>JAQPZY010000794.1:0-466735 GCA_029931535.1 Margaritifera margaritifera
GTAAACAAATACAACATTGAAGTAATTTTTTCCATTCTTGCTATTAAAAATCAATCCAGACAGGATATCAATCACAACTTGAATCTTATGCTCAAGAAATACATTACAAGCCCATTTCAACCAATTTCAAATCAAACATCAATATTTAAAATGTATTATAGAGTTGATTGTCTGTACTTATCATGCATTACAAAATTTACGATGAAATATGGACTCTGGAAAAGAGAATAGTTGTCAAAATATTGTAAAATTTCCATGAAGCAAATGTAATGCATACTGACTTTGTGCTCTTTCAGTAAACACAATAACCAAATATTTGTAAAATCAAACAAATTAGAGACTGGTCCACAAAAGCAACAGTGAAAATGTGACCAAATTCTGTATTACAATTTTGAAAATCCATGTTCATCTGTTTGCAAGATCAAAACTATATTGTACTGAAAGACATCTTGATAAATCTAGAGCTCATCTAAGAGGGCTATATTTTCTCCAAAAGAAAAATGTTTTCTGAACAGATATGTTTGGAGGCTTTGAAGTGAATTTCTTGAGCCTGAGAGTCAAAGTATGTACCGAATCCTATCCAAGTTATTTTACTCTTGTCTGCAGTACACCACAGACAAGACATGGATTTTTAATAGAGAAAACACAAGAGAAAAAATACCTTCATCCAGACATTTTCAACCAATCTCTTTGCCCTTCTGAAAGATTTTAAAGCATGTCTATTCTATACTCGAATGTTTAAGTGAGTTAAAAAACAATTTGCAAAGAAATGATTAGAGACAGGCTGGCATAGTCTCATTGGTGAATTTATTGTAGGATAGTCAAAATTTGTCTCCTACTAATGCCAAACTTCAGTTGATTTTGCGGCCATTGTTTACAGCATTTTCAACAATTTTCAGAAATTTTTGAAATATCTGACCCAAAGTTAAATGTGGAAAATAGCCCAAAAATATGCCATGCATTACTATTTAATAACTGTGCCAAAACTAATGTGCATACAGTATCCTTCAATAATGCATTTATATTATAATAACTAATTTTAATATAATAATATACAAACTTCAAAACTGAATCTGCACTAGAAACAAATTTTTTAATGGGAGTTTACTGTAGTTTCTGCTTTTACAATGTCGCTGACATTAGAGTATATTACATTAGGACTGAGCTACTTATTGGAGTCATGCAGTGTATTAGTGATGTTGTAGTTGTCAAACTTTTACTATATAAAACAACTATTAAACAGTATTTTCAACAAAATATTGGACTAAAAAGGTCATCAAAAACTTTTTCATACCCTTAAAAGGAAGCCGCAATGAGCCTTAACGGTTTCATTTTGTTTTCAAATCACAGTGCCAGCCTGATGCTCAAGCTCCAAAATGTCAAACTTCATATGCACATGAAATCTAAACCTGTAGTACCTCCGAGTTAAAGAATATTGACATTTGCAAAATGTGACCACAAAATTCAATGACCAAATATTGTTACCCAATCATTATGAATTTTGAATTAATAGTGTAATTAAACAAATGTCTCAAATCAGAACAAAATAACCACAAAGTAAAAATGTATCGAGTTTTTCACTTTATTGTGAACTTTATCCTTGTCCAATTTAATCACAAATCTGATTTCATATTGTTCCAAGAGTGTAAGGCTTTGGACAAGTTTCCATGAATGCATCTTTCTTTGATCTGACCATAGATTCACATTCCTTAGATTTTTGACAACAAACTGAAAATGTTCACTTTTTAAATATAATGGAAGCCAATAAAATGAATCAATGTAGAAAAAAAATGCCAAATTTTATATATTTAGATATTGGTCTGAACCAAGTGAAAATACATATAGTAAACAAATACAACATTGAAGTAATTTTTTCCATTCTTGCTATTAAAAATCAATCCAGACAGGATATCAATCACAACTTGAATCTTATGCTCAAGAAATACATTACAAGCCCATTTCAACCAATTTCAAATCAAACATCAATATTTAAAATGTATTATAGAGTTGATTGTACTATGTGTCTGTACCTATCATGCATTACAAAATTACGATGAAATATGGACTTGGAAAAGAGAATAGTTGTCAAAATATTGTAAAATTCTCCATGAAGCAAATGTAATGCATACTGACTTTGTGCTCTTTCAGTAAACACAATAACCAAATATTTGTAAAATCAAACAACTTAGAGACTGGTCCACACCAGTAACAGTGAAAATGTGACCAAATTCTGTATTACAATTTTGAAAATCCATCTTCATCTGTTTACAAGATCAAAACTATATTGTACTGAAAGACATCTTGATAAATCTAGAGCTCATCTAAGAGGGCCATATTTTCTCCAAAAGAAAAATGTTTTCTGAATAGATATGTTTAGAGGCTTTGAAGATAATTCCTTGAGCTTGAGAGTCAAAGTATGTATTGAATCCTATCTGAATTTTTTTGTCTTGTCTGCAGTGTACCACAAGCAAGACATGGATTTTTAATAGAGAAAACACAAGAGAAAAAATACCTTCATCCAGACATTTTCAACCAATCTTTTTGCCCTTCAGAGAGATTTTAAAGCATGTCTATTCTATACTCGAACTTTTAAGTTAAGAGAGTTTAAAAAAAACATTTGCAAAGAAATTATTAGAGACAGGCTGGCATAGTCTCATTGGTGAATTTATTGTAGGATAGTCAAAATTTGTCTCCTACTAATGCCAAACTTCAGTTGATTTTGCAACCATTGTTTACAGCATTTTCAACAATTTTCAGAAATTTTTGAAATATCTGACCCAAAGTTAAATGTGGAAAATAGCCCAAACATATGCCATGTATTACTACTTTATAACTGTGCCAAAACTAATGTGCATACAGTATCCTTCAATAATGCATTTATATATTATAATAATTATTTTTCATATAATAATATACAAACTTCAAAACTGAATCTGCACCAGGACCAAATTTTTTAATGGAGTTTACTGTAGTTTCTGCTTTTACAATGTCACTGACATTAGAGTATATTACATCAGGACTGAGCTACTTATTGGAGTCATGCAGTGTATTAGAGTGATTGATGTTGTAGTTGTCAAACTTTTACTATATAAAACTATTAAACAGTCTATTTTTGAAGAAAAAAATTGGATTGAAAAGGTCATCAAAATCTTCTTCATACTCCTAAAAGGAAGCTGCAATGACGCCCCAACAGTTTGATTTTGTTTTTAAATCACAATGCCAGCCTGATGCTCAAGCTCCAAAATGTCAAACTTCATATGCACATGAACTCTAAACCTGTAGTACCTCCGAGTTAAAGAATATTGATTTTTTGCAAAATTTGACCACAAAATTCAATGACCAAATATTGTTACCCAATCATTATGAATTTTGAATTAATAGTGTAATTAAGCAAATGTCACAAATCAGAACAAAATCACCACAATGTAAAAACGTATAGAGTTTTTCACTTTATCCTTGTCCAATTTAATCACAAATCTGATTTCATATTGTTCCAAGAGTGTAAGGCTTTGGACAAGTTTCCATGAATGCATCTTTCTTTGATCTGACCATAGATTCACATTCCTTAGATTTTTGACAACAAACTGAAAATGTTCACTTTTTAAATATAATGGAAGCCAATAAAATGAATCAATGTAGAAAAAAAATGCCAAATTTTATATATTTAGATATTGGTCTGAACCAAGTGAAAATACATATAGTAAACAAATACAACATTGAAGTAATTTTTTCCATTCTTGCTATTAAAAATCAATCCAGACAGGATATCAATCACAACTTGAATCTTATGCTCAAGAAATACATTACAAGCCCATTTCAACCAATTTCAAATCAAACATCAATATTTAAAATGTATTATAGAGTTGATTGTACTATGTGTCTGTACCTATCATGCATTACAAAATTACGATGAAATATGGACTTGGAAAAGAGAATAGTTGTCAAAATATTGTAAAATTCTCCATGAAGCAAATGTAATGCATACTGACTTTGTGCTCTTTCAGTAAACACAATAACCAAATATTTGTAAAATCAAACAACTTAGAGACTGGTCCACACCAGTAACAGTGAAAATGTGACCAAATTCTGTATTACAATTTTGAAAATCCATCTTCATCTGTTTACAAGATCAAAACTATATTGTACTGAAAGACATCTTGATAAATCTAGAGCTCATCTAAGAGGGCCATATTTTCTCCAAAAGAAAAATGTTTTCTGAATAGATATGTTTAGAGGCTTTGAAGATAATTCCTTGAGCTTGAGAGTCAAAGTATGTATTGAATCCTATCTGAATTTTTTTGTCTTGTCTGCAGTGTACCACAAGCAAGACATGGATTTTTAATAGAGAAAACACAAGAGAAAAAATACCTTCATCCAGACATTTTCAACCAATCTTTTTGCCCTTCAGAGAGATTTTAAAGCATGTCTATTCTATACTCGAACTTTTAAGTTAAGAGAGTTTAAAAAAAACATTTGCAAAGAAATTATTAGAGACAGGCTGGCATAGTCTCATTGGTGAATTTATTGTAGGATAGTCAAAATTTGTCTCCTACTAATGCCAAACTTCAGTTGATTTTGCAACCATTGTTTACAGCATTTTCAACAATTTTCAGAAATTTTTGAAATATCTGACCCAAAGTTAAATGTGGAAAATAGCCCAAACATATGCCATGTATTACTACTTTATAACTGTGCCAAAACTAATGTGCATACAGTATCCTTCAATAATGCATTTATATATTATAATAATTATTTTTCATATAATAATATACAAACTTCAAAACTGAATCTGCACCAGGACCAAATTTTTTAATGGAGTTTACTGTAGTTTCTGCTTTTACAATGTCACTGACATTAGAGTATATTACATCAGGACTGAGCTACTTATTGGAGTCATGCAGTGTATTAGAGTGATTGATGTTGTAGTTGTCAAACTTTTACTATATAAAACTATTAAACAGTCTATTTTTGAAGAAAAAAATTGGATTGAAAAGGTCATCAAAATCTTCTTCATACTCCTAAAAGGAAGCTGCAATGACGCCCCAACAGTTTGATTTTGTTTTTAAATCACAATGCCAGCCTGATGCTCAAGCTCCAAAATGTCAAACTTCATATGCACATGAACTCTAAACCTGTAGTACCTCCGAGTTAAAGAATATTGATTTTTTGCAAAATTTGACCACAAAATTCAATGACCAAATATTGTTACCCAATCATTATGAATTTTGAATTAATAGTGTAATTAAGCAAATGTCACAAATCAGAACAAAATCACCACAATGTAAAAACGTATAGAGTTTTTCACTTTATCCTTGTCCAATTTAATCACAAATCTGATTTCATATTGTTCCAAGAGTGTAAGGCTTTGGACAAGTTTCCATGAATGCATCTTTCTTTGATCTGACCATAGATTCACATTCCTTAGATTTTTGACAACAAACTGAAAATGTTCACTTTTTAAATATAATGGAAGCCAATAAAATGAATCAATGTAGAAAAAAAATGCCAAATTTTATATATTTAGATATTGGTCTGAACCAAGTGAAAATACATATAGTAAACAAATACAACATTGAAGTAATTTTTTCCATTCTTGCTATTAAAAATCAATCCAGACAGGATATCAATCACAACTTGAATCTTATGCTCAAGAAATACATTACAAGCCCATTTCAACCAATTTCAAATCAAACATCAATATTTAAAATGTATTATAGAGTTGATTGTACTATGTGTCTGTACCTATCATGCATTACAAAATTACGATGAAATATGGACTTGGAAAAGAGAATAGTTGTCAAAATATTGTAAAATTCTCCATGAAGCAAATGTAATGCATACTGACTTTGTGCTCTTTCAGTAAACACAATAACCAAATATTTGTAAAATCAAACAACTTAGAGACTGGTCCACACCAGTAACAGTGAAAATGTGACCAAATTCTGTATTACAATTTTGAAAATCCATCTTCATCTGTTTACAAGATCAAAACTATATTGTACTGAAAGACATCTTGATAAATCTAGAGCTCATCTAAGAGGGCCATATTTTCTCCAAAAGAAAAATGTTTTCTGAATAGATATGTTTAGAGGCTTTGAAGATAATTCCTTGAGCTTGAGAGTCAAAGTATGTATTGAATCCTATCTGAATTTTTTTGTCTTGTCTGCAGTGTACCACAAGCAAGACATGGATTTTTAATAGAGAAAACACAAGAGAAAAAATACCTTCATCCAGACATTTTCAACCAATCTTTTTGCCCTTCAGAGAGATTTTAAAGCATGTCTATTCTATACTCGAACTTTTAAGTTAAGAGAGTTTAAAAAAAACATTTGCAAAGAAATTATTAGAGACAGGCTGGCATAGTCTCATTGGTGAATTTATTGTAGGATAGTCAAAATTTGTCTCCTACTAATGCCAAACTTCAGTTGATTTTGCAACCATTGTTTACAGCATTTTCAACAATTTTCAGAAATTTTTGAAATATCTGACCCAAAGTTAAATGTGGAAAATAGCCCAAACATATGCCATGTATTACTACTTTATAACTGTGCCAAAACTAATGTGCATACAGTATCCTTCAATAATGCATTTATATATTATAATAATTATTTTTCATATAATAATATACAAACTTCAAAACTGAATCTGCACCAGGACCAAATTTTTTAATGGAGTTTACTGTAGTTTCTGCTTTTACAATGTCACTGACATTAGAGTATATTACATCAGGACTGAGCTACTTATTGGAGTCATGCAGTGTATTAGAGTGATTGATGTTGTAGTTGTCAAACTTTTACTATATAAAACTATTAAACAGTCTATTTTTGAAGAAAAAAATTGGATTGAAAAGGTCATCAAAATCTTCTTCATACTCCTAAAAGGAAGCTGCAATGACGCCCCAACAGTTTGATTTTGTTTTTAAATCACAATGCCAGCCTGATGCTCAAGCTCCAAAATGTCAAACTTCATATGCACATGAACTCTAAACCTGTAGTACCTCCGAGTTAAAGAATATTGATTTTTTGCAAAATTTGACCACAAAATTCAATGACCAAATATTGTTACCCAATCATTATGAATTTTGAATTAATAGTGTAATTAAGCAAATGTCACAAATCAGAACAAAATCACCACAATGTAAAAACGTATAGAGTTTTTCACTTTATCCTTGTCCAATTTAATCACAAATCTGATTTCATATTGTTCCAAGAGTGTAAGGCTTTGGACAAGTTTCCATGAATGCATCTTTCTTTGATCTGACCATAGATTCACATTCCTTAGATTTTTGACAACAAACTGAAAATGTTCACTTTTTAAATATAATGGAAGCCAATAAAATGAATCAATGTAGAAAAAAAATGCCAAATTTTATATATTTAGATATTGGTCTGAACCAAGTGAAAATACATATAGTAAACAAATACAACATTGAAGTAATTTTTTCCATTCTTGCTATTAAAAATCAATCCAGACAGGATATCAATCACAACTTGAATCTTATGCTCAAGAAATACATTACAAGCCCATTTCAACCAATTTCAAATCAAACATCAATATTTAAAATGTATTATAGAGTTGATTGTACTATGTGTCTGTACCTATCATGCATTACAAAATTACGATGAAATATGGACTTGGAAAAGAGAATAGTTGTCAAAATATTGTAAAATTCTCCATGAAGCAAATGTAATGCATACTGACTTTGTGCTCTTTCAGTAAACACAATAACCAAATATTTGTAAAATCAAACAACTTAGAGACTGGTCCACACCAGTAACAGTGAAAATGTGACCAAATTCTGTATTACAATTTTGAAAATCCATCTTCATCTGTTTACAAGATCAAAACTATATTGTACTGAAAGACATCTTGATAAATCTAGAGCTCATCTAAGAGGGCCATATTTTCTCCAAAAGAAAAATGTTTTCTGAATAGATATGTTTAGAGGCTTTGAAGATAATTCCTTGAGCTTGAGAGTCAAAGTATGTATTGAATCCTATCTGAATTTTTTTGTCTTGTCTGCAGTGTACCACAAGCAAGACATGGATTTTTAATAGAGAAAACACAAGAGAAAAAATACCTTCATCCAGACATTTTCAACCAATCTTTTTGCCCTTCAGAGAGATTTTAAAGCATGTCTATTCTATACTCGAACTTTTAAGTTAAGAGAGTTTAAAAAAAACATTTGCAAAGAAATTATTAGAGACAGGCTGGCATAGTCTCATTGGTGAATTTATTGTAGGATAGTCAAAATTTGTCTCCTACTAATGCCAAACTTCAGTTGATTTTGCAACCATTGTTTACAGCATTTTCAACAATTTTCAGAAATTTTTGAAATATCTGACCCAAAGTTAAATGTGGAAAATAGCCCAAACATATGCCATGTATTACTACTTTATAACTGTGCCAAAACTAATGTGCATACAGTATCCTTCAATAATGCATTTATATATTATAATAATTATTTTTCATATAATAATATACAAACTTCAAAACTGAATCTGCACCAGGACCAAATTTTTTAATGGAGTTTACTGTAGTTTCTGCTTTTACAATGTCACTGACATTAGAGTATATTACATCAGGACTGAGCTACTTATTGGAGTCATGCAGTGTATTAGAGTGATTGATGTTGTAGTTGTCAAACTTTTACTATATAAAACTATTAAACAGTCTATTTTTGAAGAAAAAAATTGGATTGAAAAGGTCATCAAAATCTTCTTCATACTCCTAAAAGGAAGCTGCAATGACGCCCCAACAGTTTGATTTTGTTTTTAAATCACAATGCCAGCCTGATGCTCAAGCTCCAAAATGTCAAACTTCATATGCACATGAACTCTAAACCTGTAGTACCTCCGAGTTAAAGAATATTGATTTTTTGCAAAATTTGACCACAAAATTCAATGACCAAATATTGTTACCCAATCATTATGAATTTTGAATTAATAGTGTAATTAAGCAAATGTCACAAATCAGAACAAAATCACCACAATGTAAAAACGTATAGAGTTTTTCACTTTATCCTTGTCCAATTTAATCACAAATCTGATTTCATATTGTTCCAAGAGTGTAAGGCTTTGGACAAGTTTCCATGAATGCATCTTTCTTTGATCTGACCATAGATTCACATTCCTTAGATTTTTGACAACAAACTGAAAATGTTCACTTTTTAAATATAATGGAAGCCAATAAAATGAATCAATGTAGAAAAAAAATGCCAAATTTTATATATTTAGATATTGGTCTGAACCAAGTGAAAATACATATAGTAAACAAATACAACATTGAAGTAATTTTTTCCATTCTTGCTATTAAAAATCAATCCAGACAGGATATCAATCACAACTTGAATCTTATGCTCAAGAAATACATTACAAGCCCATTTCAACCAATTTCAAATCAAACATCAATATTTAAAATGTATTATAGAGTTGATTGTACTATGTGTCTGTACCTATCATGCATTACAAAATTACGATGAAATATGGACTTGGAAAAGAGAATAGTTGTCAAAATATTGTAAAATTCTCCATGAAGCAAATGTAATGCATACTGACTTTGTGCTCTTTCAGTAAACACAATAACCAAATATTTGTAAAATCAAACAACTTAGAGACTGGTCCACACCAGTAACAGTGAAAATGTGACCAAATTCTGTATTACAATTTTGAAAATCCATCTTCATCTGTTTACAAGATCAAAACTATATTGTACTGAAAGACATCTTGATAAATCTAGAGCTCATCTAAGAGGGCCATATTTTCTCCAAAAGAAAAATGTTTTCTGAATAGATATGTTTAGAGGCTTTGAAGATAATTCCTTGAGCTTGAGAGTCAAAGTATGTATTGAATCCTATCTGAATTTTTTTGTCTTGTCTGCAGTGTACCACAAGCAAGACATGGATTTTTAATAGAGAAAACACAAGAGAAAAAATACCTTCATCCAGACATTTTCAACCAATCTTTTTGCCCTTCAGAGAGATTTTAAAGCATGTCTATTCTATACTCGAACTTTTAAGTTAAGAGAGTTTAAAAAAAACATTTGCAAAGAAATTATTAGAGACAGGCTGGCATAGTCTCATTGGTGAATTTATTGTAGGATAGTCAAAATTTGTCTCCTACTAATGCCAAACTTCAGTTGATTTTGCAACCATTGTTTACAGCATTTTCAACAATTTTCAGAAATTTTTGAAATATCTGACCCAAAGTTAAATGTGGAAAATAGCCCAAACATATGCCATGTATTACTACTTTATAACTGTGCCAAAACTAATGTGCATACAGTATCCTTCAATAATGCATTTATATATTATAATAATTATTTTTCATATAATAATATACAAACTTCAAAACTGAATCTGCACCAGGACCAAATTTTTTAATGGAGTTTACTGTAGTTTCTGCTTTTACAATGTCACTGACATTAGAGTATATTACATCAGGACTGAGCTACTTATTGGAGTCATGCAGTGTATTAGAGTGATTGATGTTGTAGTTGTCAAACTTTTACTATATAAAACTATTAAACAGTCTATTTTTGAAGAAAAAAATTGGATTGAAAAGGTCATCAAAATCTTCTTCATACTCCTAAAAGGAAGCTGCAATGACGCCCCAACAGTTTGATTTTGTTTTTAAATCACAATGCCAGCCTGATGCTCAAGCTCCAAAATGTCAAACTTCATATGCACATGAACTCTAAACCTGTAGTACCTCCGAGTTAAAGAATATTGATTTTTTGCAAAATTTGACCACAAAATTCAATGACCAAATATTGTTACCCAATCATTATGAATTTTGAATTAATAGTGTAATTAAGCAAATGTCACAAATCAGAACAAAATCACCACAATGTAAAAACGTATAGAGTTTTTCACTTTATCCTTGTCCAATTTAATCACAAATCTGATTTCATATTGTTCCAAGAGTGTAAGGCTTTGGACAAGTTTCCATGAATGCATCTTTCTTTGATCTGACCATAGATTCACATTCCTTAGATTTTTGACAACAAACTGAAAATGTTCACTTTTTAAATATAATGGAAGCCAATAAAATGAATCAATGTAGAAAAAAAATGCCAAATTTTATATATTTAGATATTGGTCTGAACCAAGTGAAAATACATATAGTAAACAAATACAACATTGAAGTAATTTTTTCCATTCTTGCTATTAAAAATCAATCCAGACAGGATATCAATCACAACTTGAATCTTATGCTCAAGAAATACATTACAAGCCCATTTCAACCAATTTCAAATCAAACATCAATATTTAAAATGTATTATAGAGTTGATTGTACTATGTGTCTGTACCTATCATGCATTACAAAATTACGATGAAATATGGACTTGGAAAAGAGAATAGTTGTCAAAATATTGTAAAATTCTCCATGAAGCAAATGTAATGCATACTGACTTTGTGCTCTTTCAGTAAACACAATAACCAAATATTTGTAAAATCAAACAACTTAGAGACTGGTCCACACCAGTAACAGTGAAAATGTGACCAAATTCTGTATTACAATTTTGAAAATCCATCTTCATCTGTTTACAAGATCAAAACTATATTGTACTGAAAGACATCTTGATAAATCTAGAGCTCATCTAAGAGGGCCATATTTTCTCCAAAAGAAAAATGTTTTCTGAATAGATATGTTTAGAGGCTTTGAAGATAATTCCTTGAGCTTGAGAGTCAAAGTATGTATTGAATCCTATCTGAATTTTTTTGTCTTGTCTGCAGTGTACCACAAGCAAGACATGGATTTTTAATAGAGAAAACACAAGAGAAAAAATACCTTCATCCAGACATTTTCAACCAATCTTTTTGCCCTTCAGAGAGATTTTAAAGCATGTCTATTCTATACTCGAACTTTTAAGTTAAGAGAGTTTAAAAAAAACATTTGCAAAGAAATTATTAGAGACAGGCTGGCATAGTCTCATTGGTGAATTTATTGTAGGATAGTCAAAATTTGTCTCCTACTAATGCCAAACTTCAGTTGATTTTGCAACCATTGTTTACAGCATTTTCAACAATTTTCAGAAATTTTTGAAATATCTGACCCAAAGTTAAATGTGGAAAATAGCCCAAACATATGCCATGTATTACTACTTTATAACTGTGCCAAAACTAATGTGCATACAGTATCCTTCAATAATGCATTTATATATTATAATAATTATTTTTCATATAATAATATACAAACTTCAAAACTGAATCTGCACCAGGACCAAATTTTTTAATGGAGTTTACTGTAGTTTCTGCTTTTACAATGTCACTGACATTAGAGTATATTACATCAGGACTGAGCTACTTATTGGAGTCATGCAGTGTATTAGAGTGATTGATGTTGTAGTTGTCAAACTTTTACTATATAAAACTATTAAACAGTCTATTTTTGAAGAAAAAAATTGGATTGAAAAGGTCATCAAAATCTTCTTCATACTCCTAAAAGGAAGCTGCAATGACGCCCCAACAGTTTGATTTTGTTTTTAAATCACAATGCCAGCCTGATGCTCAAGCTCCAAAATGTCAAACTTCATATGCACATGAACTCTAAACCTGTAGTACCTCCGAGTTAAAGAATATTGATTTTTTGCAAAATTTGACCACAAAATTCAATGACCAAATATTGTTACCCAATCATTATGAATTTTGAATTAATAGTGTAATTAAGCAAATGTCACAAATCAGAACAAAATCACCACAATGTAAAAACGTATAGAGTTTTTCACTTTATCCTTGTCCAATTTAATCACAAATCTGATTTCATATTGTTCCAAGAGTGTAAGGCTTTGGACAAGTTTCCATGAATGCATCTTTCTTTGATCTGACCATAGATTCACATTCCTTAGATTTTTGACAACAAACTGAAAATGTTCACTTTTTAAATATAATGGAAGCCAATAAAATGAATCAATGTAGAAAAAAAATGCCAAATTTTATATATTTAGATATTGGTCTGAACCAAGTGAAAATACATATAGTAAACAAATACAACATTGAAGTAATTTTTTCCATTCTTGCTATTAAAAATCAATCCAGACAGGATATCAATCACAACTTGAATCTTATGCTCAAGAAATACATTACAAGCCCATTTCAACTAATTTCAAATCAAACATCAATATTTAAAATGTATTATAGAGTTGATTGTACTATGTGTCTGTACCTATCATGCATTACAAAATTACGATGAAATATGGACTTGGAAAAGAGAATAGTTGTCAAAATATTGTAAAATTCTCCATGAAGCAAATGTAATGCATACTGACTTTGTGCTCTTTCAGTAAACACAATAACCAAATATTTGTAAAATCAAACAACTTAGAGACTGGTCCACACCAGTAACAGTGAAAATGTGACCAAATTCTGTATTACAATTTTGAAAATCCATCTTCATCTGTTTACAAGATCAAAACTATATTGTACTGAAAGACATCTTGATAAATCTAGAGCTCATTTAAGAGGGCCATATTTTCTCCAAAAGAAAAATGTTTTCTGAATAGATATGTTTAGAGGCTTTGAAGATAATTCCTTGAGCTTGAGAGTCAAAGTATGTATTGAATCCTATCTGAATTTTTTTGTCTTGTCTGCAGTGTACCACAAGCAAGACATGGATTTTTAATAGAGAAAACACAAGAGAAAAAATACCTTCATCCAGACATTTTCAACCAATCTTTTTGCCCTTCAGAGAGATTTTAAAGCATGTCTATTCTATACTCGAACTTTTAAGTTAAGAGAGTTTAAAAAAAACATTTGCAAAGAAATTATTAGAGACAGGCTGGCATAGTCTCATTGGTGAATTTATTGTAGGATAGTCAAAATTTGTCTCCTACTAATGCCAAACTTCAGTTGATTTTGCAACCATTGTTTACAGCATTTTCAACAATTTTCAGAAATTTTTGAAATATCTGACCCAAAGTTAAATGTGGAAAATAGCCCAAACATATGCCATGTATTACTACTTTATAACTGTGCCAAAACTAATGTGCATACAGTATCCTTCAATAATGCATTTATATATTATAATAATTATTTTTCATATAATAATATACAAACTTCAAAACTGAATCTGCACCAGGACCAAATTTTTTAATGGAGTTTACTGTAGTTTCTGCTTTTACAATGTCACTGACATTAGAGTATATTACATCAGGACTGAGCTACTTATTGGAGTCATGCAGTGTATTAGAGTGATTGATGTTGTAGTTGTCAAACTTTTACTATATAAAACTATTAAACAGTCTATTTTTGAAGAAAAAAATTGGATTGAAAAGGTCATCAAAATCTTCTTCATACTCCTAAAAGGAAGCTGCAATGACGCCCCAACAGTTTGATTTTGTTTTTAAATCACAATGCCAGCCTGATGCTCAAGCTCCAAAATGTCAAACTTCATATGCACATGAACTCTAAACCTGTAGTATCTCCGAGTTAAAGAATATTGATTTTTTGCAAAATTTGACCACAAAATTCAATGACCAAATATTGTTACCCAATCATTATGAATTTTGAATTAATAGTGTAATTAAGCAAATGTCACAAATCAGAACAAAATCACCACAATGTAAAAATGTATAGAGTTTTTCACTTTATCCTTGTCCAATTTAATCACAAATCTGATTTCATATTGTTCCAAGAGTGTAAGGCTTTGGACAAGTTTCCATGAATGCATCTTTCTTTGATCTGACCATAGATTCACATTCCTTAGATTTTTGACAACAAACTGAAAATGTTCACTTTTTAAATATAATGGAAGCCAATAAAATGAATCAATGTAGAAAAAAAATGCCAAATTTTATATATTTAGATATTGGTCTGAACCAAGTGAAAATACATATAGTAAACAAATACAACATTGAAGTAATTTTTTCCATTCTTGCTATTAAAAATCAATCCAGACAGGATATCAATCACAACTTGAATCTTATGCTCAAGAAATACATTACAAGCCCATTTCAACCAATTTCAAATCAAACATCAATATTTAAAATGTATTATAGAGTTGATTGTACTATGTGTCTGTACCTATCATGCATTACAAAATTACGATGAAATATGGACTTGGAAAAGAGAATAGTTGTCAAAATATTGTAAAATTCTCCATGAAGCAAATGTAATGCATACTGACTTTGTGCTCTTTCAGTAAACACAATAACCAAATATTTGTAAAATCAAACAATTTAGAGACTGGTCCACACCAGTAACAGTGAAAATGTGACCAAATTTTGTATTACAATTTTGAAAATCCATCTTCATCTGTTTACAAGATCAAAACTATATTGTACTGAAAGACATCTTGATAAATCTAGAGCTCATCTAAGAGGGCCATATTTTCTCCAAAAGAAAAATGTTTTCTGAATAGATATGTTTAGAGGCTTTGAAGATAATTCCTTGAGCTTGAGAGTCAAAGTATGTATTGAATCCTATCTGAATTTTTTTGTCTTGTCTGCAGTGTACCACAAGCAAGACATGGATTTTTAATAGAGAAAACACAAGAGAAAAAATACCTTCATCCAGACATTTTCAACCAATCTTTTTGCCCTTCAGAGAGATTTTAAAGCATGTCTATTCTATACTCGAACTTTTAAGTTAAGAGAGTTAAAAAAAAAACATTTGCAAAGAAATTATTAGAGACAGGCTGGCATAGTCTCATTGGTGAATTTATTGTAGGATAGTCAAAATTTGTCTCCTACTAATGCCAAACTTCAGTTGATTTTGCAACCATTGTTTACAGCATTTTCAACAATTTTCAGAAATTTTTGAAATATCTGACCCAAAGTTAAATGTGGAAAATAGCCCAAACATATGCCATGTATTACTACTTTATAACTGTGCCAAAACTAATGTGCATACAGTATCCTTCAATAATGCATTTATATATTATAATAATTATTTTTCATATAATAATATACAAACTTCAAAACTGAATCTGCACCAGGACCAAATTTTTTAATGGAGTTTACTGTAGTTTCTGCTTTTACAATGTCACTGACATTAGAGTATATTACATCAGGACTGAGCTACTTATTGGAGTCATGCAGTGTATTAGAGTGATTGATGTTGTAGTTGTCAAACTTTTACTATATAAAACTATTAAACAGTCTATTTTTGAAGAAAAAAATTGGATTGAAAAGGTCATCAAAATCTTCTTCATACTCCTAAAAGGAAGCTGCAATGACGCCCCAACAGTTTGATTTTGTTTTTAAATCACAATGCCAGCCTGATGCTCAAGCTCCAAAATGTCAAACTTCATATGCACATGAACTCTAAACCTGTAGTATCTCCGAGTTAAAGAATATTGATTTTTTGCAAAATTTGACCACAAAATTCAATGACCAAATATTGTTACCCAATCATTATGAATTTTGAATTAATAGTGTAATTAAGCAAATGTCACAAATCAGAACAAAATCACCACAATGTAAAAATGTATAGAGTTTTTCACTTTATCCTTGTCCAATTTAATCACAAATCTGATTTCATATTGTTCCAAGAGTGTAAGGCTTTGGACAAGTTTCCATGAATGCATCTTTCTTTGATCTGACCATAGATTCACATTCCTTAGATTTTTGACAACAAACTGAAAATGTTCACTTTTTAAATATAATGGAAGCCAATAAAATGAATCAATGTAGAAAAAAAATGCCAAATTTTATATATTTAGATATTGGTCTGAACCAAGTGAAAATACATATAGTAAACAAATACAACATTGAAGTAATTTTTTCCATTCTTGCTATTAAAAATCAATCCAGACAGGATATCAATCACAACTTGAATCTTATGCTCAAGAAATACATTACAAGCCCATTTCAACCAATTTCAAATCAAACATCAATATTTAAAATGTATTATAGAGTTGATTGTACTATGTGTCTGTACCTATCATGCATTACAAAATTACGATGAAATATGGACTTGGAAAAGAGAATAGTTGTCAAAATATTGTAAAATTCTCCATGAAGCAAATGTAATGCATACTGACTTTGTGCTCTTTCAGTAAACACAATAACCAAATATTTGTAAAATCAAACAATTTAGAGACTGGTCCACACCAGTAACAGTGAAAATGTGACCAAATTTTGTATTACAATTTTGAAAATCCATCTTCATCTGTTTACAAGATCAAAACTATATTGTACTGAAAGACATCTTGATAAATCTAGAGCTCATCTAAGAGGGCCATATTTTCTCCAAAAGAAAAATGTTTTCTGAACAGATATGTTTAGAGGCTTTGAAGATAATTCCTTGAGCTTGAGAGTCAAAGTATGTATTGAATCCTATCTGAATTTTTTTGTCTTGTCTGCAGTGTACCACAAGCAAGACATGGATTTTTAATAGAGAAAACACAAGAGAAAAAATACCTTCATCCAGACATTTTCAACCAATCTTTTTGCCCTTCAGAGAGATTTTAAAGCATGTCTATTCTATACTCGAACTTTTAAGTTAAGAGAGTTAAAAAAAAACATTTGCAAAGAAATTATTAGAGACAGGCTGGCATAGTCTCATTGGTGAATTTATTGTAGGATAGTCAAAATTTGTCTCCTACTAATGCCAAACTTCAGTTGATTTTGCAGCCATTGTTTACAGCATTTTCAACAATTTTCAGAAATTTTTGAAATATCTGACCCAAAGTTAAATGTGGAAAATAGCCCAAACATATGCCATGTATTACTACTTTATAACTGTGCCAAAACTAATGTGCATACAGTATCCTTCAATAATGCATTTATATATTATAATAATTATTTTTCATATAATAATATACAAACTTCAAAACTGAATCTGCACCAGGACCAAATTTTTTAATGGAGTTTACTGTAGTTTCTGCTTTTACAATGTCACTGACATTAGAGTATATTACATCAGGACTGAGCTACTTATTGGAGTCATGCAGTGTATTAGAGTGATTGATGTTGTAGTTGTCAAACTTTTACTATATAAAACTATTAAACAGTCTATTTTTGAAGAAAAAAATTGGATTGAAAAGGTCATCAAAATCTTCTTCATACTCCTAAAAGGAAGCTGCAATGACGCCCCAACAGTTTGATTTTGTTTTTAAATCACAATGCCAGCCTGATGCTCAAGCTCCAAAATGTCAAACTTCATATGCACATGAACTCTAAACCTGTAGTACCTCCGAGTTAAAGAATATTGATTTTTTGCAAAATTTGACCACAAAATTCAATGACCAAATATTGTTACCCAATCATTATGAATTTTGAATTAATAGTGTAATTAAGCAAATGTCACAAATCAGAACAAAATCACCACAATGTAAAAACGTATAGAGTTTTTCACTTTATCCTTGTCCAATTTAATCACAAATCTGATTTCATATTGTTCCAAGAGTGTAAGGCTTTGGACAAGTTTCCATGAATGCATCTTTCTTTGATCTGACCATAGATTCACATTCCTTAGATTTTTGACAACAAACTGAAAATGTTCACTTTTTAAATATAATGGAAGCCAATAAAATGAATCAATGTAGAAAAAAAATGCCAAATTTTATATATTTAGATATTGGTCTGAACCAAGTGAAAATACATATAGTAAACAAATACAACATTGAAGTAATTTTTTCCATTCTTGCTATTAAAAATCAATCCAGACAGGATATCAATCACAACTTGAATCTTATGCTCAAGAAATACATTACAAGCCCATTTCAACCAATTTCAAATCAAACATCAATATTTAAAATGTATTATAGAGTTGATTGTACTATGTGTCTGTACCTATCATGCATTACAAAATTACGATGAAATATGGACTTGGAAAAGAGAATAGTTGTCAAAATATTGTAAAATTCTCCATGAAGCAAATGTAATGCATACTGACTTTGTGCTCTTTCAGTAAACACAATAACCAAATATTTGTAAAATCAAACAATTTAGAGACTGGTCCACACCAGTAACAGTGAAAATGTGACCAAATTCTGTATTACAATTTTGAAAATCCATGTTCATCTGTTTGCAAGATCAAAACTATATTGTACTGAAAGACATCTTGATAAATCTAGAGCTCATCTAAGAGGGCTATATTTTCTCCAAAAGAAAAATGTTTTCTGAACAGATATGTTTAGAGGCTTTGAAGATAATTCCTTGAGCTTGAGAGTCAAAGTATGTATTGAATCCTATCTGAATTTTTTTGTCTTGTCTGCAGTGTACCACAAGCAAGACATGGATTTTTAATAGAGAAAACACAAGAGAAAAAATACCTTCATCCAGACATTTTCAACCAATCTTTTTGCCCTTCAGAGAGATTTTAAAGCATGTCTATTCTATACTCGAACTTTTAAGTTAAGAGAGTTAAAAAAAAACATTTGCAAAGAAATTATTAGAGACAGGCTGGCATAGTCTCATTGGTGAATTTATTGTAGGATAGTCAAAATTTGTCTCCTACTAATGCCAAACTTCACTTGATTTTACAGATATTTTTTACAACATTTTCAACAATTTTCAGAAATTTTGGAAATATCTGACCCAAAGTTAAATGTGGAAAATAGCCCAAACATATGCCATGTATTACTATTTTATAACTGTGCCAAAACTAATGTGCATACAGTATCCTTCAATAATGCATTTATATATTATAATTATTATTTTTAATATAATAATATACAAACTTCAAAACTGAATCTGCACCAGGACCAAATTTTTTAATGGAGTTTACTGTAGTTTCTGCTTTTACAATGTCGCTGACATTAGAGTATATTACATCAGGACTGAGCTACTTATTTGAGTCATGCAGTGTATTAGAGTGATTGATGTTGTAGTTGTCAAACTTTTACTATATAAAACTATTAAACAGTCTATTTTGAAGAAAAAAATGGATTGAAAAGGTCATCAAAATCTTCTTCATACTCCTAAAAGGAAGCTGCAATGACCACCAACAGTTTGATTTTGTTTTTAAATCACAATGCCAGCCTGATGCTCAAGCTCCAAAATGTCAAACTTCATATGCACATGAACTCTAAACCTGTAGTACCTCCGAGTTAAAGAATATTGATTTTTTGCAAAATTTGACCACAAAATTCAATGACCAAATATTGTTACCCAATCATTATGAATTTTGAATTAATAGTGTAATTAAGCAAATGTCACAAATCAGAACAAAATCACCACAATGTAAAAATGTATAGAGTTTTTCACTTTATTGTGAACTTTATCCTTGTCCAATTTAATCACAAATCTGATTTCATATTGTTCCAAGAGTGTAAGGCTTTGGACAAGTTTCCATGAATGCATCTTTCTTTGATCTGACCATAGATTCACATTCCTTAGATTTTTGACAACAAACTGAAAATGTTCACTTTTTAAATATAATGGAAGCCAATAAAATGAATCAATGTAGAAAAAAAATGCCAAATTTTATATATTTAGATATTGGTCTGACCCAAGTGAAAATACATATAGTAAACAAATACAACATTGAAGTAATTTTTTCCATTCTTGCTATTAAAAATCAATCCAGACAGGATATCAATCACAACTTGAATCTTATGCTCAAGAAATACATTACAAGCCCATTTCAACCAATTTCAAATCAAACATCAATATTTAAAATGTATTATAGAGTTGATTGTACTATGTGTCTGTACCTATCATGCATTACAAAATTACGATGAAATATGGACTTGGAAAAGAGAATAGTTGTCAAAATATTGTAAAATTCTCCATGAAGCAAATGTAATGCATACTGACTTTGTGCTCTTTCAGTAAACACAATAACCAAATATTTGTAAAATCAAACAATTTAGAGACTGGTCCACACCAGCAACAGTGAAAATGTGACCAAATTCTGTATTACAATTTTGAAAATCCATGTTCATCTGTTTGCAAGATCAAAACTATATTGTACTGAAAGACATCTTGATAAATCTAGAGCTCATCTAAGAGGGCTATATTTTCTCCAAAAGAAAAATGTTTTCTGAACAGATATGTTTAGAGGCTTTGAAGATAATTCCTTGAGCTTGAGAGTCAAAGTATGTATTGAATCCTATCTGAATTTTTTTGTCTTGTCTGCAGTGTACCACAAGCAAGACATGGATTTTTAATAGAGAAAACACAAGAGAAAAAATACCTTCATCCAGACATTTTCAACCAATCTTTTTGCCCTTCAGAGAGATTTTAAAGCATGTCTATTCTATACTCGAACTTTTAAGTTAAGAGAGTTAAAAAAAAACATTTGCAAAGAAATTATTAGAGACAGGCTGGCATAGTCTCATTGGTGAATTTATTGTAGGATAGTCAAAATTTGTCTCCTACTAATGCCAAACTTCAGTTGATTTTGCAGCCATTGTTTACAGCATTTTCAACAATTTTCAGAAAATTTGGAAATATCTGACCCAAAGTTAAATGTGGAAAATAGCCCAAACATATGCCATGTATTACTATTTATAACTGTGCCAAAACTAATGTGCATACAATATCCTTCAATAATGCATTTATATTATAATAATTATTTTTAATATAATAATATACAAACTTCAAAACTGAATCTGCACCAAGAACAAATTTTTTAAAGGAGTTTACTGTAGTTTCTGCTTTTACAATGTCGCTGACATTAGAGTATATTACATCAGGACTGAGCTACTTATTTGAGTCATGCAGTGTATTAGAGTGATTGATGTTGTAGTTGTCAAATTTTTACTATATAAAACTATTAAACAGTCTACTTTGAAAAAAAAATGGATTGAAAAGGTCATCAAAATCTTCTTCATACTCGTAAAAGGAAGCTGCAATGACACCCCCAACAGTTTGATTTTGTTTTTAAATCACAATGCCAGCCTGATGCTCAAGCTCCAAAATGTCAAACTTCATATGCACATGAACTCTAAACCTGTAGTACCTCCGAGTTAAAGAATATTGATTTTTTGCAAAATTTGACCACAAAATTCAATGACCAAATATTGTTACCCAATCATTATGAATTTTGAATTAATAGTGTAATTAAGCAAATGTCTCAAATCAGAACAAAATCAACACAAAGTAAAAATGTATAGAGTTTTTCACTTTATTGTGAACTTTATCCTTGTCCAATTTAATCACAAATCTGATTTCATATTGTTCCAAGAGTGTAAGGCTTTGGACAAGTTTCCATGAATGCATCTTTCTTTGATCTGACCATAGATTCACATTCCTTAGATTTTTGACAACAAACTGAAAATGTTCACTTTTTAAATATAATGGAAGCCAATAAAATGAATCAATGTAGAAAAAAAATGCCAAATTTTATATATTTAGATATTGGTCTGACCCAAGTGAAAATACATATAGTAAACAAATACAACATTGAAGTAATTTTTTCCATTCTTGCTATTAAAAATCAATCCAGACAGGATATCAATCACAACTTGAATCTTATGCTCAAGAAATACATTACAAGCCCATTTCAACCAATTTCAAATCAAACATCAATATTTAAAATGTATTATAGAGTTGATTGTACTATGTGTCTGTACCTATCATGCATTACAAAATTACGATGAAATATGGACTCGGAAAAGAGAATAGTTGTCAAAATATTGTAAAATTCTCCATGAAGCAAATGTAATGCATACTGACTTTGTGCTCTTTCAGTAAACACAATAACCAAATATTTGTAAAATCAAACAATTTAGAGACTGGTCCACACCAGCAACAGTGAAAATGTGACCAAATTCTGTATTACAATTTTGAAAATCCATGTTCATCTGTTTGCAAGATCAAAACTATATTGTACTGAAAGACATCTTGATAAATCTAGAGCTCATCTAAGAGGGCTATATTTTCTCCAAAAGAAAAATGTTTTCTGAACAGATATGTTTAGAGGCTTTGAAGATAATTCCTTGAGCTTGAGAGTCAAAGTATGTATTGAATCCTATCTGAATTTTTTTGTCTTGTCTGCAGTGTACCACAAGCAAGACATGGATTTTTAATAGAGAAAACACAAGAGAAAAAATACCTTCATCCAGACATTTTCAACCAATCTTTTTGCCCTTCAGAGAGATTTTAAAGCATGTCTATTCTATACTCGAACTTTTAAGTTAAGAGAGTTAAAAAAAACATTTGCAAAGAAATTATTAGAGACAGGCTGGCATAGTCTCATTGGTGAATTTATTGTAGGATAGTCAATAATTTTCTCCTACTAATGCCAAATTTCAGTTGCTTTTGCAGCCATTGTTTACAGCATTTTCAACAATTTTCAGAAATTTTGGAAATATCTGACCCAAAGTTAAATGTGGAAAATAGCCCAAACATATGCCATGTATTACTATTTTATAACTGTGCCAAAACTAATGTGCATACAGTATCCTTCAATAATGCATTTATATTATAATAATTATTTTTAATATAATAATATACAAACTTCAAAACTGAATCTGCACCAGGACCAAATTTTTTAATGGAGTTTACTGTAGTTTCTGCTTTTACAATGTCGCTGACATTAGAGTATATTACATCAGGACTGAGCTACTTATTTGAGTCATGCAGTGTATTAGAGTGATTGATGTTGTAGTTGTCAAATTTTTACTATATAAAACTATTAAACAGTCTACTTTGAAAAAAAAATGGATTGAAAAGGTCATCAAAATCTTCTTCATACTCGTAAAAGGAAGCTGCAATGACACCCCCAACAGTTTGATTTTGTTTTTAAATCACAATGCCAGCCTGATGCTCAAGCTCCAAAATGTCAAACTTCATATGCACATGACCTCTAAACCTGTAGTACCTCCGAGTTAAAGAATATTGATTTTTTGCCAAATTTTGACCACAAAATTCAATGACCAAATATTGTTACCCAATCATTATGAATTTTGAATTAATAGTGTAATTAAACAAATGTCACAAATCAGAACAAAATCAACACAATGTAAAAATGTATAGAGTTTTTCACTTTATTGTGAACTTTATCCTTGTCCAATTTAATCACAAATCTGATTTCATATTGTTCCAAGAGTGTAAGGCTTTGGACAAGTTTCCATGAATGCATCTTTCTTTGATCTGACCATAGATTCACATTCCTTAGATTTTTGACAACAAACTGAAAATGTTCACTTTTTAAATATAATGGAAGCCAATAAAATGAATCAATGTAGAAAAAAAATGCCAAATTTTATATATTTAGATATTGGTCTGACCCAAGTGAAAATACATATAGTAAACAAATACAACATTGAAGTAATTTTTTCCATTCTTGCTATTAAAAATCAATCCAGACAGGATATCAATCACAACTTGAATCTTATGCTCAAGAAATACATTACAAGCCCATTTCAACCAATTTCAAATCAAACATCAATATTTAAAATGTATTATAGAGTTGATTGTACTATGTGTCTGTACCTATCATGCATTACAAAATTACGATGAAATATGGACTCGGAAAAGAGAATAGTTGTCAAAATATTGTAAAATTCTCCATGAAGCAAATGTAATGCATACTGACTTTGTGCTCTTTCAGTAAACACAATAACCAAATATTTGTAAAATCAAACAATTTAGAGACTGGTCCACACCAGCAACAGTGAAAATGTGACCAAATTCTGTATTACAATTTTGAAAATCCATGTTCATCTGTTTGCAAGATCAAAACTATATTGTACTGAAAGACATCTTGATAAATCTAGAGCTCTTCTAAGAGGGCTATATTTTCTCCAAAAGAAAAATGTTTTCTGAACAGATATGTTTGGAGGCTTTGAAGATAATTCCTTGAGCTTGAGAGTCAAAGTATGTATTGAATCCTATCTGAATTTTTTTGTCTTGTCTGCAGTGTACCACAAGCAAGACATGGATTTTTAATAGAGAAAACACAAGAGAAAAAATACCTTCATCAGACATTTTCAACCAATCTTTTTGCCCTTCAGAGAGATTTTAAAGCATGTCTATTCGATACTCAAACTTTTAAGTTAAGAGAGTTAAAAAAAAACATTTCCAAAGAAATTATTAGAGACAGGCTGGCATAGTCTCATTGGTGAATTTATTGTAGGATAGTCAAAATTTGTCTCCTACTAATGCCAAACTTCAGTTGCTTTTGTGGCCATTGTTTACAGCATTTTCAACAATTTTCAGAAATTTTGGAAATATCTGACCCAAAGTTAAATGTGGAAAATAGCCCAAACATATGCCATGTATTACTATTTTATAACTGTGCCAAAACTAATGTGCATACAGTATCCTTCAATAATGCATTTATATTATAATAATTATTTTTAATATAATAATATACAAACTTCAAAACTGAATCTGCACCAAGAACAAATTTTTTAAAGGAGTTTACTGTAGTTTCTGCTTTTACAATGTCGCTGACATTAGAGTATATTACATCAGGACTGAGCTACTTATTTGAGTCATGCAGTGTATTAGAGTGATTGATGTTGTAGTTGTCAAACTTTTACTATATAAAACTATTAAACAGTCTACTTTGAAAAAAAAATGGATTGAAAAGGTCATCAAAATCTTCATACTCCTAAAAGGAAGCTGCAATGACACCCCCCAACAGTTTGATTTTGTTTTTAAATCACAATGCCAGCCTGATGCTCAAGCTCCAAAATGTCAAACTTCATATGCACATGAAATCTAAACCTGTAATACCTCCCAGTTAAAGAATATTGATTTTTTGCCAAATTTTGACCACAAAATTCAATGACCAAATATTGTTACCCAATCATTATGAATTTTGAATTAATAGTGTAATTAAGCAAATGTCTCAAATCAGAACAAAATCAACACAAAGTAAAAATGTATAGAGTTTTTCACTTTATTGTGAACTTTATCCTTGTCCAATTTAATCACAAATCTGATTTCATATTGTTCCAAGAGTGTAAGGCTTTGGACAAGTTTCCATGAATGCATCTTTCTTTGATCTGACCATAGATTCACATTCCTTAGATTTTTGACAACAAACTGAAAATGTTCACTTTTTAAATATAATGGAAGCCAATAAAATGAATCAATGTAGAAAAAAAATGCCAAATTTTATATATTTAGATATTGGTCTGACCCAAGTGAAAATACATATAGTAAACAAATACAACATTGAAGTAATTTTTTCCATTCTTGCTATTAAAAATCAATCCAGACAGGATATCAATCACAACTTGAATCTTATGCTCAAGAAATACATTACAAGCCCATTTCAACCAATTTCAAATCAAACATCAATATTTAAAATGTATTATAGAGTTGATTGTCTGTACCTATCATGCATTACAAAATTACGATGAAATATGAACTCAGAAAAGAGAACAGTTGTCAAAATATTGTAAAATTCTCCATGAAGAAAATGTAATGCATACTGACTTTGTGCTCTTTCAGTAAACACAATAACCAAATATTTGTAAAATCAAACAATTTAGAGACTGGTCCACACCAGCAACAGTGAAAATGTGACCAAATTCTGTATTACAATTTTGAAAATCCATGTTCATCTGTTTGCAAGATCAAAACTATATTGTACTGAAAGACATCTTGATAAATCTAGAGCTCATCTAAGAGGGCTATATTTTCTCCAAAAGAAAAATGTTTTCTGAACAGATATGTTTGGAGGCTTTGAAGATAATTCCTTGAGCTTGAGAGTCAAAGTATGTATTGAATCCTATCTGAATTTTTTTGTCTTGTCTGCAGTGTACCACAAGCAAGACATGGATTTTTAATAGAGAAAACACAAGAGAAAAAATACCTTCATCCAGACATTTTCAACCAATCTTTTTGCCCTTCAGAGAGATTTTAAAGCATGCCTATTCTACACTCGAACTTTTAAGAGAGTTAAAACCATTTGCAAAGAAATCATTAGAGACAGGCTGGCATAGTCTCATTAGTGAATTTATTGTAGGATAGTCAAAATTTGTCTCCTACTAATGCCAAACTTCAGTTGCTTTTGCGGCTATTGTTTACAGCATTTTCAACAATTTTCAGAAATTTTGGAAATATCTGACCCAAAGTTAAATGTGGAAAATAGCCCAAACATATGCCATGTATTACTATTTTATAACTGTGCCAAAACTAATGTGCATACAGTATCCTTCAATAATGCATTTATATTATAATAATTATTTTTAATATAATAATATACAAACTTCAAAACTGAATCTGCACCAAGAACAAATTTTTTAAAGGAGTTTACTGTAGTTTCTGCTTTTACAATGTCGCTGACATTAGAGTATATTACATCAGGACTGAGCTACTTATTTGAGTCATGCAGTGTATTAGAGTGATTGATGTTGTAGTTGTCAAACTTTTACTATATAAAACTATTAAACAGTCTACTTTGAAAAAAAAATGGATTGAAAAGGTCATCAAAATCTTCTTCATACTCCTAAAAGGAAGCTGCAATGACCATCCAACAGTTTGATTTTGTTTTTAAATCACAATGCCAGCCTGATGCTCAAGCTCCAAAATGTCAAACTTCATATGCACATGAACTCTAAACCTGTAGTACCTCCGAGTTAAAGAATATTGATTTTTTGCAAAATTTGACCACAAAATTCAATGACCAAATATTGTTACCCAATCATTATGAATTTTGAATTAATAGTGTAATTAAACAAATGTCTCAAATCAGAACAAAATCAACACAAAGTAAACATGTATAGAGTTTTTCACTTTATTGTGAACTTTATCCTTGTCCAATTTAATCACAAATCTGATTTCATATTGTTCCAAGAGTGTAAGGCTTTGGACAAGTTTCCATGAATGCATCTTTCTTTGATCTGACCATAGATTCACATTCCTTAGATTTTTGACAACAAACTGAAAATGTTCACTTTTTAAATATAATGGAAGCCAATAAAATGAATCAATGTAGAAAAAAAATGCCAAATTTTATATATTTAGATATTGGTCTGACCCAAGTGAAAATACATATAGTAAACAAATACAACATTGAAGTAATTTTTTCCATTCTTGCTATTAAAAATCAATCCATACAGGATATCAATCACAACTTGAATCTTATGCTCAAGAAATACATTACAAGCCCATTTCAACCAATTTCAAATCAAACATCAATATTTAAAATGTATTATAGAGTTGATTGTACTATGTCTGTACCTATCATGCATTACAAAATTTTACGATGAAATATGGACTTGGAAAAGAGAATAGTTGTCAAAATATTGTAAAATTCTCCATGAAGCAAATGTAATGCATACTGACTTTGTGCTCTTTCAGTAAACACAATAACCAAATATTTGTAAAATCAAACAATTTAGAGACTGGTCCACACCAGCAACAGTGAAAATGTGACCAAATTCTGTATTACAATTTTGAAAATCCATGTTCATCTGTTTGCAAGATCAAAACTATATTGTACTGAAAGACATCTTGATAAATCTAGAGCTCATCTAAGAGGGCTATATTTTCTCCAAAAGAAAAATGTTTTCTGAACAGATATGTTTAGAGGCTTTGAAGATAATTCCTTGAGCTTGAGAGTCAAAGTATGTATTGAATCCTATCTGAATTTTTTTGTCTTGTCTGCAGTGTACCACAAGCAAGACATGGATTTTTAATAGAGAAAACACAAGAGAAAAAATACCTTCATCCAGACATTTTCAACCAATCTTTTTGCCCTTCAGAGAGATTTTAAAGCATGTCTATTCTATACTCGAACTTTTAAGTTAAGAGAGTTAAAAAAAACATTTGCAAAGAAATTATTAGAGACAGGCTGGCATAGTCTCATTGGTGAATTTATTGTAGGATAGTCAAAATTTGTCTCCTACTAATGCCAAACTTCAGTTGCTTTTTGTGGCCATTGTTTACAGCATTTTCAACAATTTTCAGAAATTTTGGAAATATCTGACCCAAAGTTAAATGTGGAAAATAGCCCAAACATATGCCATGTATTACTATTTTATAACTGTGCCAAAACTAATGTGCATACAGTATCCTTCAATAATGCATTTATATTATAATAATTATTTTTAATATAATAATATACAAACTTCAAAACTGAATCTGCACCAGGACCAAATTTTTTAATGGAGTTTACTGTAGTTTCTGCTTTTACAATGTCGCTGACATTAGAGTATATTACATCAGGACTGAGCTACTTATTTGAGTCATGCAGTGTATTAGAGTGATTGATGTTGTAGTTGTCAAACTTTTACTATATAAAACTATTAAACAGTCTACTTTGAAAAAAAAATGGATTGAAAAGGTCATCAAAATCTTCTTCATACTCCTAAAAGGAAGCTGCAATGACCCCCCAACAGTTTGATTTTGTTTTTAAATCACGATGCCAGCCTGATGCTCAAGCTCCAAAATGTCAAACTTCATATGCACATGAACTCTAAACCTGTAGTACCTACGAGTTCAAGAATATTGATTTTTTGCAAAATTTGAACACAAAATTCAATGACCAAATATTGTTACCCAATCATTATGAATTTTGAATTAATAGTGCAATTAAGCAAATGTCTCAAATCAGAAAAAAATCAACACAATGTAAAAATGTATCGAGTTTTTCACTTTATTGTGAACTTTATCCTTGTCCAATTTAATCACAAATCTGATTTCATATTGTTCCAAGAGTGTAAGGCTTTGGACAAGTTTCCATGAATGCATCTTTCTTTGATCTGACCATAGATTCACATTCCTTAGATTTTTGACAACAAACTGAAAATGTTCACTTTTTAAATATAATGGAAGCCAATAAAATGAATCAATGTAGAAAAAAAATGCCAAATTTTATATATTTAGATATTGGTCTGACCCAAGTGAAAATACATATAGTAAACAAATACAACATTGAAGTAATTTTTTCCATTCTTGCTATTAAAAATCAATCCAGACAGGATATCAATCACAACTTGAATCTTATGCTCAAGAAATACATTACAAGCCCATTTCAACCAATTTCAAATCAAACATCAATATTTAAAATGTATTATAGAGTTGATTGTACTATGTGTCTGTACCTATCATGCATTACAAAATTACGATGAAATATGGACTTGGAAAAGAGAATAGTTGTCAAAATATTGTAAAATTCTCCATGAAGCAAATGTAATGCATACTGACTTTGTGCTCTTTCAGTAAACACAATAACCAAATATTTGTAAAATCAAACAATTTAGAGACTGGTCCACACCAGCAACAGTGAAAATGTGACCAAATTCTGTATTACAATTTTGAAAATCCATCTTTATCTGTTTGCAAGATCAAAACTATATTGTACTGAAAGACATCTTGATAAATCTAGAGCTCATCTAAGAGGGCTATATTTTCTCCAAAAGAAAAATGTTTTCTGAACAGATATGTTTAGAGGCTTTGAAGATAATTCCTTGAGCTTGAGAGTCAAAGTATGTATTGAATCCTATCTGAATTTTTTTGTCTTGTCTGCAGTGTACCACAAGCAAGACATGGATTTTTAATAGAGAAAACACAAGAGAAAAAATACCTTCATCCAGACATTTTCAACCAATCTTTTTGCCCTTCAGAGAGATTTTAAAGCATGTCTATTCTATACTCGAACTTTTAAGTTAAGAGAGTTAAAAAAAAACATTTGCAAAGAAATTATTAGAGACAGGCTGGCATAGTCTCATTGGTGAATTTATTGTAGGATAGTCAAAATTTGTCTCCTACTAATGCCAAACTTCACTTGATTTTACAGATATTTTTTACAACATTTTCAACAATTTTCAGAAATTTTGGAAATATCTGACCCAAAGTTAAATGTGGAAAATAGCCCAAACATATGCCATGTATTACTATTTTATAACTGTGCCAAAACTAATGTGCATACAGTATCCTTCAATAATGCATTTATATTATAATAATTATTTTTAATATAATAATTTACAAACTTCAAAACTGAATCTGCACCAGGACCAAATTTTTTAAAGGAGTTTACTGTAGTTTCTGCTTTTACAATGTCGCTGACATTAGAGTATATTACATCAGGACTGAGCTACTTATTTGAGTCATGCAGTGTATTAGAGTGATTGATGTTGTAGTTGTCAAACTTTTACTATATAAAACTATTAAACAGTCTATTTTGAAGAAAAAAATGGATTGAAAAGGTCATCAAAATCTTCTTCATACTCCTAAAAGGAAGCTGCAATGACCACCAACAGTTTGATTTTGTTTTTAAATCACAATGCCAGCCTGATGCTCAAGCTCCAAAATGTCAAACTTCATATGCACATGAACTCTAAACCTGTAGTACCTCCGAGTTAAAGAATATTGATTTTTTGCAAAATTTGACCACAAAATTCAATGACCAAATATTGTTACCCAATCATTATGAATTTTGAATTAATAGTGTAATTAAGCAAATGTCACAAATCAGAACAAAATCAACACAATGTAAAACTTTATAGAGTTTTTCACTTTATTGTGAACTTTATCCTTGTCCAATTTAATCACAAATCTGATTTCATATTGTTCCAAGAGTGTAAGGCTTTGGACAAGTTTCCATGAATGCATCTTTCTTTGATCTGACCATAGATTCACATTCCTTAGATTTTTGACAACAAACTGAAAATGTTCACTTTTTAAATATAATGGAAGCCAATAAAATGAATCAATGTAGAAAAAAAATGCCAAATTTTATATATTTAGATATTGGTCTGAACCAAGTGAAAATACATATAGTAAACAAATACAACATTGAAGTAATTTTTTCCATTCTTGCTATTAAAAATCAATCCAGACAGGATATCAATCACAACTTGAATCTTATGCTCAAGAAATACATTACAAGCCCATTTCAACCAATTTCAAATCAAACATCAATATTTAAAATGTATTATAGAGTTGATTGTACTATGTGTCTGTACCTATCATGCATTACAAAATTACGATGAAATATGGACTTGGAAAAGAGAATAGTTGTCAAAATATTGTAAAATTCTCCATGAAGCAAATGTAATGCATACTGACTTTGTGCTCTTTCAGTAAACACAATAACCAAATATTTGTAAAATCAAACAATTTAGAGACTGGTCCACACCAGCAACAGTGAAAATGTGACCAAATTCTGTATTACAATTTTGAAAATCCATGTTCATCTGTTTCCAAGATCAAAACTATATTGTACTGAAAGACATCTTGATCAATCTAGAGCTCATCTAAGAGGGCCTATATTTTCTCCAAAAGAAAAATGTTTTCTGAACAGATATGTTTAGAGGCTTTGAAGATAATTCCTTGAGCTTGAGAGTCAAAGTATGTATTGAATCCTATCTGAATTTTTTTGTCTTGTCTGCAGTGTACCACAAGCAAGACATGGATTTTTAATAGAGAAAACACAAGAGAAAAAATACCTTCATCCAGACATTTTCAACCAATCTTTTTGCCCTTCAGAGAGATTTTAAAGCATGTCTATTCTATACTCGAACTTTTAAGTTAAGAGAGTTAAAAAAAACATTTGCAAAGAAATTATTAGAGACAGGCTGGCATAGTCTCATTGGTGAATTTATTGTAGGATAGTCAAAATTTGTCTCCTACTAATGCCAAACTTCAGTTGATTTTGCAGCCATTGTTTACAGCATTTTCAACAATTTTCAGTAAATTTTGAAATATCTGACCCAAAGTTAAATGTGGAAAATAGCCCAAACATATGCCATGTATTACTATTTATAACTGTGCCAAAACTAATGTGCATACAGTATCCTTCAATAATGCATTTATATTATAATAATTATTTTTAATATAATAATATACAAACTTCAAAACTGAATCTGCACCAGGACCAAATTTTTTAATGGAGTTTACTGTAGTTTCTGCTTTTACAATGTCACTGACATTAGAGTATATTACATCAGGACTGAGCTACTTATTGGAGTCATGCAGTGTATTAGAGTGATTGATGTTGTAGTTGTCAAACTTTTACTATATAAAACTATTAAACAGTCTATTTTGAAGAAAAAAATGGATTGAAAAGGTCATCAAAATCTTCTTCATACTCCTAAAAGGAAGCTGCAATGACCACCAACAGTTTGATTTTGTTTTTAAATCACAATGCCAGCCTGATGCTCAAGCTCCAAAATGTCAAACTTCATATGCACATGAACTCTAAACCTGTAGTACCTCCGAGTTAAAGAATATTGATTTTTTGCAAAATTTGACCACAAAATTCAATGACCAAATATTGTTACCCAATCATTATGAATTTTGAATTAATAGTGTAATTAAGCAAATGTCACAAATCAGAACAAAATCAACACAATGTAAAAATGTATAGAGTTTTTCACTTTATTGTGAACTTTATCCTTGTCCAATTTAATCACAAATCTGATTTCATATTGTTCCAAGAGTGTAAGGCTTTGGACAAGTTTCCATGAATGCATCTTTCTTTGATCTGACCATAGATTCACATTCCTTAGATTTTTGACAACAAACTGAATATGTTCACTTTTTAAATATAATGGAAGCCAATAAAATGAATCAATGTAGAAAAAAAATGCCAAATTTTATATATTTAGATATTGGTCTGAACCAAGTGAAAATACATATAGTAAACAAATACAACATTGAAGTAATTTTTTCCATTCTTGCTATTAAAAATCAATCCAGACAGGATATCAATCACAACTTGAATCTTATGCTCAAGAAATACATTACAAGCCCATTTCAACCAATTTCAAATCAAACATCAATATTTAAAATGTATTATAGAGTTGATTGTACTATGTGTCTGTACCTATCATGCATTACAAAATTACGATGAAATATGGACTTGGAAAAGAGAATAGTTGTCAAAATATTGTAAAATTCTCCATGAAGCAAATGTAATGCATACTGACTTTGTGCTCTTTCAGTAAACACAATAACCAAATATTTGTAAAATCAAACAATTTAGAGACTGGTCCACACCAGTAACAGTGAAAATGTGACCAAATTTTGTATTACAATTTTGAAAATCCATCTTCATCTGTTTACAAGATCAAAACTATATTGTACTGAAAGACATCTTGATAAATCTAGAGCTCATCTAAGAGGGCCATATTTTCTCCAAAAGAAAAATGTTTTCTGAATAGATATGTTTAGAGGCTTTGAAGATAATTCCTTGAGCTTGAGAGTCAAAGTATGTATTGAATCCTATCTGAATTTTTTTGTCTTGTCTGCAGTGTACCACAAGCAAGACATGGATTTTTAATAGAGAAAACACAAGAGAAAAAATACCTTCATCCAGACATTTTCAACCAATCTTTTTGCCCTTCAGAGAGATTTTAAAGCATGTCTATTCTATACTCGAACTTTTAAGTTAAGAGAGTTAAAAAAAAAACATTTGCAAAGAAATTATTAGAGACAGGCTGGCATAGTCTCATTGGTGAATTTATTGTAGGATAGTCAAAATTTGTCTCCTACTAATGCCAAACTTCAGTTGATTTTGCAACCATTGTTTACAGCATTTTCAACAATTTTCAGAAATTTTTGAAATATCTGACCCAAAGTTAAATGTGGAAAATAGCCCAAACATATGCCATGTATTACTACTTTATAACTGTGCCAAAACTAATGTGCATACAGTATCCTTCAATAATGCATTTATATATTATAATAATTATTTTTAATATAATAATATACAAACTTCAAAACTGAATCTGCACCAGGACCAAATTTTTTAATGGAGTTTACTGTAGTTTCTGCTTTTACAATGTCACTGACATTAGAGTATATTACATCAGGACTGAGCTACTTATTGGAGTCATGCAGTGTATTAGAGTGATTGATGTTGTAGTTGTCAAACTTTTACTATATAAAACTATTAAACAGTCTATTTTTGAAGAAAAAAATTGGATTGAAAAGGTCATCAAAATCTTCTTCATACTCCTAAAAGGAAGCTGCAATGACGCCCCAACAGTTTGATTTTGTTTTTAAATCACAATGCCAGCCTGATGCTCAAGCTCCAAAATGTCAAACTTCATATGCACATGAACTCTAAACCTGTAGTACCTCCGAGTTAAAGAATATTGATTTTTTGCAAAATTTGACCACAAAATTCAATGACCAAATATTGTTACCCAATCATTATGAATTTTGAATTAATAGTGTAATTAAGCAAATGTCACAAATCAGAACAAAATCACCACAATGTAAAAACGTATAGAGTTTTTCACTTTATCCTTGTCCAATTTAATCACAAATCTGATTTCATATTGTTCCAAGAGTGTAAGGCTTTGGACAAGTTTCCATGAATGCATCTTTCTTTGATCTGACCATAGATTCACATTCCTTAGATTTTTGACAGCAAACTGATTATGTTCACTTTTTAAATATAATGGAAGCCAATAAAATGAATCAATGTAGAAAAAAAATGCCAAATTTTATATATTTATATATTGGTCTGAACCAAGTGAAAATACATATAGTAAACAAATACAACATTGAAGTAATTTTTTCCATTCTTGCTATTAAAAATCAATCCAGACAGGATATCAATCACAACTTGAATCTTATGCTCAAGAAATACATTACAAGCCCATTTCAACCAATTTCAAATCAAACATCAATATTTAAAATGTATTATAGAGTTGATTGTACTATGTGTCTGTACCTATCATGCATTACAAAATTACGATGAAATATGGACTTGGAAAAGAGAATAGTTGTCAAAATATTGTAAAATTCTCCATGAAGCAAATGTAATGCATACTGACTTTGTGCTCTTTCAGTAAACACAATAACCAAATATTTGTAAAATCAAACAATTTAGAGACTGGTCCACACCAGTAACAGTGAAAATGTGACCAAATTCTGTATTACAATTTTGAAAATCCATCTTCATCTGTTTACAAGATCAAAACTATATTGTACTGAAAAACATCTTGATAAATCTAGAGCTCATCTAAGAGGGCCATATTTTCTCCAAAAGAAAAATGTTTTCTGAATAGATATGTTTAGAGGCTTTGAAGATAATTCCTTGAGCTTGAGAGTCAAAGTATGTATTGAATCCTATCTGAATTTTTTTGTCTTGTCTGCAGTGTACCACAAGCAAGACATGGATTTTTAATAGAGAAAACACAAGAGAAAAAATACCTTCATCCAGACATTTTCAACCAATCTTTTTGCCCTTCAGAGAGATTTTAAAGCATGTCTATTCTATACTCGAACTTTTAAGTTAAGAGAGTTAAAAAAAAACATTTGCAAAGAAATTATTAGAGACAGGCTGGCATAGTCTCATTGGTGAATTTATTGTAGGATAGTCAAAATTTGTCTCCTACTAATGCCAAACTTTAGTTGATTTTGCAACCATTGTTTACAGCATTTTCAACAATTTTCAGAAATTTTTGAAATATCTGACCCAAAGTTAAATGTGGAAAATAGCCCAAACATATGCCATGTATTACTACTTTATAACTGTGCCAAAACTAATGTGCATACAGTATCCTTCAATAATGCATTTATATATTATAATAATTATTTTTAATATAATAATATACAAACTTCAAAACTGAATCTGCACCAGGACCAAATTTTTTAATGGAGTTTACTGTAGTTTCTGCTTTTACAATGTCACTGACATTAGAGTATATTACATCAGGACTGAGCTACTTATTGGAGTCATGCAGTGTATTAGAGTGATTGATGTTGTAGTTGTCAAACTTTTACTATATAAAACTATTAAACAGTCTATTTTTGAAGAAAAAAATTGGATTGAAAAGGTCATCAAAATCTTCTTCATACTCCTAAAAGGAAGCTGCAATGACGCCCCAACAGTTTGATTTTGTTTTTAAATCACAATGCCAGCCTGATGCTCAAGCTCCAAAATGTCAAACTTCATATGCACATGAACTCTAAACCTGTAGTACCTCCGAGTTAAAGAATATTGATTTTTTGCAAAATTTGACCACAAAATTCAATGACCAAATATTGTTACCCAATCATTATGAATTTTGAATTAATAGTGTAATTAAGCAAATGTCACAAATCAGAACAAAATCACCACAATGTAAAAACGTATAGAGTTTTTCACTTTATCCTTGTCCAATTTAATCACAAATCTGATTTCATATTGTTCCAAGAGTGTAAGGCTTTGGACAAGTTTCCATGAATGCATCTTTCTTTGATCTGACCATAGATTCACATTCCTTAGATTTTTGACAGCAAACTGATTATGTTCACCTTTTAAATATAATGGAAGCCAATAAAATGAATCAATGTAGAAAAAAAATGCCAAATTTTATATATTTAGATATTGGTCTGAACCAAGTGAAAATACATATAGTAAACAAATACAACATTGAAGTAATTTTTTCCATTCTTGCTATTAAAAATCAATCCAGACAGGATATCAATCACAACTTGAATCTTATGCTCAAGAAATACATTACAAGCCCATTTCAACCAATTTCAAATCAAACATCAATATTTAAAATGTATTATAGAGTTGATTGTACTATGTGTCTGTACCTATCATGCATTACAAAATTACGATGAAATATGGACTTGGAAAAGAGAATAGTTGTCAAAATATTGTAAAATTCTCCATGAAGCAAATGTAATGCATACTGACTTTGTGCTCTTTCAGTAAACACAATAACCAAATATTTGTAAAATCAAACAATTTAGAGACTGGTCCACACCAGTAACAGTGAAAATGTGACCAAATTCTGTATTACAATTTTGAAAATCCATCTTCATCTGTTTACAAGATCAAAACTATATTGTACTGAAAGACATCTTGATAAATCTAGAGCTCATCTAAGAGGGCCATATTTTCTCCAAAAGAAAAATGTTTTCTGAACAGATATGTTTAGAGGCTTTGAAGATAATTCCTTGAGCTTGAGTCAAAGTATGTATTGAATCCTATCTGAATTTTTTTGTCTTGTCTGCAGTGTACCACAAGCAAGACATGGATTTTTAATAGAGAAAACACAAGAGAAAAAATACCTTCATCCAGACATTTTCAACCAATCTTTTTGCCCTTCAGAGAGATTTTAAAGCATGTCTATTCTATACTCGAACTTTTAAGTTAAGAGAGTTTAAAAAAAACATTTGCAAAGAAATTATTAGAGACAGGCTGGCATAGTCTCATTGGTGAATTTATTGTAGGATAGTCAAAATTTGTCTCCTACTAATGCCAAACTTCAGTTGATTTTGCAACCATTGTTTACAGCATTTTCAACAATTTTCAGAAATTTTTGAAATATCTGACCCAAAGTTAAATGTGGAAAATAGCCCAAACATATGCCATGTATTACTACTTTATAACTGTGCCAAAACTAATGTGCATACAGTATCCTTCAATAATGCATTTATATATTATAATAATTATTTTTCATATAATAATATACAAACTTCAAAACTGAATCTGCACCAGGACCAAATTTTTTAATGGAGTTTACTGTAGTTTCTGCTTTTACAATGTCACTGACATTAGAGTATATTACATCAAGACTGAGCTACTTATTGGAGTCATGCAGTGTATTAGAGTGATTGATGTTGTAGTTGTCAAACTTTTACTATATAAAACTATTAAACAGTCTATTTTTGAAGAAAAAAATTGGATTGAAAAGGTCATCAAAATCTTCTTCATACTCCTAAAAGGAAGCTGCAATGACGCCCCAACAGTTTGATTTTGTTTTTAAATCACAATGCCAGCCTGATGCTCAAGCTCCAAAATGTCAAACTTCATATGCACATGAACTCTAAACCTGTAGTACCTCCGAGTTAAAGAATATTGATTTTTTGCAAAATTTGACCACAAAATTCAATGACCAAATATTATTACCCAATCATTATGAATTTTGAATTAATAGTGTAATTAAGCAAATGTCACAAATCAGAACAAAATCACCACAATGTAAAAATGTATAGAGTTTTTCACTTTATCCTTGTCCAATTTAATCACAAATCTGATTTCATATTGTTCCAAGAGTGTAAGGCTTTGGACAAGTTTCCATGAATGCATCTTTCTTTGATCTGACCATAGATTCACATTCCTTAGATTTTTGACAACAAACTGAAAATGTTCACTTTTTAAATATAATGGAAGCCAATAAAATGAATCAATGTAGAAAAAAAATGCCAAATTTTATATATTTAGATATTGGTCTGAACCAAGTGAAAATACATATAGTAAACAAATACAACATTGAAGTAATTTTTTCCATTCTTGCTATTAAAAATCAATCCAGACAGGATATCAATCACAACTTGAATCTTATGCTCAAGAAATACATTACAAGCCCATTTCAACCAATTTCAAATCAAACATCAATATTTAAAATGTATTATAGAGTTGATTGTACTATGTGTCTGTACCTATCATGCATTACAAAATTACGATGAAATATGGACTTGGAAAAGAGAATAGTTGTCAAAATATTGTAAAATTCTCCATGAAGCAAATGTAATGCATACTGACTTTGTGCTCTTTCAGTAAACACAATAACCAAATATTTGTAAAATCAAACAATTTAGAGACTGGTCCACACCAGTAACAGTGAAAATGTGACCAAATTCTGTATTACAATTTTGAAAATCCATCTTCATCTGTTTACAAGATCAAAACTATATTGTACTGAAAGACATCTTGATAAATCTAGAGCTCATCTAAGAGGGCCATATTTTCTCCAAAAGAAAAATGTTTTCTGAACAGATATGTTTAGAGGCTTTGAAGATAATTCCTTGAGCTTGAGTCAAAGTATGTATTGAATCCTATCTGAATTTTTTTGTCTTGTCTGCAGTGTACCACAAGCAAGACGTGGATTTTTAATAGAGAAAACACAAGAGAAAAAATACCTTCATCCAGACATTTTCAACCAATCTTTTTGCCCTTCAGAGAGATTTTAAAGCATGTCTATTCTATACTCGAACTTTTAAGTTAAGAGAGTTTAAAAAAAACATTTGCAAAGAAATTATTAGAGACAGGCTGGCATAGTCTCATTGGTGAATTTATTGTAGGATAGTCAAAATTTGTCTCCTACTAATGCCAAACTTCAGTTGATTTTGCAACCATTGTTTACAGCATTTTCAACAATTTTCAGAAATTTTTGAAATATCTGACCCAAAGTTAAATGTGGAAAATAGCCCAAACATATGCCATGTATTACTACTTTATAACTGTGCCAAAACTAATGTGCATACAGTATCCTTCAATAATGCATTTATATATTATAATAATTATTTTTCATATAATAATATACAAACTTCAAAACTGAATCTGCACCAGGACCAAATTTTTTAATGGAGTTTACTGTAGTTTCTGCTTTTACAATGTCACTGACATTAGAGTATATTACATCAGGACTGAGCTACTTATTGGAGTCATGCAGTGTATTAGAGTGATTGATGTTGTAGTTGTCAAACTTTTACTATATAAAACTATTAAACAGTCTATTTTTGAAGAAAAAAATTGGATTGAAAAGGTCATCAAAATCTTCTTCATACTCCTAAAAGGAAGCTGCAATGACGCCCCAACAGTTTGATTTTGTTTTTAAATCACAATGCCAGCCTGATGCTCAAGCTCCAAAATGTCAAACTTCATATGCACATGAACTCTAAACCTGTAGTACCTCCGAGTTAAAGAATATTGATTTTTTGCAAAATTTGACCACAAAATTCAATGACCAAATATTGTTACCCAATCATTATGAATTTTGAATTAATAGTGTAATTAAGCAAATGTCACAAATCAGAACAAAATCACCACAATGTAAAAACGTATAGAGTTTTTCACTTTATCCTTGTCCAATTTAATCACAAATCTGATTTCATATTGTTCCAAGAGTGTAAGGCTTTGGACAAGTTTCCATGAATGCATCTTTCTTTGATCTGACCATAGATTCATATTCCTTAGATTTTTGACAACAAACTGAAAATGTTCACTTTTTAAATATAATGGAAGCCAATAAAATGAATCAATGTAGAAAAAAAATGCCAAATTTTATATATTTAGATATTGGTCTGAACCAAGTGAAAATACATATAGTAAACAAATACAACATTGAAGTAATTTTTTCCATTCTTGCTATTAAAAATCAATCCAGACAGGATATCAATCACAACTTGAATCTTATGCTCAAGAAATACATTACAAGCCCATTTCAACCAATTTCAAATCAAACATCAATATTTAAAATGTATTATAGAGTTGATTGTACTATGTGTCTGTACCTATCATGCATTACAAAATTACGATGAAATATGGACTTGGAAAAGAGAATAGTTGTCAAAATATTGTAAAATTCTCCATGAAGCAAATGTAATGCATACTGACTTTGTGCTCTTTCAGTAAACACAATAACCAAATATTTGTAAAATCAAACAATTTAGAGACTGGTCCACACCAGTAACAGTGAAAATGTGACCAAATTCTGTATTACAATTTTGAAAATCCATCTTCATCTGTTTACAAGATCAAAACTATATTGTACTGAAAGACATCTTGATAAATCTAGAGCTCATCTAAGAGGGCCATATTTTCTCCAAAAGAAAAATGTTTTCTGAACAGATATGTTTAGAGGCTTTGAAGATAATTCCTTGAGCTTGAGTCAAAGTATGTATTGAATCCTATCTGAATTTTTTTGTCTTGTCTGCAGTGTACCACAAGCAAGACATGGATTTTTAATAGAGAAAACACAAGAGAAAAAATACCTTCATCCAGACATTTTCAACCAATCTTTTTGCCCTTCAGAGAGATTTTAAAGCATGTCTATTCTATACTCGAACTTTTAAGTTAAGAAAGTTTAAAAAAAACATTTGCAAAGAAATTATTAGAGACAGGCTGGCATAGTCTCATTGGTGAATTTATTGTAGGATAGTCAAAATTTGTCTCCTACTAATGCCAAACTTCAGTTGATTTTGCAACCATTGTTTACAGCATTTTCAACAATTTTCAGAAATTTTTGAAATATCTGACCCAAAGTTAAATGTGGAAAATAGCCCAAACATATGCCATGTATTACTACTTTATAACTGTGCCAAAACTAATGTGCATACAGTATCCTTCAATAATGCATTTATATATTATAATAATTATTTTTAATATAATAATATACAAACTTCAAAACTGAATCTGCACCAGGACCAAATTTTTTAATGGAGTTTACTGTAGTTTCTGCTTTTACAATGTCACTGACATTAGAGTATATTACATCAGGACTGAGCTACTTATTTGAGTCATGCAGTGTATCAGAGTGATTGATGTTGTAGTTGTCAAACTTTTACTATATAAAACTATTAAACAGTCTATTTTGAAGAAAAAAATTGGATTGAAAAGGTCATCAAAATCTTCTTCATACTCCTAAAAGGAAGCTGCAATGACCCCCCAACAGTTTGATTTTGTTTTTAAATCACAGTGCCAGCCTGATGCTCAAGCTCCAAAATGTCAAACTTCATATGCACATGAAATCTAAACCTGTAGTACCTCCGAGTTAAAGAATATTGATTTTTTGCAAAATTTGACCACAAAATTCAATGACCAAATATTGTTACCCAATCATTATGAATTTTGAATTAATAGTGTCATTAAGCAAATGGCACAAATCAGAACAAAATCAACACAATGTAAAAATGTATAGAGTTTTTCACTTTATCCTTGTCCAATTTAATCACAAATCTGATTTCATATTGTTCCAAGAGTGTAAGGCTTTGGACAAGTTTCCATGAATGCATCTTTCTTTGATCTGACCATAGATTCACATTCCTTAGATTTTGGACAACAAACTGAAAATGTTCACTTTTTAAATATAATGGAAGCCAATAAAATGAATCATGTAGAAAAAAATACCAAATTTTATATATTTAGATATTGGTCTGAACCAAGTGAAAATACATGTAGTAAACAAATACAACATTGAAGTAATTTTTTCCATTCTTGCTATTAAAAATCAATCCAGACAGGATATCAATCACAACTTGAATCTTATGCTCAAGAAATACATTACAAGCCCATTTCAACCAATTTCAAATCAAACATCAATATTTAAAATGTATTATAGAGTTGATTGTACTATGTGTCTGTACCTATCATGCATTACAAAATTACGATGAAATATGGACTCGGAAAAGAGAATAGTTGTCAAAATATTGTAAAATTCTCCATGAAGCAAATGTAATGCATACTGACTTTGTGCTCTTTCAGTAAACACAATAATCAAATATTTGTAAAATCAATTGGAAAAGAGAATAGTTGTCAAAATATTCTAAATTTTTTCAAACAAACATAATGCATACCTACTTTGTGCTCTATCTGTAAACACCATAACCAAACACAGTATTTGTAAAATCGATGAATTTATAGATTGGTCCATACCAGTAACAGTGACAATATGACCAAATTCTGTATTACAATTTTGAAAATCCATGTTCATGTGTTGGCAAGGCATAGTCTCATTCATGAATTTCTTTTGTGGGCTTTTTAATGGCATTTTCACTAATTTTCAGAAAATTTGGGAATATCTAACCAGAGTTAAATGTTGAAAATAGACCAAAATTATGGCTTGTCTCCTGGCATTTCTGTTGACCTCTTGGATGATCCTGACATATGTGACCAAACCTGAAACTGGATATCTCAAACCAGCATGTGACAGAACCTGGACATCAAACCAATAGATTTATCAATTTTGATTAGCAGATTGGTTTCTAAACCAGCAGATTGTTTTATCTACATAAATTTTACATGTTTTATGGGGATTGTAAGGTAAACAAAGTAAACAAGTGTATGGTTTTCCATAATATGTATTCTCATCATACTATAATAAAACAGCAAGTTTTTAAGATGAATCTGATTCTGATGGAAAATGTTAAAAAAATAATTAATACAAGACAGTATATCATTAATGAAATGAAAAAGCAAGAATTGTAGATCTCACGGTTAACTACAAAGATTTTTTTTATAAAATCCGCAAGCATTTTTTATTTCCCGCACAAGATCATTGACTGATGACTACTGATGACACTGTGATTATCAAGTTTCACACTTAACAGGCTAGTTTTCTGGTCCAGAATTCCCCTTGAATCACTTTGCACTTTGTGAAGAATGGAGAATGTCCTCTAGTGTCAGCATTCGAAAGTGACAATAATAAAACAAACCATGCTCAGTCTGCAAAGAAGTTCAAACTTCAGTTTTTCTGTGGCTGGGTTTTTAATCCTGCTGATTGCTCTCCAATATTACTCCAAGCTAAATTCACCGCAAGCAGGAAGCTTCTCAGTTCGACTTAATATGTATTCCTCAGCTTCATATTTCTTAGCTGGTGTTTTTATTGCTTTGGAAGAAAGTGCACATTTCACCATATTGACAAAGTGAACTAAAAAATATATGAACTTATCAAATATTCTTCTAAAAACATCTTGAACACAATAATTAACCAATAAAACAATCAAAATACTTAAATGTTTCTGCTGAAATCATTTTTTGCTTGGTCTCTCCTTTTGATCTCACTTCCGCCAAAGGTCAGTTGATTTCTATTTTAAGACTCCAAAGCCATCCTGTACCACTTTTCATCCCTTACTTACAACACCTCATAAAACATCCCCCATCTGGCTTTAAACTGTCCAGATTACAACAATAATGAAATCAATTAACATACTGTTGTGTACTCATGTTGGCCTTCTCAATCTGTTCACTCAGCCACACATAATTGCACCGGTCATTGTGCTGTAACATTTGCAGTCCCCCAATACACTGGTGCCCACTGGTTTCTGTAAGCAGTGGATAGATTGCATAAAAACACCAGGCTTATTATACCTTTTTTTTAAAAAGTAATAGATTTTAACTATAAAATGTATGAGAGTTAAGGCAACCTTTAAAATGGTATTTATTTCCAACCGCCAGTAGAATCACAGGTATGTACCATATTAAATGTGGAAAAATATATAGCCCTAACCAATCTGGAATGGCCATCACATTGAATATGACAAACAAAATATGCCATCTTTAATGCCTTGTACATATTTTATAGTAGCAGTAGATCAATTATCTAGTTTTTAATAGCATTGTTGTCTAAAGACACCAAAACTTGTGTAAATTGTACAACATATACATTTCATTGTAGAAGGCCTCATCGAAGATTGGTCAGTTGACCAAATGAGCTTCTTCTTTAAATCATCATTGTGATGATGATGATGATGATGATTATTTTTTACCAGAAACTTTATCTAATCTAAAAGACCTACTGTAAAGCCCTAACTAAGATAGCTAAGTATTCGCCACTATTCAGAAACCTAAGCGCAAACGGTAAGACCAAATCAAAAGTTGCACCAGGTAATGAAGGACTTTTTCAAACATTGTCAGTTGGCATCATATCTTTGACAACTGAAAGTGCATGCAATGAAGATGTCAGCTATCACAAATAGCAGAAATACTGAAAAATTCTTACTTAGCTTATATTGAAGAGCATAATATGCTATTCCAGGCAGCTGAGCAAAAAAAAAACTTTACTTTGTATTTTTTTAGACTAACATTGACTTGTCACAAGCTGGGAACAACTTTGTCTCTTAAGATTTCCCACTGGCTGAATTAGATTTCAATCTTTGGCTTGATGTTTTGAAAACCTGGGCTCTTCATCAGTAAATGAGGACTGGCCTTCACTCTAACATAGCTGTTCGAGCCTATAAATGTGCATCGCCAACTGTAATGCAATGCACATCCACTATTTTGGACCACCACATCCACAACCCTTTCCTACAAATTCATTAAATTGAAGGAAACTGGAGTGAATTTGTGCAACAATGATTACATGTGTGAAGCCTTCAATGATCAGAGCAGTTTGGTTTCAACTTCCCACAACTGTACATTGTTTTAACCGATTTCTGTCTTGGATTTGTTGAAACAAAGATTTTAACTTTTATTGATCAAAAGTGTAAAAGATCTAGAATTTATGTTTGTTTCAGAGACTTTAGAAGGTTTATTTCATTTGTTGACAATTTTAAGCATTTCTTTATCAGATATTTCTCACTCATTGCATGCACAAGTACCACTGATTTTTTTTCAGTTATTCACACTTCTTGTAGTTTTCTTCCTAATCTTTAGTTCTTAATTTAAACATATTATAAATGCAACTGAAATGTTGCTTCGTTTTGTTCACAAATGAAACAATTTATGTAAATGGAGTCTCGTGTATTCATTTTAGGAGATCTGAATGCATGTTTGGTAATTCATTTTTTAATTCATAGATTGTGATTTTTAAATCAATGATAACAGTTTTTGAATACAAAGTTATCATGAAAAGATACCAAATTCATCCGATTTCCTCACCAGTCTGGTTATTTAATGCATCTGCTACTCTCTCTCTCAATGTATTTACCCCAACATGTACACGCAATTGTATAAGGCCTCATGGAAGATTGGTCTGTTGACCATATGAGCTTCTTCTTTAAATAAAGAAAGTATTATGATTATTATTATTATTCCTTTTAATCAGTTATTACAAGGGTGATGTTAGGATTAATTTGCGCCTGGATCAGGCCCTATCCCTGGTGGCATAGATTCTAAGCATGGTGATATGCAATGCCATGCTATTTACCTAATTCTAGTTTTTTTTTCTATATCTCATTTTGGATTACACAGAATTTTATGTTTACCGAAGAAATCATTGTTACGACTCTATGGTCTTAGAAAAATGTAACATAAAGAAAGTGAAACCAACAAATCAAGTAAAAATCAACAAGCAATTTATTTCTAGACAATTAAAGTGAAAATTAAAAAGACACTTAGAGTAACGTGAATTAAAATCCAAATAATCCAATAATCCTATGTGTCCTAATCGCAAGTTTTAAATATATAATGTTCCGAATGAATGAATATCCTTGAATGTCTTGATGTGCCAATAGTCTTTAATATTCTGATGTGCCAAAATGAAGTACTCTAGAATATCTTTGAATAAGTTTACATAAATCCCAAAATCATCAATTCAAAATCCAAAATCCAAAAGTTTACGGCACTTTTATAATCTAATGAATATTTTAAATAATTCCTCTCTCTGAATTTGGAATGATTGTTCACAACTGTAATGGCTGTTTAAAGACTGATGTTAAGGTCGAAAATTGAAAAACTGTCCACTAAACATAGTATATATAAAGAAAGGTCACATGACAGAATGTTCTAGAATATTATGGTGTATGTGACTCTTAACACACAACTCTAAGGGAAATTCTGGTTTTATCTGTAAACAAAATCAACCCTGACCTCAAACTGCATCAACAACTTGTTTACCAAAACTGTCCTTGAACTCAAATACTAAGTGAACAACCTAATTCAAGGACAATAGCTAACATATCAACATTATACTTAACATTAAGGTTTAAGCAAATATTAAAGTCAAGAAACATTTACAATTTTTATATAAACATCATACATAACATCATCCAGTGTGAAAAATATACAAATAACTTATGCTCTTGAAGAAAACGTGGAATCAGTCTGTATACCGGTAGATACTTGTGTAATTTTGTACAAAATCTTCCAATATTATTCTGCTTGGAAGGGTTTCATGAAACCAGCCGATTGGATGATATTTGCAAATTTACACAGCGGAACTAGTACGCGTGTTGCCACCTTTCTTGAAGGTAAAGTTCACAGATTAAGGTTACATTTACTTTTAGTGTATGGTTTCGAAAATCTGAAAAGGATAGAATTAGTGGGTGTACAGTTTTCAAATCTGAAAAGGATAGTATTAATGGGAGGAAAATTGGTAAACTTTTACATATATGTAAGACAAAGAGTGTCAAATTTACCACTTTCATGGTTTTCATTTCAATGAAAGATGGACATTACTATATTTGTTTGGAGATGTAACTCACAAACTTTTAAATAAAGTAATAAACCTAAAGCTTGGTATAGCTACATCTCAGGACTTGATGTCGTCGCTTTGCACTTTTATGGAATCTAAATGGCCAGCTCTCAAATCATTATCATTTTTTGTGTGTCCAAACTGTCACCCAGAAGCAATCAAATTATTACAGATAATGGAAAGAAATCATAGCTTGGAGGTGCATCTTGTACCAATCATGTGTATCAACAGCATGGTACAATCAGCAAGATCAAAGTCACATGCAAAGCTTAATTACTTGTTGTATAAGGACTGCAACACTAAAGCCATTGAAGGTACAACTCCTGAATGTCTCATTATTTTTCATAGTATTTCACCATGGTTAAGATCATAGATCAACATTTTCACTTTTAGAAAGTTAGTAAATCTTGCTTGCCTGAACTTTTCCCTTAATTATTCCATTCATATCTGTTACATGTGTTGCTGATCACAACCATACTTTTACTTTTTTCCTTACCAGAAGTCATGTTAATCATACAAACGCTTGGCATTGCTTTTAAGTGCATTTAATCATAGTAGATCAGGGTCCAAGCTGGACCCTAATATCTGGATTAATTTACCTCTCCAGCCAGAATCATACCTGCCAACCCCTAGAGAGGTAAAAGCATAACCTAAGTGGCAAAAAAGCATAATCTGAGCATAAAAAGTGTAATCTATATAATACATGCCATTATTAGAGTAAACTGTATGAAAAATGTATGTTTAGTTTTCCTACTAACCTGGATCTGCTGGTGATTAAAATTCTTATCGCAAATGTCAAAATCTGTGTGGATTACTACCAGAATACAAACGCAAAACATATTGACAAATTATTTATATACAACACTTTAACTAGTCTAAATGTTGAACTTTCGCTGAATAAATTGTAAAGTAAAGTCCACAAATTCTGCAATAAGCATGACAATGTGCTCAACCTGAGTGCTGTATTAATTACATCACTCGTATTCTTTTTAAATTTGTAAAGCACTATTGATTTGAAGAAACTTGTCCGTTTTGTTGGAAATGTATCATATACAGCTGCTATAAATAGAAAATAAGTACACATAGGTCTACAATGGACAAATGTACTCCTGCGCTATTCTTAAGTAGCAGTCTTCTTTTAGAATATTCTCGAATTTATATATTTGATTAAAGACGTGATAAAATTAAAAACGCAACTTATTGTTTTATTTTTATCTTTTAATGTACCAAAAAAGCATATTCAACATACAGGCAAGTGTAAGACATAATTAGGTGAAAAAAAGTGTAACTATTACACCAAAAGTGCAATGGTTGGCATGTATGTATGGTGTCTGTGCTCAAATTATAACACCTTTTAACCTGTTTACTACCAAAAATACATGTCAAGTGTATATGGGAAATCAGTTGTGTCACATCAAAACTAGGTTGTTGAGACCTACATTCTGTGGTTAGTTGACCACTCTCAAAGTGCACCTGGAACTAGCAAATGTTTTCAGACTACTTAACTGTTAAGGTTCTAAAACCCACTGGACTAGTGGCTGCATCTGATTTTTTATAGATTGTTTTTAATTGCCCCCCCCCCCAGCAGTTTGTACCCCCTTCCAATTTCAAATACAAAAAGCCTGTAGGATGTAATAAAATGCACAAAACTAGTCAATTCATTCATTAATTTATCATTTCTAACCCTATTATTGGCAGAGGATCCCTAACACTGTCATCTCATTCGTGTTTCTTCCATTCCATGGTCATGATGCCATATTCATGTAGGTTGGGTTTATTATGTAGTGCACACATCTTCTCCACAATGGACATTACCATGGAATGCCTCTGATTGGATCACTTGTGTTGTTTTGTGTTTATTCCGTTCCATGGACAGGAATGCATCTTCACATATATAGAGCCTGTTCAGTAGTGGGCGCACCTTCTCTGCAATGGATATTGTTCTGAAATCCTTTAAATAGGAAAGTCTGACACTTTCCATTACTTGGACTGATGATGATATTTACAGGCGATATGCGCAATTAGGACTATATATTGATATCTTGGGGGCAACAAGGCTGAAGTAATTTATCAGGTAACCTGATAAACCACAAAGTCCTTCTGCCTTTTTTTTTCCTGATATGACTGGTCATGTAGAGAAACTGTATTAGGCAGAATTCACGGACAGTCAGATCTGTTATAACTACGGATCAACGGGCTGCTCACTACTAATAAATTAATTTACACTTACCTTTGTATCCAGATAGCAAGTATAATCTCTTCTATTGATTCATGGCATTAAATACTTTAGAACACTCACTTTTTAGTATTAATGCCCGTCAGAACACTTGTGTATTCAGCTTCTGTTGACCATGGATTTGAACTGCTCACATGTGTGGAGAGCAGCATCACCCCATGGCAATAGTAACACACTGACAGCAGGAACCGACTAACACCTATGCTGGAGCTACAGGAATGTCATGCTGTCAGAAATTGGAGAGAGAGAATTAATAAATAATATAATACCAGAAATTGCACAGAGCTGTAACAAGTTAAAAAGGATAGAAATAATGCTACACAATAGTAATTATAATAGTACAGTAGTTGCAGTAGTAGTATTTTCAACGGTATTTATGAATATCAGAGAATTCATACAAGCATATATATATATGCCTGTTAATACTTTACATCGCATATGGACTTGGGAATTTGCTGGAACTTTAATCCCAAGTTTGTCAAGCTTTTTTTAAGTAATTTATTTACCTGTCCATATTCTTTAGTTCTGACTCTATCCTGAAATTTTGAAAAGCCCTATGGTATCTTACAGTGACAACCATGGATTTTCAAAAACGTTTCTAACCCTGTAAACAGCAAATTACTAGTATATTCAGTTACCACTTCCATTTTTAGTGGTGCCTATCAAACGTAACAATAGTACTCCACCCCCACCCAGCACAGGGATGTAGAGCAAACAAGTAGGAGAGAGGTCTGAGTGACAGAACCTTTGGTGGGGGCCGAGGAGGCAAAGGCACTGGAAGCTCCTGGATTTTAAGGGCTATTGGTAATGTGAACAGGCTCATAGAATGAGTAGGTGTGTTGTAGCCAAATATCATGTACAGAATAAAGCAAGTGGAAAATCCTACATTATTCACTTACAAAACTGTCAATGGAATGTGCAAGTACAAGCTGTTTTGCGGAAAAGGTATTTATAAGAGCTAAAATAAGCAATATATTGTAATTATCATATTGCAAAAAGACCAAACAAGATGCAATGTGTTACATTTTGCATACACATGGGGCCTCAAGTACACTGCATGTGGCAGATAACCCGATACAATAATGTAATGAAGGCCGCCATATTGTTCTTCCTATCAACAGTCCCCTGAGTGAGTCATTTGTAACCCCGTGGCTATCAAAGTTTCCATGTAGAAAGTAGTTGTGGACGATACTGTTCATAGAGAAGAAAATTCCAGAACATTTGTGAAATACAGTACAACTTACACTATTGGTGGTGTAGAGAGAGTGGAGAGGATTAAGAAAAGAAAGAAGAAAAACATCACACACCCTGATGGAGTTGCCGTGGTGTATAGTGGAGAATAGCTCTGCACACCACACTTTCTCGCATTTGATAAACACTGCAGAGTGGACATGGCAGTTTTATGTAAATCGTTATTTCTTTCAGGTGCAGTTTGCTTACTTTTTTATACTGAAAAAACGTGATCATTTATTTCATGATAAACATTTGCTAGTTCTAACGAAGATAATGTATGATACATATTTGAGACAATATTAGCATAATGACAATGCCTCGACAAACTGTATTGATACCACATTTTGCGCAATAAATCTATAAAAAAAATTCTTGAATACTACGCTACCAGAATCGACAGATTCATTCACATCCTTATTTCTGTTGCAGTTCGCACAACACACTATTTTTTAACAATCACATTAAAGTCAGTGATATTGTACTCCCTGCAGTGAAAAGAACGATAAACGTAAACAAATATTAATAACAAAATCACATTCATACCTGGACTGAAGTGAAACAAAATCGCAAAAGTTTCAATAGTTACCCCAAGCATGAGTGCTCTTTAACATAATGTTATGATTTCTTCTGACATCCAATTACAGCATTATAGAGGGGTAATTAAAACTTGAGAATGCTTACTTCTGGCAGTTGCTGCATGAACATATAAAAACAAATATAATTGCTAAAAGCCAACTAACCATATACTGTTCCAGAAATATAAGGACGATGACGAAGTCAAGTTCATTCTCATACTGAATTTCTATATATTGTGAAAAAAAGATGCATTCAATACACACTTAATAACAGATCTGTGTGCATGGGAAGGGGCACTACATAGATGTATGTTAGTCTCAGATATATGTGTCAGAGAGAGAGCATTATTAAGATTTTGTATCCATACTTTAGTTTAAACCGTACTATTTTGTATTCATTATCAAAGTAACGTTTTTCTTTTTTAAATCACAAATGGTTGCAAAAATCATCCTAGATACATGTAGGTTCACTTGTACACTTTTTGAGGACAGATGCTCATGTGCAAACTAATAACACAACAGAAGCCATCAACACGGTTTGTTTCTTTGCAACTGACGTGTTAATTTCATGCGTGAACTGATAACCTAAAAGAACAGTAGCTGTTCTGCAGGTTTATTTTCTTTGCCATTTTGTTGACAATAAACAGTGTACTCGGGGTTAAGTGAATAGTTTTTATTTTATTGAATAAGCATTTTGTTGAATCGTATTGTATAACCCACAAGCTATTCCATTGTTTGATTCTCATAAAAGAAAAATCAGTGATAGAGAGAACTTGTAAACTAATCCAAACAGCTAGTATCAAATTTGTGCATTATATGTTTATTGTCTTCCATTCCTTGTGTCAGTCCGAGATCATCTATCTAAAGATTATTTGTCAATGAGAGAACTCAAAATAAAGATTAGAGGCTTAAAATGGACAATGGTTTTGCTTCAAACTACTTACAAAGATGTAATTCGACCATTTGTTATTAACAATGAGACCTACAGCACTCAATAATTCAGCTCCCTTTCTTTATGACCACCTTATATCAAAATAAATTCCTGCCTTTCACAATTCAAGTGGAAGACATTACCAACAGAAATTAGAAGTAACCCATCTAAACAAAATCTCAAAACTTACTCAGCACTCAATAATTCAGCTCCCTTTCTTTATGACCACCTTATATCAAAATAAATTCCTGCCTTTCACAATTCAAGTGGAAGACATTACCAACAGAAATTAGAAGTAACCCATCTAAACAAAATCTCAAAACTTACTCAGGGCTGATCAAATCCCATAGGCCTACATCCCCAAAGTATTCATTTTCCCATAGGCCTACATCCCCAAAGTATTCATTTTCGAAATCATACAAGTAAAATTTTGCAAGACGCTCTTCCAGGACAAGTGCTTATTTCCTACTTTAAAACCAGTCAGGCAAGTGTTAATTTTAATGCTTTAATCACTTTATCTACCTTTATCTGGCCATTCATACCAACCCACCCCCACCCCCCAGGCATAGTGAATGCTTGAATCAACATCTCTCCATTTATTCATTCATATCCCTCGATACTACAGCTAGTGATCATTGATTACTGTTGCATGTGTGCACGTTCTATTACCACTTGAATGCATATTGCGCTAAGCGTCCAAATTATCGGCCAATCAACTACTTAAAGACAAATCCAACATGGTTAATTAGCAGCGGTTTAAATGGCTTTTATTTTGTTTACTCAACCCAAATACTCACAAGTGGATCACCCTTTGATTTCAATCCAATGATTCGATGCAATCAAATTAATGAAAGGCGCATTACCAACATTAGTGTTGATTTCCTTTATTAACTGATTAAATAACAGTGACGATTCTTTAATTTTTAATTGATTATACAGAGGATTAGCTTACATGCAAGATATTCCTTTTGAAGCAAATCAATTATGCTAATTAAATAGCTGTCCTGTTTATATTTAAACCGCAAAATGTATTAATAACAACTTTATAAGTAATTGCCAAGTGAGATCATCTTTATTATGTGGATAAAAGGAGTTTACTTAATTATTTTTGCAAGGAAGGTTTTAGGGGAAATTCAGAGAAGAATCATCCGCATGAAAGTGGATGGATAAAATGAAAGGCTGCCACCGAATCAGAGGTAACTATTTCTCCAAAGAGACATAAGCAGTCACCAAAAACAATATCCCAAACTGGTACAGGTTTGAAATTCAACCAGTTTTTGTAAATGATACTGACAAATTCAGGACTGAACTAATCAAGTGTCATTACAGCTCTGGACCTCACAAGGCCTGTCGGCACAGTATATGCCCGCCACTATCCAGCATATGCAGAAAATCCACAGGGAATGCACATTTTAAAACTAAATGTGAATGTGAATGAATTGAAAAACAAAATGATGGTTCTCTTTAATGCAGCCTACACCCTACCCCATTTTGGAAAACCACTGTCCGATATGAAAATGCTCTGTTCACTCCAGAAGAACAGTGATGAACTTTCTGGTAATTACGTTATTTGCTTGACATTCGGGTACAGTTTGCAGTGTTTGTTATGTGGATTGATAGTATGTACAGTACCAAATAAATTGCATCTGCATTAGATGAAAATAATACATACAAGTTTATCTCCTACCGAAAATATTTAAGTATACTTCATCACTTTTACCCATCCATTTGGTAATATTAAACTTAGATGACCAAACCAGCAATCGTAAGTATATTTGTTAAGCTGTTGGTTATAGAAAGCAGCTTCACGGGCTTCGTAGAGTCTGCATAAAAACAGTAGGTCTATGGTAAAAGCAAACACATGTCTAGTTCCTGAGAAAATGTGTCACTTGGATATGAATATTTGGGTCAAAAGTGCTAAACAGGCAGGACTAGTAAAAGTTCTAGACTAGATAATGCTGTGTATATTTCATTGTGTGGGAACATGTTAAGCAAACAATTTAAAAGTGACTGGGGGAATGAAACAAATAAATCACTGCGTTTGTCACATTTATTTATTTTAATAATGGAATGAAACCTGCTAATACTTACGTATGATTTCTTTTTCCTTTGTTTAAAAGCAGAATCTCTCTTGATCTCTCTCTCATTAAAATTGCTATAATTAAACTATATTTTGTGAAGCAACATAATAGTCTCAGGATTCTTTGCTTGGAAATTTATCATTTATCTCTCAAAATACATGTGAATGCGTTTTGGTGGGGGATTCTTTCAATATTAAATGGCATTGTGTACAACTTAAAATTAACCAATATATTCATACCCATATCGAAACAAGAGCAGAAGAATTGATACAAAATGATACTAACTCCAAGTTAATTTAATCTTCAGCAGTCGTGAATAATTATTAGTCATTTGCCTTTTCATTCTTTAAATTGAGAATTCATCTGAGATGACTGTAGCAAGTACATGCACATTTCTGTCAGTAAAAAATAAAAACTATTGACAAGACCCACTCACCTTCTACAAATTAAAACAAGGTGACCAACTCGCATGGTTCGAAAACTGCCCCCTTCCCCAGCCCCAATTCCGTGCAAATTAGTTTATCCCGTCTGCATCTTCAGCTACTGATAACATATCTCGATGGAAAGAAGATATTGCAGAATTATTCCCCATGTATGATTTAAGTACTTTACTGATCATTTAATAACCACTTTTATTGGAAATATATGTTGTATTGCATCTAGTCTACTTGGCTCGAATTTAAGGCTACACTTCCAGTGTGTCACGCAGTGAAATATGTTACATGCAATTCTGATTAGTGGTTAATGTTTGTTCAAGTTCAAACAATAACCACCAATCATAACTAACTGTTGCGTGACATACCGGAAATATCGGCATCCAAACTCTATCCAAATAGATACAAAGCAACATAGAAACTTCACACAAAACTAACTATTACCATATTTACCTTATATCTTAGGACAAGATAAAATTAATCATTTTCTTCCTGTCCCATAACTTATGGTTAAACTTTTTTTCAAATAGATCATATGTCCCAAAACTTAAGAACCGAAACAAATTGTGCTGAATTTGCCGCCCCCCCCCCCTGCACTTCATGTTACAATAAGGTAGGTAAATTAAACGTTCTCTTTTTGTTCTTCATAAGCAATTTATGTATAAAAGACACAAACATATCCACTATCACTAACGTATCCACTAACACCACATGGTCCGGTAATGTAGAATATCGGTTGTGTGTATCGCTTATGTCAGGTAACAACATTGACACATTGTTTTATTTACGTGAATATAGATAAACGAATCATGTTTGGTTGTCCTCAAAAGTTTGAATACCCGTAAATTATCAACCTGAAACTTGGATCCAGCAAAATCACAAACATTAGAAAGAGCACAAGACAGAGAAATAACAACCGATTGCTTGAAGGCACCAGCAATTCACGCATGAACCGGTGTATGGTGCAAAATAACCAAGAGTGTATTATATCCAGGTTAAGAATAGAATATTTCGCAAAATAAAAATCATTATTAGTAAATACATTACCTGTGAGTGCAAATGGCAACATTTTTGCTAGCATGGGTTACCCCGGTACAAAAAAAAATATTCTTAAAGACAATTAATGCTGTGTATGATGTTGTACCCATGTATGTACCCTGCAGACATCAATAATAATGACAGGTGGCAAACAATAGATGCTTGGGTGGTGAATAAACACACCTGGTAGAGACTTCGGCTATCAAATACAAAGATTATTTTATTACAAAGCAAGCCAACCCCGGAAGAGAGAGATGATGCTTGTGAAAATTATGCTGTTAGGCGAGGGCATTACAAGCGTTTCACCCTAAAGCAAAAGCAGGAAGTAATTAATTTCTCAACTTCACACGAGATTCGAGTAACAGCAAGACATTTTAAAATCCCGAAATCAACGATCGCCAATTGGTCAAAAATAAATTTCTCTCAACAGCTGAATGAATGGGGACATATACCAAGGAGTGGGAGACCAGTATCCTATGGCGATGATTTAGTTGGAAAAATAGCAAAGTGGGTTCTCATCCAATGAGATCTGCAGATCCCTGTCAGCGTGGATACTATATGTGCTTATGCCAAGGAATTGGTGTCAACTGAACGTCCACACATTGACTTTCAAGCCAGTAGGAACTGAGCGACCGGATTTTTAAAGGGGGTTAAAAGTGCGAGAATTAGCACGACTGGTGAAGATAAAAAGCATAACTTTAGTCCTTGCAGTTTCTGCATCAGGGGATGTGTTGTCTCCAATGAAAATTTTTCGTGGCGTGAGGGAGCTAAAGGATATTAAGGCACCGAAAGGATGGATCGTGCAGGAGAAGGGTTGGGTTGATGATGAAGTGATGCTGCAGTGGATTAAAGAGATCTATCTTAAGTACACCAGAAAGGAACAATCTCTTTTAGTGATGGATTCATTGCAGGCGCATATTATGGATGCTGTAAAGAAGGCTTTGAGAAGGGGTAACACTGTGCCTGCAGTAATTCTGGGTGGATGCACCTCCAAGCTGCAGTCACTAGACGTCAGTATTAACATACCAGTCAAGTCGACATGAGGAAAATCTGGTCAAACTTTATTCGTAATGCAGCAGAAGGTCTTTTTAAGCAAAATGACAACACTTCTCGTGTTAAGAGTGCAAACAAACAGTTGTGGATTGGATTGTGAAAGCAGTCGAATCGCTTCAGGACAAGCCATATCTGATAAGAAAATCATTTAAAGCATGCGGTATTAACAATAACTTGAACGGTTGTGAGGACAACGTGATAAGAAATACTAAATGTGTTGAAACTGTCAGTGACAGTGAAAATGACGAGTTTGATGGGTTTGAGCCTGAGGAGGTCGAGTGGGCAATTAAGAATTTGGACAGCTTAAAGGATTTCGATTAAATATAGTACAGATATGAATGTCTGTTCAGCGGTATTTGGACTATGTTCAGTGATCATTGTCGTATAAATAAAAAGGTTTTGGGTTTCGGAATTAGCATGTTTATCTATCACTTTGTACCTTCACTGTCTAGCTCAGTAGCTTTCATCCATAAATCTTGCTCTGTCTCTCCACATATTTTACTTAAGTTATAATTTCTCCTGTGCTCATTGGAAGTCACATGGCCTATTATTTTATTACAAAGCAAGCAGACCCTGGAAGCCGGCTTTGGTTTCTTTTTAGAAGTATTCACAGGAATTTTGAAAATAAATTGAAACAGTGGAACAGTCAGGGTCTGTAAGTGACACTTTGAGCATACATTGTGAAATGTACTGGTATTAAAGGATTTGCCACAACTGAACAGGTGTCAATTGTGCGGCATGATGACGGGAAGTTCAAATAAATTCGGTCAGCTGAATATATTACTCTACTTGGCACTGAACAAGTATCAACTCTGCGGCTCGATCAATGGTTGGGAAAACAAAGCAAGGCTGCCTTTACAAGCTAAAGGATTTGCACTGGCAGATAACTGAGGAAATATTACTTGGGAATTAGATCTGGCTTATGAAAATGGCAAATATAAATCAACTCAAAACTTTTATTGCATCAAACAGTGTTTATACAGCAAAACAAAATATAATACAAGTACGGGTTGCTCCGACTTGCACGTATTTTGTATGTAGTGCAAGCATCTAGTCTCCTATATTGCCCATAGATTTATCAAATTTTGTTCTTCAAAAGTTTGCAGTTAAGAAGATAAGTGTAAACAAACAACACTTACAGCGGTTTTTATTTTATTTATTTAACAAAATATATGTATAGATACAGACAGATATACAGAAAGACATATGACCAGAAATTATAAAAATATTCCAAACTGTTCAGCTTGGTGATCATCATCACTGAGATTATTCTCATTATTAATATTAACAACAGACATTTCTGTCATTGTGCTTCTCATAAAATGCCACTTACATCTAGTACAGACATCCATACCTTTTATTAGGTTCTACTTTCCAGGTTTTCTCTAAGAACTAAAACGTCTTTGATTTACAAACAGTCTTTACAGACAAACAGCTTATGTTCAATTGCTCCAAGTTTTAAACAAAATCTACTCCTCCCTGCCACTCAATGGATTATTTACAAGCCTCAGTGACATTTTTGTTTCAGCACATACAAACTCCATATTGATGCACACTGCTTCAGTCTGTAGACAAAATGGTATGGAATTTATTCTTTCACAAACTCACTGCCAAGTACTTTACTGAAGGAAACAGGATATCACTATTACCAAATATATAGCCATTTCTTCAGAGCACCATCTCCCACCCACCAGTAATTAACTGCACATTACAAATAGCCCTTAAGCATTTCCAAAGCATAATTTTAACTATTTAACTTTAAAGAAAACTTGCTCAAAGAATCATGCCGTTTGTCTGGCACTCGTTTTGTTAGAGAAATTGGGAGGGGCCCCGACTTTTCCTCAAATCCGCCTTTGCATTATAATACTTCCATGAATGCAAGAACAGATTAACGGTGGTGCAAATGCAGCAGTTGCTCCAAAGCCCCTGCAATGCAAGTATTTTTAAATTTATGGTGCTCATTTATTTTGGGAGAGGGGGTGCTTTTTGAAATTGCTCGTGGGAATTCTACCAGCGCAATCTGGTGTTACGTACATGGGAAATGTAACTAAATAACTTTTTTAAAAAATCTTTATTCGGGGCCGGTTTAACAGCCAGGCAAACTAGACGGTCGCCTATTGCGGCAAAATTGGAGGGGGGGGGGGTGGAGGCGGCAAAAAGACTAATTAAAAAAGAGAGAGAAATAGCGTAAATAAGAAGATAATAGGCGTCTAAAAATAGACAGAAGAAACACAAGAAAAGAATAAATGTACAATATTCATTTTCTAAAGTTAATTGGGGGGGGGGAGGGGGTGATGGCGGAAGGCTGAAGGTTCGCCTAGGGCTCCAAATATCCTTGCACCGGCCCTGTCTATATTATATACATGCACAATGTTCGTCTTTAAATTGCAGACTTTGTTTAATACTCCCTGTATTACATCAAGAAAGTCGACAGTTCGAAGACGATCAAATGTTATTTCCATATTCAAATTGTAAATGTACGTGCAACATCGGCCAGACCTTGAAGATGCAATTTAACTATCCGAAATTTAAGATTCTCATTACCAAAACTTTGCATTGACATGACAATACGTTCTAATGGCAGCATACAGTTCTAAATCAATGTATAAATCATTTAAAATACTCACTTGTGGCTAACTCCTCCCAACGCAGTAACTACTAAGAATGACCTTTTCCAAATATGGCGCCTGCGAGATTAAGGCTAAAATTTGCGCGCGAAATGTTTTAATAATTGCAATAGCATTAGCGGGTAAAAGTAACTAGGATTTCCATTGGTCAGAATGTCACCACGTGATCAGCTTGAGCTGCATTTATTTTTCTGTATAAACTGTGAGCAGAACTACTTTTCTAAAAATACCTGTTTCGATAAATAAAGTCACGTGCAAAACAAAACTTAAACACTGCAAATGAAGGCATAAACAACGTATAGTATATATGCCTTCAAAAGAAAACAAATGTTAAAAATTTTGCAAAACATTTGAAGGAACTGAATTCGAAAGACTAAACACATATCTGTAATTTTTGTATCAAAAAATAATTATTTGTAATACTAAAATGGTGAGGAAACAGGATGCAAACGTTGCAAACTCGCTAGGTCAAGGTCAGTGATCAGTCTGTAGACAAAATGGTATGGAATTTATTCACCATCGAACTGCTGTATCCGAAATGGCAAAATATGGAGAATTTTCGTTAAGTTTACCATATCAGATAGATTTCCTGGAAGAAGACATTGAAAACATTGACCCATCAATATTTGACGACACTTATGAAGTGGAAGAACTATCAGAAGCCTAGTCCGAGTTTCCTCTGACCCTTCACACCCCATTTTTGATATTTGGACATTTATGTTGGGGTAAGTGTTGGGCAGAGGCAATTTAGTAATTTTATGCCTGACATATGCCAACATTTCTGCATAGATATACTGCCCACTCTCTTCGTGCCACAGCTTTGAATGCAGTGACGAATGCCAACCTTCCTGCTAGGCACATTATGTCTCTGTCTGACCACTCCAGTGAGCTTTCATTAAAACCCTACACAAGGCCCAGTACTCAACATAAGCAACAAATGAGTAACATTCTGTCGAATGTAAGTTCAAATGTGGCACTCTCTCCCCCAGATTCTTCTGCAGTACCTTCACATACCTCTGTAAATGTTCAAATGACCCCTGCAGACCCAACCAGTACTCCTCAAGTAATTTGTCATGCAACTGCACAAAATTCTCTACAAGCACTCTCGCAACACACAATGAACTCTATGACAGGTTTCATCACACACTCCACCTGCCATTTCAATAACTGCACCTTCCATTTTAATCCCAGCTAATAAAATTCAATTTCACCAATCAGTTAAGGAAATATTTGGTTTTCAAGTTGAGTACCCCATGTCAACTATCCATGCCAAATGTATGATAATAAAAACATCTATCACTTCAGGTTTTAATTATAAATTTAATGGCAATTTCCAATTAATAATTATTGCTGGGATTCAGAAAATGCCGAACAAATAGTTCTATACAAGTACAAATTAGAACAGTAAATACATTAATTTGTCATACAATTGTTTTATTTTTACAGGTATATTTCAATGTTTTGTTGTAATTCTAATTACAATAATGCTAGAAATGTGTGTTAATAATAAACAAAATAATTAGGCTTGCTGTTATTATTTCCTGAGTGAAATACTTAACTTTTTACACCAACAGCATTTTACATCAACCATTAGTCTCAATTTCTATCTAGTCTTCTGTGTGTCTGTGTATTTATTTTTTACACTGATGTCACATATTTGACTAGGGGTGGGGTTGGGATCAGGTTGTAAGCAATTTTTTTTAACTGATAAGAGATCCTGGAATACTTACATGGATACAAAATAGCTGATCATTATTTTACAAACGTGTGTGTGTATGTGTGTGGACAAACAAAACGGATCACATGGCTTCTATAACCTAATGCGTCTACATGTATTAGCCTAGCCCGTTATAATCACGAAAATAGGTTCAAGAGAAACGAAAATAGGTTACTCACAAGTCTGGACAATGATGAATCTGCCAATCACTTTCAATCAGTCCATGAATGCATTAAAATCTATGTCATTTTTGTCTAAAACAACTTCATCGCTTTACTTTGAATATTGACCTTCCACTCAGAATACATATGTCCATTTTGGTAAAATATGTAGACAATGCTGGGAATGTTCAAAACCTTAAATAGGATACCATTGGTTGAATTATTTGTTTGATGATGACGTATTTATTATGCCCGTGAAGGAGAACCCCTGTTTTATAAATAGCTACGTACCAGGAACCCAAAACTTGTATTCATACGCTGAATGAAGCGTCGTAAAGGATGCTAAGTAATAAAATATAAGCAAAATGACAACAAAAGAAAATGAATACAATTAGTAGTAATAGCAGTTATAATAGTTTAATGTTGTTTTTTCTGAGTTTATCGTGGTATAAACTGTCAGTTGCCGAATCACACATCAAATAACGGCATCTCAACGCATCCATTAATGAATATTCCATAGGGTTTTAGTTTATCATTAGAATCTATATGCCACGTGTAGTTGGGCCCATGACTAAAGTACGTGCGGCGTCTCAAGCGGCGGCTTCTCCGCATTTCGACCCCTTGAGGATCAATAATCGTTAACAGAACTCTGACACTTTCACGATCGACAACAAGACCCTCACCAAAACATTTTGTGTACATCCACCTGTATCCATGCAAACAACCAGACTTCTCTCTCTCTTTCTGAAGAAATGTGGCCACCTGAATGAGATCTGTCTTAGTTTTCTTCCTGATGAGTTGAATATTCTTCAGTTTTCTTTGCAATGTGCGTCTGCTTATTACGATTTGATGATTATATGCTAAAAGTTCTAATATATATTTTTGTGAAGCATTTAATCTAAAATAGAATCTTATCAAAGTGTCTATGTCCAATATATCCGCCATGTTCTATAAATCAGTCTAGACGTAAATCATATATATAAGAAATGAGTCTCCATTCTATATCGTAATAACTCAATACTATCTCGTAATAACGCAATGTTATATCGTAATAACGCAATACTATCTCGTAATAACGCAATATTATCTCGTAATAACGCAATACTATCTCGTAATAAAGTAATGTTATCTCGTAATAACGCAATATTATCTCATAATAACGCAATATTATCTCGTGATAACGCAATATTATCTCGTAATAACGCAAAACTATCTCGTAATAACGCAATACTATCTCGTTATAACGCAGTATTATCTCGTAATAACGCAATACTATCTCGTAATAACGCAGTGTTATCTCGTAATAACGCAATACTACCTCGTAATAACGCAGTATTATCTCGTAATAACGCAATACTATCGTAATAACGCAATACTATCTCGTAATAACGCAATGTTGTCTCGTAATAACGCAATACTATCTCGTAATAACGCAATACTATCTCGTAATAACGCAATGTTATCTATTATAACGCAATGTTATCTCGTAATAACGCAAATTTTATTTTTTTTCTCCTGGCGCTAACGGGCTTCCGTATTATAATGCTAATATTGTACAGACTATTGAGGATTGCAGCTGCCATATACCTGTGATATTGCTAATCGTTTTAATACCTTCTTCATTAATGTAGCATCTACTCTCTTGGAGAAACTGCCACAACCTTCAAAAACATTTATAACAGTTTCAACAATTTAGCAAGAGTTTTACAGGGTAAGAAATGTTCATAATAACACACTCCAACTTCAACCGCTAAGTGAGGATTTTGTTTACAAAGAATTAAGTAACCTTAATCCATGTAAAAGTACAGGCCTTGACGATATCCGCTAGTGCGTCCGCTGGGGGGGGTGGGGGGGTGGGGGGGTGTCTCACCCCAAACCCCTACCCCGATTTTAAAACAAAATTCATTGTGCAGTATATACATAGCTGCAAGGCTGCAATTGCTTTTTTAAACAAACCTCAAAAATATTAAATCTCCCAAATCCGACTGTGGGAGCTTGCCTCTCTCCTTTACCCTATTGGCGTCACTTTGAAGGATCGTTCCGTTGATTTTTATTTTGGCTTCCTCACCCCACTCCACCCCTGCTAGTGTTTTGACGATTCCAGTTACATACATTGTTACTTGTATATATCAAGAGGTATTGTGCCTGATTGGACCAACAAGTTGTTCTCCGCCTTTTTTTTTTTTTCCTGATATGACTAGTGGCGGACCAGTCACCAGTCATGTTAGAAACAAAATGTTGGAGATCAGCTTGTTGGTCTAGTGCCAGATGAACTGAAATTAGCTAGAGTTAGTCATCTTTACAAAAAGGATAGTAGGGCTGCTGCCAACAATTACAGTCCTGTTAGTATACTCAGTATTGTGTCCAAGATTTTAGAAAGAGCAGTCTGTGTTCAACTTGAACAACTTTTAGCTAAGAATAACAGTAGTATAGTGTGCCACTTGAGGGTCTAAGGGAAACCTGTGTTAAAAGGGGTAAAAAGTTTATGGGGTCTATGGGAATTTAACATGGACAAAACTGTCCATAAGTAGTGGAGGATGGCGATTGAGGGGTCTACGGGAGTCCCATATTAAAATAGGTCGAACATTTATAGGAGTCTACGGAAATTTAACATGGGAAATGTGTCCCTATAAATTGTGAGCGACAAAGTTTATGGGGACAAACTGGAATTTAACATAGGCGCCATCCTAATACATAGCTACATTGTAACATTATAGCAATAGGCGACAATCTGCACTCTAACGAAAATACCATATGACGTCATAGGTTTATCATGTGGAGTGAGTGTCTGTAACAGTGTAGCAATAGGCGACGGTCTGCACTTGAACAAAAATGTCGTACAACGTCATTGGTTTCATGTCTTTCTGTTAACGTGTGGGTGAGGTGTGTGTGTGTGTGTGTGTGTGTGTGTGTGAGAGAGAGAGAGAGAGAGAGAGACAAAGAGAGAGAGATTTTTAAATAATTTTTGAAAGAGACACACGAAACAAACAAGTCAACAATAGGTTTCAAATTCAACATTTATCCTATTAAGTCCTGCTCACTTAAAATGAAGAGGAAGAATTATGGCTTGTCCCTTCCTTTTTCATGTACAAAAGATTAAACAAGAGCATATTTACAAGTATGACAACTGTTACGGAATTATGTATATGGAATCTATAATGTGCTTAAACATTTGGCCTATGACTCTACTTTAAAGTTGTGTCAAATAGTGAGTCATATTTAAGTTGGGTTTAGTTGTACTATTAATCAAATAACATGTTTACTGACCTTTTGTTCAAGGTCAGAGTTGTTTACTGTATCTGATGAAATAGACGCATTTAGTATTGCATTCTGGGTCATAATATGACATGTTTCCTGTTGTGAATTGTGCCATTTGCAAGTTGTATAAAAGACCTAGAAATACCAATTATTTCCATTCCATATTAGATCTTGGGTTGAAAAGAACTGTTTTTTTATGATCAGCTTTTGAATCATCAGATCGTTTCACATAATGGCCGAGCTAGAATCCTGTAATGTTTATGTAAGTGTGCAGATTTTTAATATACAAAGTCGGCAGACCAAGGGAAGCCGGCTTTGGTTTCTTTTAGCAGTATTCACAGTAATTTTGAAAATAAATTGAAACAGTGGAACAGTCAGGGTCTGTAAGTGACACTTTGAGCATACATTGTGAAATGTACTGGTATTAAAGGATTTGCCACAACTGAACAGGTGTCAATTGTGCGGCATGATGACGGGAAGTTCAAATAAATTCGGTCAGCTGAATATATTACTCTACTTGGCACTGAACAAGTATCAACTCTGCGGCTCGATCAATGGTTGGGAAAACAAAGCAAGGCTGCCTTTACAAGCTAAAGGATTTGCACTGGCAGATAACTGAGGAAATATTACTTGGGAATTAGATCTGGCTTATGAAAATGGCAAATATAAATCAACTCAAAACTTTTATTGCATCAAACAGTGTTTATACAGCAAAACAAAATATAATACAAGTACGGGTTGCTCCGACTTGCACGTATTTTGTATGTAGTGCAAGCATCTAGTCTCCTATATTGCCCATAGATTTATCAAATTTTGTTCTTCAAAAGTTTGCAGTTAAGAAGATAAGTGTAAACAAACAACACTTACAGCGGTTTTTATTTTATTTATTTAACAAAATATATGTATAGATACAGACAGATATACAGAAAGACATATGACCAGAAATTATAAAAATATTCCAAACTGTTCAGCTTGGTGATCATCATCACTGAGATTATTCTCATTATTAATATTAACAACAGACATTTCTGTCATTGTGCTTCTCATAAAATGCCACTTACATCTAGTACAGACATCCATACCTTTTATTAGGTTCTACTTTCCAGGTTTTCTCTAAGAACTAAAACGTCTTTGATTTACAAACAGTCTTTACAGACAAACAGCTTATGTTCAATTGCTCCAAGTTTTAAACAAAATCTACTCCTCCCTGCCACTCAATGGATTATTTACAAGCCTCAGTGACATTTTTGTTTCAGCACATACAAACTCCATATTGATGCACACTGCTTCAGTCTGTAGACAAAATGGTATGGAATTTATTCTTTCACAAACTCACTGCCAAGTACTTTACTGAAGGAAACAGGATATCACTATTACCAAATATATAGCCATTTCTTCAGAGCACCATCTCCCACCCACCAGTAATTAACTGCACATTACAAATAGCCCTTAAGCATTTCCAAAGCATAATTTTAACTATTTAACTTTAAAGAAAACTTGCTCAAAGAATCATGCCGTTTGTCTGGCACTCGTTTTGTTAGAGAAATTGGGAGGGGCCCCGACTTTTCCTCAAATCCGCCTTTGCATTATAATACTTCCATGAATGCAAGAACAGATTAACGGTGGTGCAAATGCAGCAGTTGCTCCAAAGCCCCTGCAATGCAAGTATTTTTAAATTTATGGTGCTCATTTATTTTGGGAGAGGGGGTGCTTTTTGAAATTGCTCGTGGGAATTCTACCAGCGCAATCTGGTGTTACGTACATGGGAAATGTAACTAAATAACTTTTTTAAAAAATCTTTATTCGGGGCCGGTTTAACAGCCAGGCAAACTAGACGGTCGCCTATTGCGGCAAAATTGGAGGGGGGGGGGTGGAGGCGGCAAAAAGACTAATTAAAAAAGAGAGAGAAATAGCGTAAATAAGAAGATAATAGGCGTCTAAAAATAGACAGAAGAAACACAAGAAAAGAATAAATGTACAATATTCATTTTCTAAAGTTAATTGGGGGGGGGGAGGGGGTGATGGCGGAAGGCTGAAGGTTCGCCTAGGGCTCCAAATATCCTTGCACCGGCCCTGTCTATATTATATACATGCACAATGTTCGTCTTTAAATTGCAGACTTTGTTTAATACTCCCTGTATTACATCAAGAAAGTCGACAGTTCGAAGACGATCAAATGTTATTTCCATATTCAAATTGTAAATGTACGTGCAACATCGGCCAGACCTTGAAGATGCAATTTAACTATCCGAAATTTAAGATTCTCATTACCAAAACTTTGCATTGACATGACAATACGTTCTAATGGCAGCATACAGTTCTAAATCAATGTATAAATCATTTAAAATACTCACTTGTGGCTAACTCCTCCCAACGCAGTAACTACTAAGAATGACCTTTTCCAAATATGGCGCCTGCGAGATTAAGGCTAAAATTTGCGCGCGAAATGTTTTAATAATTGCAATAGCATTAGCGGGTAAAAGTAACTAGGATTTCCATTGGTCAGAATGTCACCACGTGATCAGCTTGAGCTGCATTTATTTTTCTGTATAAACTGTGAGCAGAACTACTTTTCTAAAAATACCTGTTTCGATAAATAAAGTCACGTGCAAAACAAAACTTAAACACTGCAAATGAAGGCATAAACAACGTATAGTATATATGCCTTCAAAAGAAAACAAATGTTAAAAATTTTGCAAAACATTTGAAGGAACTGAATTCGAAAGACTAAACACATATCTGTAATTTTTGTATCAAAAAATAATTATTTGTAATACTAAAATGGTGAGGAAACAGGATGCAAACGTTGCAAACTCGCTAGGTCAAGGTCAGTGATCAGTCTGTAGACAAAATGGTATGGAATTTATTCACCATCGAACTGCTGTATCCGAAATGGCAAAATATGGAGAATTTTCGTTAAGTTTACCATATCAGATAGATTTCCTGGAAGAAGACATTGAAAACATTGACCCATCAATATTTGACGACACTTATGAAGTGGAAGAACTATCAGAAGCCTAGTCCGAGTTTCCTCTGACCCTTCACACCCCATTTTTGATATTTGGACATTTATGTTGGGGTAAGTGTTGGGCAGAGGCAATTTAGTAATTTTATGCCTGACATATGCCAACATTTCTGCATAGATATACTGCCCACTCTCTTCGTGCCACAGCTTTGAATGCAGTGACGAATGCCAACCTTCCTGCTAGGCACATTATGTCTCTGTCTGACCACTCCAGTGAGCTTTCATTAAAACCCTACACAAGGCCCAGTACTCAACATAAGCAACAAATGAGTAACATTCTGTCGAATGTAAGTTCAAATGTGGCACTCTCTCCCCCAGATTCTTCTGCAGTACCTTCACATACCTCTGTAAATGTTCAAATGACCCCTGCAGACCCAACCAGTACTCCTCAAGTAATTTGTCATGCAACTGCACAAAATTCTCTACAAGCACTCTCGCAACACACAATGAACTCTATGACAGGTTTCATCACACACTCCACCTGCCATTTCAATAACTGCACCTTCCATTTTAATCCCAGCTAATAAAATTCAATTTCACCAATCAGTTAAGGAAATATTTGGTTTTCAAGTTGAGTACCCCATGTCAACTATCCATGCCAAATGTATGATAATAAAAACATCTATCACTTCAGGTTTTAATTATAAATTTAATGGCAATTTCCAATTAATAATTATTGCTGGGATTCAGAAAATGCCGAACAAATAGTTCTATACAAGTACAAATTAGAACAGTAAATACATTAATTTGTCATACAATTGTTTTATTTTTACAGGTATATTTCAATGTTTTGTTGTAATTCTAATTACAATAATGCTAGAAATGTGTGTTAATAATAAACAAAATAATTAGGCTTGCTGTTATTATTTCCTGAGTGAAATACTTAACTTTTTACACCAACAGCATTTTACATCAACCATTAGTCTCAATTTCTATCTAGTCTTCTGTGTGTCTGTGTATTTATTTTTTACACTGATGTCACATATTTGACTAGGGGTGGGGTTGGGATCAGGTTGTAAGCAATTTTTTTTAACTGATAAGAGATCCTGGAATACTTACATGGATACAAAATAGCTGATCATTATTTTACAAACGTGTGTGTGTATGTGTGTGGACAAACAAAACGGATCACATGGCTTCTATAACCTAATGCGTCTACATGTATTAGCCTAGCCCGTTATAATCACGAAAATAGGTTCAAGAGAAACGAAAATAGGTTACTCACAAGTCTGGACAATGATGAATCTGCCAATCACTTTCAATCAGTCCATGAATGCATTAAAATCTATGTCATTTTTGTCTAAAACAACTTCATCGCTTTACTTTGAATATTGACCTTCCACTCAGAATACATATGTCCATTTTGGTAAAATATGTAGACAATGCTGGGAATGTTCAAAACCTTAAATAGGATACCATTGGTTGAATTATTTGTTTGATGATGACGTATTTATTATGCCCGTGAAGGAGAACCCCTGTTTTATAAATAGCTACGTACCAGGAACCCAAAACTTGTATTCATACGCTGAATGAAGCGTCGTAAAGGATGCTAAGTAATAAAATATAAGCAAAATGACAACAAAAGAAAATGAATACAATTAGTAGTAATAGCAGTTATAATAGTTTAATGTTGTTTTTTCTGAGTTTATCGTGGTATAAACTGTCAGTTGCCGAATCACACATCAAATAACGGCATCTCAACGCATCCATTAATGAATATTCCATAGGGTTTTAGTTTATCATTAGAATCTATATGCCACGTGTAGTTGGGCCCATGACTAAAGTACGTGCGGCGTCTCAAGCGGCGGCTTCTCCGCATTTCGACCCCTTGAGGATCAATAATCGTTAACAGAACTCTGACACTTTCACGATCGACAACAAGACCCTCACCAAAACATTTTGTGTACATCCACCTGTATCCATGCAAACAACCAGACTTCTCTCTCTCTTTCTGAAGAAATGTGGCCACCTGAATGAGATCTGTCTTAGTTTTCTTCCTGATGAGTTGAATATTCTTCAGTTTTCTTTGCAATGTGCGTCTGCTTATTACGATTTGATGATTATATGCTAAAAGTTCTAATATATATTTTTGTGAAGCATTTAATCTAAAATAGAATCTTATCAAAGTGTCTATGTCCAATATATCCGCCATGTTCTATAAATCAGTCTAGACGTAAATCATATATATAAGAAATGAGTCTCCATTCTATATCGTAATAACTCAATACTATCTCGTAATAACGCAATGTTATATCGTAATAACGCAATACTATCTCGTAATAACGCAATATTATCTCGTAATAACGCAATACTATCTCGTAATAAAGTAATGTTATCTCGTAATAACGCAATATTATCTCATAATAACGCAATATTATCTCGTGATAACGCAATATTATCTCGTAATAACGCAAAACTATCTCGTAATAACGCAATACTATCTCGTTATAACGCAGTATTATCTCGTAATAACGCAATACTATCTCGTAATAACGCAGTGTTATCTCGTAATAACGCAATACTACCTCGTAATAACGCAGTATTATCTCGTAATAACGCAATACTATCGTAATAACGCAATACTATCTCGTAATAACGCAATGTTGTCTCGTAATAACGCAATACTATCTCGTAATAACGCAATACTATCTCGTAATAACGCAATGTTATCTATTATAACGCAATGTTATCTCGTAATAACGCAAATTTTATTTTTTTTCTCCTGGCGCTAACGGGCTTCCGTATTATAATGCTAATATTGTACAGACTATTGAGGATTGCAGCTGCCATATACCTGTGATATTGCTAATCGTTTTAATACCTTCTTCATTAATGTAGCATCTACTCTCTTGGAGAAACTGCCACAACCTTCAAAAACATTTATAACAGTTTCAACAATTTAGCAAGAGTTTTACAGGGTAAGAAATGTTCATAATAACACACTCCAACTTCAACCGCTAAGTGAGGATTTTGTTTACAAAGAATTAAGTAACCTTAATCCATGTAAAAGTACAGGCCTTGACGATATCCGCTAGTGCGTCCGCTGGGGGGGTGGGGGGGTGGGGGGGTGTCTCACCCCAAACCCCTACCCCGATTTTAAAACAAAATTCATTGTGCAGTATATACATAGCTGCAAGGCTGCAATTGCTTTTTTAAACAAACCTCAAAAATATTAAATCTCCCAAATCCGACTGTGGGAGCTTGCCTCTCTCCTTTACCCTATTGGCGTCACTTTGAAGGATCGTTCCGTTGATTTTTATTTTGGCTTCCTCACCCCACTCCACCCCTGCTAGTGTTTTGACGATTCCAGTTACATACATTGTTACTTGTATATATCAAGAGGTATTGTGCCTGATTGGACCAACAAGTTGTTCTCCGCCTTTTTTTTTTTTTCCTGATATGACTAGTGGCGGACCAGTCACCAGTCATGTTAGAAACAAAATGTTGGAGATCAGCTTGTTGGTCTAGTGCCAGATGAACTGAAATTAGCTAGAGTTAGTCATCTTTACAAAAAGGATAGTAGGGCTGCTGCCAACAATTACAGTCCTGTTAGTATACTCAGTATTGTGTCCAAGATTTTAGAAAGAGCAGTCTGTGTTCAACTTGAACAACTTTTAGCTAAGAATAACAGTAGTATAGTGTGCCACTTGAGGGTCTAAGGGAAACCTGTGTTAAAAGGGGTAAAAAGTTTATGGGGTCTATGGGAATTTAACATGGACAAAACTGTCCATAAGTAGTGGAGGATGGCGATTGAGGGGTCTACGGGAGTCCCATATTAAAATAGGTCGAACATTTATAGGAGTCTACGGAAATTTAACATGGGAAATGTGTCCCTATAAATTGTGAGCGACAAAGTTTATGGGGACAAACTGGAATTTAACATAGGCGCCATCCTAATACATAGCTACATTGTAACATTATAGCAATAGGCGACAATCTGCACTCTAACGAAAATACCATATGACGTCATAGGTTTATCATGTGGAGTGAGTGTCTGTAACAGTGTAGCAATAGGCGACGGTCTGCACTTGAACAAAAATGTCGTACAACGTCATTGGTTTCATGTCTTTCTGTTAACGTGTGGGTGAGGTGTGTGTGTGTGTGTGTGTGTGTGTGTGTGAGAGAGAGAGAGAGAGAGAGAGAGACAAAGAGAGAGAGATTTTTAAATAATTTTTGAAAGAGACACACGAAACAAACAAGTCAACAATAGGTTTCAAATTCAACATTTATCCTATTAAGTCCTGCTCACTTAAAATGAAGAGGAAGAATTATGGCTTGTCCCTTCCTTTTTCATGTACAAAAGATTAAACAAGAGCATATTTACAAGTATGACAACTGTTACGGAATTATGTATATGGAATCTATAATGTGCTTAAACATTTGGCCTATGACTCTACTTTAAAGTTGTGTCAAATAGTGAGTCATATTTAAGTTGGGTTTAGTTGTACTATTAATCAAATAACATGTTTACTGACCTTTTGTTCAAGGTCAGAGTTGTTTACTGTATCTGATGAAATAGACGCATTTAGTATTGCATTCTGGGTCATAATATGACATGTTTCCTGTTGTGAATTGTGCCATTTGCAAGTTGTATAAAAGACCTAGAAATACCAATTATTTCCATTCCATATTAGATCTTGGGTTGAAAAGAACTGTTTTTTTATGATCAGCTTTTGAATCATCAGATCGTTTCACATAATGGCCGAGCTAGAATCCTGTAATGTTTATGTAATGCCATGCTGTATGAATAATTCAAAAGGAATTATTGATTGGACCATTCATCAGAGCTACCTGGAGTTATTTAGGACTTTCTCAAATGCCTCTGAATTTCTTAAAGATGATCTGGATTATATTATCGTTGGAACAAACTCACAGTCCAGACTCATTCATTCGGAACCATCATCTATACGGAACATTCGTTCATTACGAAGACTCATTCTTTCGGAACATTCGTTCATTAAGAAGATTCATTTGGAACATTCATTAACTTGGAACATTCATTCACTTGGAACATTTTATAGTTTATATATATATATATATATATATATATATATATATATATATATATATATATATATATATATATATATATATATATATATATATATATATATATACAGGACTTGTGATTAGGACATTAATAATTGTTGGATTATTTGGATTTTAATACACGAAACGGTAAGTGTATTTTGTTTTTCACATTAATTATTTAAAATAAATTGTTTGTTGATTTTTACAAACATTGTTGGTTTCACTTTCTTTTTGTTACGTTTGTTCGAGCCGTAGGGTCGTAACACAGCGATGTTGAGTCAAACTATATTTCCAATGATCTAAGACAGTATCATTTTGCCATGGATGAACACTACGTTTCTGAAGTAACGAAAAGAGATAACCATAATGTTCACAAAATTTGAATATCTTCTCTTAAATTCCCGTATATGTGTATGATCGTGTTTTCCCCTGCATAACACACGTGCAGGATAGCTTTAAGTTCTTTAAACAAACTGTTCTGCACTGATTGACCTAGCTACATTACGTACTAAAGCGAGTAGTGCCTAAAGTTTACTGACCCTTGCACATGTCGTTTCGCACTGACTGACCTTACTACATTGCGTTCTAAAGGGAGCAAATGTGTTGCTTCAAATCATAAACCCGTATAAACATTCTATCAAAAGCTTAACATTTAAATGGGTTTTCTTCAGAAAAAGTATATTTTTTTTTTTTTTTTTTTTTTTTTTTTTTTTTTTTTTTTTTATCCAGTTTGTATCTTCATATACTATTCAGATTTCCGTTCTCTCTACGTGTTTTATTACAAGCAAACAGGCTGTCTTGCACTGATTGACCTAGCTACATCATGTACTAAAAGTGAGCAGTTGTTGTAGTTTACTACCCCGAAAACACGCCGTTTGACATAGCCACATGAATAGCATCTTTAGCTACTGTGAGCATATTGCACAATGAAATATTTTCAAATGAATGCAGTAAAAAAAAAAAATATAAAAAAAATGTCCAAAACATATCGTTTGGCTCAAGTTATGCTGTAAAAAAAAAATAATACCTATGTATCGCCAAGATTTCTATTTCAAGTACACATTTCGGTACTGCAAATTTTAGAGTGGTATGTTAAAATGGGAACATATACTATTATGATTTAAATATAAATAATTCTATAGGAAGTTCAAGTGTGCGTGTGTGTGCGTGTGTGTGAGTGTGTGTTGTGAATCCGTAGTATTACAATGGGGCTTTTAAATTTAGGTTTCTGATATAGGTCACAGACTTTTATACCCCATGACTTTACTAATTTTACCCTTCACATCACACGCGAGTGTATTATTTACGGGTGCGGTGGGACTGTGTGCGGCGACACCGCTGCTACAGCGACAACAACGCTAGAACCGCAGGTCCAGACAAGTTTGTCTTTGTATATGCTGCCAATAGCGGTGTCATTGTGGATATCCTTCGCAAACGTGAACGATTTTGCGTAAGAAAATCTGCTAGCGTAAATGATTTTATCCTTCGGAAACGTCAACGATTTTGCGAAGTAAAATCTGCTAGCAGACAGACTGATTTACACTGCCAAACATTTCCTCGATTTTTACTGCATGTAAATCAATTACTTGTTTTGGGTCGCTAGCGCCCGTTTCGGATCTGTGCACGACGTCGTCGGTGGTTTTCCATTTCCACCAATACGGTCTCAAAATCATCCACGCTATAGCCACCGAGTACAGTTTACTGATTGTATTGAGACTACTTGTGCTGCCGCGAGAAGTTCTGAATAAACACGTGTTCGTGAATGTAATCGTATCGAAATTATTTTGCCAGCACCACCAGAGACACCGGTTGCTATTTATATAGCTCCGACAACAATTCCGATTGGTGTACCTATGAAGGGCGCCGTGGTCACAATCGCAGCAACACCAAGGCCAACTTTTGTTGCCGCGGCGTGTCCACAAATAGCAACTACAATCATACACACGCGTTTGTATTTCATGAGTAGCGCAGTTCTCTTGATTATTTCATCTCGCAGCTGTTGTTCCGCTTCAATTAATTTTTCGCGTCTGTAGCTTTGAGGGGCTATCACAGTTCTTCTATTCATATTGTCATCGTGGAGACTAATTGCTCGCCATGATGACTTTGTTCAGCTGCAATACGTGCACGCGCTTCCAACCAATAACTTTTCTTCACTTGTACAACCGTCATGCAATCGTAGAAAATATCTTCCGATGTAATCTTTTAAGTCTCTGGCGATTGAGCGTTCCTGGGTTTGGCACCACGTTCATTTAGAAACACACTAATTATGCCTCTGTGTTATGCCTCTAATGATCGTTTTCGTCCAAGGACTTTTACGCGGACAAGTGCATCCTTATTTAATAACAGTCGAGATCTTTTTCTTCTTAGTTGAGTTAATGTTGGTTTAACATAATCGATGGGGAATGTAACCGTGGTGCATTCAGCGGTGAATTTCACTTCATCGTTGTAGAAACAGTCTTTGGCTGTTTTCACGCCTGATGGTGATGTCTCTTTTTGTCTGGTGTTTTCGCGTGCTAATGCTATGACTACAAGCTGGCCTCGAGTTGGTAGTAGCTATCAATTTCTATTTTACCTTTGCGTAGATTATATTACAGTGCATACGAGGGTCTGGTAACACCATTCTGAAGCAGATATTCATCAACAAGTGGACCAAAATTACTATCAATCTTAGCATCCTCTGTCAGCTGGTCCAACACCCCATCCGCAAATTCCGCAACATCGTCATCGCGTTCAAAATCCATTGTGTACATGTAATAACAAATCTTAAACACAAACGCCAAAGACGATTAAGCGCCCTTTCCGGATAGATGTTGAGTTCTTGGAACTGAATTTCATCTCCGGCGAATAATGATAATGATGCCACATATATGAAACTTTCTTTAAAATTGTCTTCTGTAATACGTGTCATTAATTTACGATGCAGGAAATTATTTACAACTATTAGCATTATACCCAACAGACCTCTATATCCGTTTATAATAAATAAATACGATCCAGACTCACGCACCTTTAAGATATTAGGATTAGGTGTATCAAAAGCATCCCCAACAGTAACGAGAAGAAATCGACCATTTGCCATACCATCATATTTTTCAGATCCTTTTTTGGTTAATATTCCACTGAATCTACTCAATGAATTTACAACGCGTGGTAGTGAGGGCACCTCTGCAATATTTGCATTCACATGTTGTTTCGCCGCAACGTCAGAAACATCAATGTAGCCTTTGATAAAGGCCAATGACAATTCCCTGGTTCTCGGTGATTTCAGCCAATTTCTTTGCGACGGCGCTCTCGCAGCTTTATAACAACATCCTGAATGTCCACGTTAAACGTTTTAAATTTTCCAGTTTGATCTTGGAAAAACACCAGCTCGCCCGGGTCGACGTCAACCACAATCCGGCTTGGTGGCAAACCTGCTCAGATCCACATCAGTGCCGCGTCTGGTTGAGTAACGCCAGTAAATGTTAATATGCATTTTGTGTACTATTCAGCGTACTTTCTAAGTGACAATGTAAAATCAAAAGCGCTTGTGGTGTTGGTGAACGCTCGAGTGCACACAGTACTTCAAGAACAAGATGTCCACATATGGGACATTCCAGACGAGTTTGCAACGGCAGCGTTGAATAAAACAGCGGTAGACGACTCTGTAGTCTGTGTAAATAATGAACAACTTCAAGTGGCGGTTCAAGCCCGTACGAGTCAAAATACAAAAGATGTCGAAGTGTTACAACGATAGCGACCCAATGAGTCTCAATTCCTGTTGTCCAATCCACGTTGATGATGCCAGTATCCCGCATGCGGGGGATCGTTGATGCAAGTTCATTCCTCACAAAGACACGTCGGAAATGCTTGACTGACTTTGTCATAGCGTCAAGATTAGTTAACGGCGATGCCTTTTGCGAGTCGTACTAGGTTGTCGAAGACCTCTGCTTGAGTAAATTATGCGATTCGTCCCGGGTAGTCAAAGGCTTATATATATATATATATATATATATATATATATATATATATATATATATATATATATATATATATATATATATATATATATATTTGTTTACGAGACACTACGCGGCCTCCAACCGCCCTTTTTAGAACCATCCCGGAGGATGCAGTTCCGACGGCCCCTGACGCAGTCGCTTTTGCAACCGCGTAAGCCGCAGCCGCTAACAACGCTGGATGACCGCGAGGAATGGAAATATTCCACCGATCTTTTGCATTTGTGTCACCTCTGACTTGGATAAATTTAATGTCACTGATGTGTTCTTTTGTTTGGCCACATTAAGCTGACCAAAATTGTGTCTGGGTTAGCCACAAGGGAATAATTCCAGTTAACTTTTCCTGATAAGGTTTCAGTATGACCCCGCAATCGTTTCATACTGCGCTCTTTATTTTCGCAAGCAATTTTAGGCTAAGTCCAACATTAACTTCATGATATGACATATATAATCACAAAACCACATTTCTATTGACATTTATCCTGTCTACCGTACTATTTTAACCTTCTACTGCTAGCATTGCGCACCAAAAGTAGCATAATTTGAATATTCTTTCACAATAATAAAGATAAACAGTAATTTCAGCACAGTTACGTACTAAAAGCTAGTAGTGGCTAACGTTTGCTGCCCTGCATACACGCCGTTTCGTACTGATTCAACTAGCCACGCGAATAGCATATTTAGCTACTGTGAGCATAGTGCACACAATGAAATATTGTCAAATGAACGCAGTAATATTTTCCAAAACTATGGTTTGCTTCAAACAGAGAGAAGGTTACCCTTTTTATGAGTTTCTGAAGACAAGGGTAAATTCTATGATAGAAATGTTCATTGTTTTTTTTATTTTTATTTTTTATTTTTTTTATTTTTATTTTTTCATTCTTCAGTTTCAAAAAAGTAGTGTTATATTTCTTGTCGAATGACTAAAATATGTCATGTTTTGCTGCACACTCCTTGCGGTTACAAACGGATAAAAACAGTGTTACAACATTTCCCTAAACTATAGAAGGGGAGAACAGTAAGAAAAACACGCCTTATTCTCTCGACCGTCTGAAATCGAATGACTGAATAAAATAGGGCATACATTGTTACATTTTAATTAACTCATGTTTTGGCTCTAGAATGAGAGTGCAGAATAAGACGGGTCATACTCAAGTCATTCTTACACTGTAAAACTGTTTGTTTTTTTTTCCTTTGGAAAACAGTAGATCTAATGTTAGAAATGTTTCTCGTTACACATTGCAGTGCCAAAATAAGACAAAGCCAAGATATCTGACATGCACAAGCACAACTAAACTCAAGATTTTATATAATCCATGAAATTTACCTACTGAAGAAAAATCGGTCTAAAATTTTTAGGGGTGCAAGTTTTTGAAAAAATTACAAAAGTAACATTTCACGTTATCATTGCGACTACTGCCAACATTTTTGGAGAGGTATCTTAAAAACGGGAACAGATACCATTATGATTTCAATCTAAATCATTTTATAAGAAACTTAAGTGTGTGTGTGTGTGTGTGTCTGTGTGTGTGTGTCTGTGTGTGAAACAGAGAGAGAACTGACATTACGAGAGAGAGAGAGAATATTGTATTCCTACTTTTAAAAATATCAAGGCACTTTTTTATGGTATGTTTTCCTTAAGAAATTTCAAAAACACACATCCTGTTTAACAAATCGCATCAATAGGAAAAACTCACCTTTTTTAGGGGGGAGGGGGGGGGTAAAATATCACAAAATGTCTACTAAAAGCCTTCTTTCGAAAACGAAGATGTAAAGTTCTCGCAAAAAACAAATTTCAAGCCCTTTCCAAGCAACCAGCTATACATACAACACAGAACCCGAGTATCGATAGAGTTTTCAATTACGTCCGTGTAATCACAATTTTTAATCCATTCCAAAATTTATTCTCAACCTTATTAGAAATAAACATAACCCGCGAAAGATAGAGTGAATATAGCAGTGACACACACACACACACCAAATCCCAAAACACAAGCATTTTGACACTTTATTTTATTTATAATTATATTATTTATTCTTTTACTTTAGGTTTTAGATAGCTCAAAACCAATGCTGAATTTGACTCCAGGCCCTAACCAGCTATATATGCTGGGATGGTGCTTGGCGGTGCCAGTATAAGATGACTTGTGAAGCTGCAATCCAAGATTCAAAACTAGGTGGATATCCTTTCCAACTCATTTTCACTTCTTGAAGTCGACGTTTACCCACTTTACGTGTTCTTCGATAGAGAATGCTTTCGATATCGTACACACCGTCTTCTTTTTTGGACACCCGTTGTAAATCGGGCAAGTAAAATATTCCTTTTAGTACTTCTCCGTTCAAATCTTCCAATTCATAGCTTTGTTTTACCAATGCGAACCAAATCTCCTGTTTTTTGTTGTTTTTTTTTTTTTTTTTGTTTTTCTTTTTCTGTATTTTTTTTGTTGTTGTTGTTGTTGTTGTTGTTTTGTTTTTTTTTTGGGGGGGGGTGTTTGTTTTATTTTTCGTTTTTATTTCTTTTCTCCCTCAGTGATGCATCAAACATTCAAACAATCGCATTACTTACACACGATATACCCACAAACATACTATCACACACTATGGCCAATTATAATGGAGGGATTTTGTTGCTGTTTCATTTAGCAATCATTTGAGTAGTACCTCTTTTCCAAGTGATCTAAGCGGCTGTGGAAAGGGTTATATATGTATATATCTTTTACAAAATACTTAACCTTAAATCATATGTATGCTTGAAAGTAGAGTGTGGGTAAGCACGACTATCCTTCGCATTTTTACCAATAGACAGAAAATTATTTTCTTAATAAGTACACACACTACATGTACGATGCATAGCTTCCTTTCTCTCCATCCTGTTTTAGGTCTATAGAAGATTATATACACTAAAGTTTTACCGTTTTCAATCTTGAACAGAAAATTTTACTTTCTCTCTGTCAGTCTTTGCTTTGGCACAACCAAAAAATTTATATCCAAAGCAACATCACCACCCTAAAATTGAAAATGAAAATTAAGCAACGAGAATCATTCTACGCCTGGTACCAAACCTACTCTTCAGACACTTAATTCTCAAGAAGAAGAAATGTTGAAATATTGTCGATCCGATGTGGACATTGTACGACGTTGTTGTGGAAAATGTCCACAATTATTTATGGATCACGGAGGTATCGATCCTTTGAAGGAAGCTTCTACCATTGTTAAAGTGTGTGAATTAGTGTACCGAAAGAAGTTCATGCCCGAGAACACATTTGCCATCATACCACAACAATCCTATTGATCTGACAGCCGTCAATAGTTAGCAAAAGCTTTGCGCTGGCTATGAGGATTCAATGCTAGAAACGACAGCGCAGAAAAGAAGATTGGGTCTTATTCTGTGGATGGTTGGGATAGAGACAACCCACAGATTGTGACATTTACTATCCAACAGGCCGTTTTGAGTAACCAACACACGGACATGTACTATCCATTACTCTCACACTTATTATCCAACGCCGCATATTTACTATCCAACACACCCTGATTTACTATCCAACTCGCCGCTGTAGTGATCTGTACTCAGTTATCTACTATCAATACCCAGTCATGTACTATTAATTACCCACACATTTACTATTCATTACCCCCACATTTAGCTAAGTGGGCAGTGGCATAACTTCAAACTGTGTCCCCCCCCCCCCAACATTAAGAGTAGACCCCCATCAAATAATTAATGTAAAGCGGGATTTTGGGCACCCTCCTTGCGTCCCTCCCCCCGCACTGCGGGGGATGCGGGGGCGGTAGTCAGGCCACTGTAAGTAAGGTTTAGAAGTTGTAATACTGCATTTGTTTTTTACTGGCCTAGGTTTTAATTTTTTCACTAAACGGCTACGCATTGTTGATTGATAAACATATTGGCAGAAACGTTTGTTGCAATGCAAATGCTTTAAAAGGCAAATATGGTTCTTCAGTTCGTTACAAATTTATGGTTTTGGTTTTTGCCACCCTAGATTGAGTACACTGACTGGCCTTACCCAATGTCAGTTCATTTCGTTACAGATGTGTTTGTCGCTTTAGATTTAATACGATGAGTGAAAGGTGACCTATGAAAATAAGCAAGAGTTAAATTTGCCACATTGACAAACTAAGTCAGAATTTGGCGTAAAGCTAAGGTTCCTTGTAAGGTTGTGACATCTAAGTTATGCATCGTATATATTAAACAGGATGGAGAGAATAACTCACACACACGTAAGGACAGGCATTGGCTGATTTTTACAATCCAAGTTGGGATTTATCCCAAAAAGTGGAAAATTCCGATTTTGTGTGCGCGTGTATAATGGAAATGGACTTTTTTCTTTCTTCTCATAATTATTAGGAGCAAGATTGACAATGATTCCTAGGCACCCTAGTTTTATTCAAGTGTGCTAATTTATGTGGATGACTTCGTCATCTAATATATATATATATATATATATATATATATATATATATATATATATATATATATATATATATATATATATATATATAAACCACAAGAAAAACAATCAATTGGAAGCTGAGGATATTGGAGTTCGTCATCTATCATATAACTCCTTAAAATGTTTTTGTGGCAGAACAATAAAATTCATATCCTTTTACAACCAGAATAAAACGAACATACACAAGGGCTATGAGAGAAAAAATACGTAAAAACATTAAATTCGTATCAAAAGAATGATAGCGGAGAACAGAGAAAACAAAAATGTGCTTAAAAAAGCCGGTGAAAGAATTGAGAAACCAGAGCAGAAAGGTGAGAGTAAATGTGTTATAATTAATGATTAATTGAGGAATGACAATTTGTGACAATTAATTAATTAATTAATAGATTTCCGATTTATGAATTATTCTTGTTCTTTAACTCAGTTTAACTCTTCAGTTAACAAAGACATCATACAAATATTTAAAGAGATGAAAATCTATTATACCTTAACTTCATTACTTTCAAACCGTTAAACATATTTGCTGACTTCTTTCTAAAAATTTGACAGCGATGACTCTAAGTAGTGAATACATGCATATATTGCGCAGTGTATTTTTATTTTACACCAACCAAATCGAATAGAGATAAATAGAGATCGATAAAAGATAAAGATGCCAATATTTCTAGCGCTGTAGTGAAACAGACAAACACTTTCAAAGTGAGATACGACATCACTAAAATAAAAAATAAATATTCACTGGCGCAATAGCACTAGGTAACAAAAATCAATATTCACTTTGGTGGTTACTGTACTTGTTAAGAAAAGAATTGCTTCTGTTTGTCTGTGAAAATGCAGAGTGACTCTAGTGCTATGGAAAGAAAAGATAGTAAGATTTTGTAACCAGAGAGAGAGAGAGAGAGAGAGAGAGAGAGAGAGAGAGAGAGAGAGTAATTTGACTGCAGGAATTGAATACCCAATGTCAGTAACTTATTCAATTAGAAGGAATCTAGACATTTGACAATAATACATATGGCATCATACTCAAACCTGGATTTGATATTACATTTGAGATGTGATGAATTAAATTAATGTTTTGTTGCTTAATTTTGATTAGAAAAATACTCACTTTGGGATAGTTTATCTGCATGATTCATTTACATTACTTTACACAATGGAATCTGATGAATTACTGTTTACTAATACATACCTGTGATTCTACCGGCGGTAGGCCAAAAATACCGTTTTAAAGACCGTCTACCGCACATACCGTTTAGTAGTCGAAATCTACCGGTTTTGAAAATTTCAAGGAAATTTTTTTTTTTTTTTAAAACCTCGGTTTTTTTACGCGTTCTATCAACACATTAGATAAACCAGCCATAACCAGTCTACTGGGAACCAGAAATGTTTGACCTATGATATGACCGCTGCGACGATGCGTGGTTGAGTAGGCGGATTACAATTGTTAGCAATGTGTACACAAAAAGCGGCTAATTGATTACCTTATTGTTGTAATTTGGAGAGTTTATGGCCAAATGCGGGATGTTGTTTGAGGTGTTATAAGTAATAAAAGGATCAAAGGTAATCCATGAGTCTTTGATTAAAACTCAGCCGATCTGTCGTGGAAGGAAGATAAAACGGAGAGACCGACCAAAAATGATCTTGGCAGAAACACTTGAGTAAGTATTATGATTTGATGTCTTTTAATTGTTATTGTATTGTTCACGATGGTTTAAGATGAATATTTAAGGGCAGTTTGTATATTTTTTTCTCAATTCATGTTAAAATGCCGAAACGTACGCTTTCTCCCAACGCTACGAAGCCACCAGCTAAGAAATACTACAACAAGTTTAACAACGCTTGGATACAAGAATTTAGGTGTGTGCAGGCGAGTAGCAAAGGTCTTCACTTTGCATTGTGTCTTTTTAGGCTGGTGAATCAATGATTGGACATCTACATGTAGAGATGACCAGGCTGCTAAGAAAGCTTCTGGGAAAGTTTGTTTCAACCAAGGTCATCACCAGTGAACCAGATATTACTAATGTGAAGTTCAGACTTCTAGAAAATCAGCATAAAAGCACAACAATTATGTTCAAGTCCTAGATAAAATATATCCGCGAGTTAAAAATTTATTACTTAATATTTAATTTTAAAGTTGGGATAGATTATTAAAATCAGTTGTTTTTTTAACTGTTTATTTTAAGTCTAAATCGAAATTTTTTTTAAATTAATTACAGTTGTGAAACTTGCGAACAGATGTTTGGATTGAGTGTAGTTGTCCTATCATTGCCACATTCCAATGCTGACACAGAGAGGACATTCTCCATTCTTCGGAAAATCCAGAGTGATTTCAGGGGAGATGTCTGGACCAGAAAACTAGTGACAGTGACCTTGTGAAGGAAACTAAAAATGCCTGTGGATTTTAAAAAAATGTTTGCAGTGAACTGTGAGATGTAGAACTCTTCCTTTTTCATTTAATTAACAATATACTGGCTCATATTAACTAACTATTATTGTAACATTTTCCATCAGATTCTGAATCTGAATCATGTTCAAAATTTGTGTTTTATTATAATATGAAGAGAATATATATTATGTGACAAAATGAACTTGTTTTGTTTTCAATCTCCTTAAAACACGTAAAATTTATGCCGATAAAAAATCTACCTTTTTAGAAGCCAATCTACTGATCAAAATTTGCAAATCTACTGGTTTGAAATCCTGGTTCTGTCACATGTATGCTAATACTTAAATTAGATTATATTTCTATTTTAAAACGACAATTTTCTTTGGTATATTACACAAAAGAAAGTGATGCTTATGTCTAATATAACTCTGTTACCTTAACAATATCCTAAAGTTGATACATACAAATGCATGAACTATGAAAATTCTTCTGTATGATTTTTATCCGACAGTGTTGAAAGAGTTCCAAATCATATTTAATATTGAAAATATGTTGTCATTATCGTGTAATTAATAAGAGAGTCATCTTTAATATTTTATTTAATTTGCAATACAATTAGTATATATATATATATATATATATATATATATATAACAGTATGATTACTAAGTACTTCTGATTTCATAAAAATTAGTAATCTATTACAGATGATATTGATTACTGATTTTAATTTGATTACCCCAGGTATTGTCACAGTGAATAAAATCTTTTCTTTATTCTGTTCAGCTTACGTGAACTGAAGTTATTTTATGAGGAAGTGTGACTGAGGAAGATAGCGGGACTTGAGAAGCAGTGTGAACAGGAGATAGAAAGAGGTGTGAAGCAATGTATATACAAGCCAGAATCGATACAGCAAAGGCAGAACAGTAATACATAACGTATTACAATATTTGATAGTATGAAATACAATAATGACAATAGACACAATTATTAGTCGATACAGGTCATATGAGTGACTTGTATTAAACTAATTATCTCACTTAAATTGTATGTACATCAAGAAGACCAAGTGCATTCAAATATGGGAATTAATGAAACCAAGTATGTACAAACACAACCTTGATTTTAAATGTGAATAAATTGTAATGACTTGAATCATGTGGGGCTGCATTTGCACCTCACAAGAGATCAGCATGCAGTGCTTGCAGCACTCCTGTGCAGCCCCACAGGAAATGCTGAGGGCTGCATTAGATCAACACTCAAATTGCACCATAACAAGCACATCAATTATCATATATCACACCTTGATTCCACACAAGACATCCATAAAGCAGCAATCGTCAATACTGAACCATCTTAAATGATGAAAATCTTACAACGGCAACTCTAAATAATGGTCCTAATGTACCAGCAGGTATGATTAGAATCCGTTGCATGCAAGTTCATAGAGGTAAAAAGGGACAAGTGAATCTTTCAGCGTCAGAGTTTATATGAACAACAAATATATGGGAAAATTATAAATGCCAAATCCTGGAAACATAAGTTAGATACAGTGAACCCACCATCATTCCTGGTGAGACCTCAGTGAAGTCCTAGGCAGTATACCAACATGCCACTGTGACCAATTCTCATCAAGATCAGGATCTGTGTACAAACAACCATTTTGTCCTCTCAGCACACACTTGCCATTACATATATGTGTTGGAAGCTGTGTGCCAGGCATGTGGATCCACTATAGATTTAGAGAAGAAAATGAAAGCAGGGGGCAGATGATAGATTATAGGCAATGATCAGAGAAGGAATTCAATGCCTAACAGTATCGGGTTTACAAAATTGTGAACCTGTGAAATGAAAAAAATTAGTACAGTATTAGCTGCCCAAGCATGAGATAAATAAGAAACCCACAGTATGTAAGCCATCAAATAATTAAAACTCTCTCTCTCTCTCTCTCTCTCTCTCTCTGATACATGTGCATATCTTTTGAACGCATTCAACTTCCAAAGCCCTAAATGATTTATGCATTCATCATGTCACATGTTGCATCTTCAGTTGCAGCCCCTTAGTATGCAAAATATATGGCCTCTGAGCTGGCGGGTATTGAAACCCCCCAAAATTTGTGCATGATTTAGGTGTTCTAAAAATTCATTCCATTTAACAAGGAAATCCAGCGGATACTGAACAAAGGCCTTGAGAATGACCCTCTGAGCTCAATATATTGTCTTGAACAATGAATCAGATAAGCCAGCACAAGCATGCTGAATTGTTTTGCAGCTGTGAGGCTACACGGCTAACTATATGAGTGTTTGTAATGACAGAAAGTTATGGTAAGTCCGTTTCGCAGAAAATTGAATCAGATCAAACTGCATCAAATTGGGGTTAGGTGCCTTGCTTGAGGATACTGTGATTTGCCCAAGATGCAGAAATGCATGAAAAGCAATTGTAAACATAGCTTGAGCGTTGTCCTACAATAAACATTCTTAACAGTCTGAGACATAGCACAAACCAGTTTAGATAACATATTGTTGTCTATGGGCAATCTCATATCAATGGAAGGTTGACTTATGACATGCCGTAAATAGTTTCTGGATCATAAAGGATGATGTAGGGTCTGAACATCTATTCAGCTTGTGTATATAACCAAATTTCTGAAACAACTGATGAGATTGAAGCTGGTGCATGTGATTTATCTGACAAATGGGAGATAAGAAGTGCTAAATTTGTGATTGATAAGGACAAAGATGTGTCGAGGCCATAGTTGTTGCCAAAAGTATTATTATGACCCCAGCTTCTTTTATGCCAGGTCTTGTCACAGCAATTTAAAGTTGTAATTTATTCAGTTCAACTTACAAGAGCTGAAGTTTCTTTCTGATTTTTTTCTTCTCTTTTTTCTTTCTTTCTGCCATCTGCTTCTCTTTGCCAGTGTCAAGACACGGTTATGGGCCCCATCTTCCTTGGTATGGTCATCAATCCATTCCCTTTCTGCTACACCTGGTAGTAATGCAAAATACAATTAAAGGCTAATGTTTTAATGTTCTGAACAATTAAATCTGAATCCATCTGGAACAGAATGATTGGTAGAAGATTTCGTTTACAAGAAGTTTGTATTTACAAAGTACAGAGGCATCACGTGTTTCACTCCAGAAATGAAAGTGTGAATGGAGGATGGATGATGAACAGACAAATGGATAAAAACAATAAAAATATTGTAACTGAAGAATTGTTATTTGCAAAATTCACATCCACGTCACAAGTCTAATATGTATACCAAACTAATGGTTTTGAAGTTTTGCATCGGAAACAAAAGTCTGAATAATGGATGGATGGAGGAACAAACAGATTAAAACATTAAAAATATTGAAACAGAAGAAGTTGAATAGTACAAGACACATCTGTACCACTTATCTAATATTTGTACCAAGATTCATAGAAATATCTCTAACGGTTTGCGAGTTATGCTCTGAAAATAAAAGTGTGCATGCTAGATGGATGAAGAAAAACAAATGGATGAAAATGTTACAAATACTGAAACTAAAGAATTGTGAATAGCAAAACTCACATCTACAGCACTAGTCCAGTAAGAATACCAAACTTTATAGAGATAACGTAAATGGTTTGGGAGTGGATAATGACTGGATGGATGAATGGACATATACATGGACAAAAAGAACAAATATTAAAACTGAAAAACTGTAAAATAAATATAGAAAGCTGAACCACTAGTGCAAACTGTGTACCAAGTTATTAATATGTACAACTTGAATGGTTTGATAGTTATGCTCCAGAAGCAAAAATGTTTATATACTGTCAGATGGACAGATTACAGACAGACGGTCAGACTGACATAGCTATTTTTCACGATATTACATAACAAGGGGATTTTTTAAAAATATTTTTAAAAAAAAATTCAAATAGAGTGAAAGTCTATTTAAGTTACCTAAATATGCCAAACAGAAACATGTCAATTAAATTTTATTTTCATGTGTCAAGTATTTTTTAATCATCATGCTGACGAGCTTTGCACTGAAAAAGTTTAGTACAAAAAGTATAAATTCTTATAAAAATAAACAAAATCACTTACATAGCATGCAAATCTAAGCAGGTGTACAAATAGGGATAGAAGCATGCTTAATAAATGTAATTTACTTATGTTATATGTTTTATTATTTTACAATTGTGCTAAGAAGCTTCTCTAGACTGAAGTACAGATCTACTGACTGATGGATAGAGATATGGAAGGATTGATGAATTCTAATCAAGATGCCTCCACTGCAAGCAGTTAATACATATAAATAATGAATTATAATGAAAATCGGGTTTTACCAGATTTATTGCCTAATTTGGGATACACAAGTCTATTTTTCTTAGACATAGAACCTTATAATGGAAATATACCTTATGAACTAAGAATATGACACAACTTAAAAAATCTTTATCTGTAATTTCTTATATATCTTCATTAAAACTCTCTATATGCAGGAAATAAAATGCAACTTAATTTGTATTTCCAGCTGTAATTTTTAAATTTTGTTTAAGCATTTTTTCATGAAGAAATATTTTTTGTAAACAAGTGCCATAATCAAACACTATTTTTAAGTGATTAGTGTGTTAACTATTTTCATGGCAGATTATGTGTGTAAGCAGTGTTTTGTTTAAATTATTCACATGTGAGGATCTTTCAGGGTCTAAAAATAATTTGAATTGTGTACAAAATTTGTGTGTGGCATGATATGTCACTGAATATAATATATAATTTTTTTTAATCCAGGAGAGAAAGTCATTGGAAAGAAACTCGCAGAAAAAGAATCACAAAAAAAAGTAACTGGAAAAAAGGAACAGGAATAAAGTGACAATTATATTAGGTATACAGTTACACTAATTTTTCTTTAATTAAAATGAATCTGTTCTTATGAAAAGTTAAGTTAAAGTGAATTTGTTCTTATTATAAGTTAGGTTAAAATTTATTTGTTCTTATACATTCAATTAAAATGAACTTGTTCTTATAAGTTAATCAAAATGAATTTGTTCTTTTTTATAAGTTTAGTTAAAATGATTTTGTTCCTCGATAAGTTGTTAAACCGAAATTGTTCTTATAAGTTCAGTTCAAATGAATTTGTTCTTATAAGTTCAGTTAAAAATGAATTTGTCCTTATGAATTCAGTTAAAATAAATTTAATTAGTTCTTATTATAAGTTAGGCTAAAATTAATTTTTCTTATTATAAGTTCAGTTAAAATTAATTTGTTCTTAATATAAAGTTCAGTTAAAATTAATTTGTTTTTATTATAAGTCAAAATTAATTTGTTTTCATTAAGTTAAGTTAAAAGGAATTAGCTCTTATTGTTGAATTAAGAATGAATTTGTTCTTACTATAGCTTCAGTTAACAGGAATTTGTTCTTATAAGTTCATTTACAATGAATTTGTTCTATTTAAGGTTAAGTTAAAAACAAATTGTACTTATTATAAGTTAAATTGAATTTGTTCTTGTTATAAACTAAATTACAATGAATTTGTTTTTATTATAAACTAAATTACAATGAATTTGTTCTTATTATAAGTTACAATGAATTTGTACTTATTGTAAACTAAATTACAATGAATTTGTTCTTATTATAAACTAAATTACAATGAATTTGTTCTTATTATAAGTTACAATGAATTTGTTCTTATTATAAACTAAATTACAATGAATTTGTTCTTATTATAAGTTAAAATGAATTTGTTCTTATTATAAACTAAATTACAATGAATTTGTTCTTATTATAAACTAAATTACAATGAATTTGTTCTTTTCATAAGTTACAATGAATTTTTTCTTATTATAAACTAAATTACAATGATTTTATTCTTATTATAAATTGCAATCAATTTGTTCTTATTATAAACTAAATTACAATGCATTTGTTCTTATTATAAGTTACAATGAATTTGTTCTTTTGTAAGTTACAACGAATTTGTTCTTATTATAAACTAAATTACAATGAATTTGTTCTTATTATAAGTTACAATGAATTTGTTCTTATTATAAACTAAATTACAATGAATTTGTTCTTTTTATAAGTTACAATGAATTTGTACTTATTATAAGTTACAATGAAGTTGTTCTTATTATAAACTAAATTACAATGAATTTGTTCTTATTATAAGTTAAAATGAATTTGTTCCTATTTTAAGTTAAAATGAATTTGTACTTATAAGTTACGTGGAATTTGTTCTTTTTATAAGTTACAATGAATATGTTCTTATTATAAGTTACAAAGAATTTGTTCTTATTATAAGTTACAATCAATATGTACTTACTATAAGCTAAATTACAATGAATTTGTTTTTATTATAAACTAAATTACAATGGAATTTGTTCTTATTATCAGTTAAAATGAATTTGTACTTATTATAAACTAAATTACAATGAATTTGTTCTTATTATAAGTTACAATGAATTTGTACTTATTATAAACTAAATTACAATGAATTTGTTCTTTTTATAAGTTACAATGAATTTGTTCTTATTATAAACTAAATTACAATAAATTTGTACTTATTATAAACTAAATTACAATGAATTTGTTCTTTTTATAAGTTACAATGAATTTGTACTTATTATAAACTAAATTACAATGAATTTTTTCTTATTATAATATTATAAACTAAATTACAATGAATTTGTTCTTATTATAAGTTACAATGAATTTGTTCTTGTAATAAGTTACAATGAATTGGTTCTTATTATAAGTTACAATGAATTTGTTCTTATTATAAGTTACAATGAATTGGTTCTTATTATAAGTTACAATGAATTTGTTCTTTTTATAAGTTACAATGAATTTGTACGTATTATAAACTAAATTACAATGAATTTGTTCTTAGTATAAGTTACAATGAATTTGTACTTATTAAAAACTAAATTACAATGAATTTTTTCTTTTTATAAGTTACAATGAATTTGTTCTTGTAATAAGTTACAATGAATTTGTTCTTATTATAAGTTACAATGAATTTGTTCTTATTATAAGTTACAATGAATTGGTTCTTATTATAAGTTACAATGAATTTGTTCTTTTTATAAGTTACAATGAATTTGTACGTATTATAAACTAAATTACAATGAATTTGTTCTTAGTATAAGTTACATGAATTTGTACTTATTATAAACTAAATTACAATGAATTTGTTTTTTTTTTATAAGTTACAATGAATTTGTTCTTATTATAAACTAAATTACAATGAATTTGTTCTTTTCATAAGTTACAATGAATTTTTTCTTATTATAAACTAAATTACAATGAATTTGTACTTATTATAAGTTACAATGAATTTGTTCTTATAATAAGTTACAATGAATTTGTTCTTTTTATAAACTAAATTACAATGAATTTGTTCTTATTATAAACTAAATTACAATGAATTTGTTCTTTTTATAAGTTACAATGAATTTGTTCTTATTATAAACTAAATTACAATGAATTTGTTCTTATTATAAACTAAATTACAATGAATTTGTTCTTATTATAAGTTACAATGAATTTGTTCTTATTATAAGTTACAATGAATTTGTTCTTATAAGTTACAATGACTTTGTACTTATTATAAACTAAATTACAATGAATTTGTTCTTATTATAAGTTAAAATGAATTTGTTCTTATTATAAGTTACAATGAATTTGTTCTTATTATAAACTAAATTACAATGAATTTGTTCTTATTATAAGTTACAACGAATTTGTTCTTATTATAAACTAAATTACAATGAATTTGTTCTTTTTATAAGTTAAAATGAATTTGTACTTATAAGTTACGTGGAATTTGTTCTTTTTATAAGTTACAATGAATATGTTCTTATTATAAGTTACAATGAATTTGTTCTTATTATAAGTTACAATCAATATGTACTTATTATAAACTAAATTACAATGAATTTGTTTTTATTATAAACTAAATTACAATGGAATTTGTTCTTATTATCAGTTAAAATGAATTTGTACTTATTATAAACTAAATTACAATGAATTTGTTCTTATTATAAGTTACAATGAATTTGTTCTTTTGTAAGTTACAACGAATTTGTTCTTATTATAAACTAAATTACAATGAATTTGTTCTTATTATAAGTTACAATGAATTTGTTCTTATTATAAACTAAATTACAATGAATTTGTTCTTTTTATAAGTTACAATGAATTTGTACTTATTATAAGTTACAATGAAGTTGTTCTTATTATAAACTAAATTACAATGAATTTGTTCTTATTATAAGTTAAAATGAATTTGTTCCTATTTTAAGTTAAAATGAATTTGTACTTATAAGTTACGTGGAATTTGTTCTTTTTATAAGTTACAATGAATATGTTCTTATTATAAGTTACAAAAAATTTGTTCTTATTATAAGTTACAATCAATATGTACTTACTATAAGCTAAATTACAATGAATTTGTTTTTATTATAAACTAAATTACAATGGAATTTGTTCTTATTATCAGTTAAAATGAATTTGTACTTATTATAAACTAAATTACAATGAATTTGTTCTTATTATAAGTTACAATGAATTTGTACTTATTATAAACTAAATTACAATGAATTTGTTCTTTTTATAAGTTACAATGAATTTGTTCTTATTATAAACTAAATTACAATAAATTTGTACTTATTATAAACTAAATTACAATGAATTTGTTCTTTTTATAAGTTACAATGAATTTGTACTTATTATAAACTAAATTACAATGAATTTGTTCTTATTATAAACTAAATTACAATGAATTTGTTCTTATTATAAGTTACAATGAATTTGTTCTTGTAATAAGTTACGATGAATTGGTTCTTATTATAAGTTACAATGAATTTGTTCTTATTATAAGTTACAATGAATTGGTTCTTATTATAAGTTACAATGAATTTGTTCTTTTTATAAGTTACAATGAATTTGTACGTATTATAAACTAAATTACAATGAATTTGTTCTTAGTATAAGTTACATGAATTTGTACTTATTATAAACTAAATTACAATGAATTTGTTCTTTTTATAAGTTACAATGAATTTGTTCTTATTATAAACTAAATTACAATGAATTTGTTCTTTTCATAAGTTACAATGAATTTTTTCTTATTATAAACTAAATTACAATGAATTTGTACTTATTATAAGTTACAATGAATTTGTTCTTATAATAAGTTACAATGAATTTGTTCTTTTTATAAACTAAATTACAATGAATTTGTTCTTATTATAAACTAAATTACAATGAATTTGTTCTTTTTATAAGTTACAATGAATTTGTTCTTATTATAAACTAAATTACAATGAATTTGTTCTTATTATAAACTAAATTACAATGAATTTGTTCTTATTATAAGTTACAATGAATTTGTTCTTATTATAAACTAAATTACAATGAATTTGTTCTTATTATAAACTAAATTACAATGAATTTGTTCTTATTATAAGTTACAATGAATTTGTTCTTATTATAAGTTACAATGAATTTGTTCTTATAAGTTACAATGACTTTGTACTTATTATAAACTAAATTACAATGAATTTGTTCTTATTATAAGTTAAAATGAATTTGTTCTTATTATAAGTTACAATGAATTTGTTCTTATTATAAACTAAATTACAATGAATTTGTTCTTATTATAAGTTACAACGAATTTGTTCTTATTATAAACTAAATTACAATGAATTTGTTCTTTTTATAAGTTACAATGAATTTGTTCTTATTATAAACTAAATTACAATGAATTTGTTCTTTTCATAAGTTACAATGAATTTTTTCTTATTATAAACTAAATTACAATGAATTTGTACTTATTATAAGTTACAATGAATTTGTTCTTATAATAAGTTACAATGAATTTGTTCTTTTTATAAACTAAATTACAATGAATTTGTTCTTATTATAAACTAAATTACAATGAATTTGTTCTTTTTATAAGTTACAATGAATTTGTTCTTATTATAAACTAAATTACAATGAATTTGTTCTTATTATAAACTAAATTACAATGAATTTGTTCTTATTATAAGTTACAATGAATTTGTTCTTATTATAAGTTACAATGAATTTGTTCTTATAAGTTACAATGACTTTGTACTTATTATAAACTAAATTACAATGAATTTGTTCTTATTATAAGTTAAAATGAATTTGTTCTTATTATAAGTTACAATGAATTTGTTCTTATTATAAACTAAATTACAATGAATTTGTTCTTATTATAAGTTACAACGAATTTGTTCTTATTATAAACTAAATTACAATGAATTTGTTCTTTTTATAAGTTAAAATGAATTTGTACTTATAAGTTACGTGGAATTTGTTCTTTTTATAAGTTACAATGAATATGTTCTTATTATAAGTTACAATGAATTTGTTCTTATTATAAGTTACAATCAATATGTACTTATTATAAACTAAATTACAATGAATTTGTTTTTATTATAAACTAAATTACAATGGAATTTGTTCTTATTATCAGTTAAAATGAATTTGTACTTATTATAAACTAAATTACAATGAATTTGTTCTTATTATAAGTTACAATGAATTTGTACTTATTATAAACTAAATTAAGATGAATTTGTTCTTATTATAAACTAAATTACAATGAATTTGTTCTTTTTATAAGTTACAATGAATTTGTTCTTATTATTTAGTATTATTATTATGAGGAAGTTTTGTTTTTGCAAACTATAAAAGAAAATTGAAAATCTTGCTTTATCAATAATCAGCATGCTCAAAAATATCATAAATTTCTTTTTTTTTTAAAAACAAAAAACAAAAACAAAATGCATTTATTGAGTAACTATGGAGTATTTGTTCAATCAGTTAATGAAAGTGTTTGTGCAAATATCATAATCAAAACAAGAACATGTGGGAATTCATAATGTTTGCCATGCAATTATTTTTTCTCTAATACAGTGGTATCTTAAAAACAATGTGTCCAGCCCTGCAATTACTTTTTCTCTAATACAGTGGTATCCCAAGACAACATGTCCAGCCGGCTGCTGAAGATCAACCAATAAGAATGGTAATGCAACATACTGCACCATTGTTTACTACAGCAGTCTTGAATGTGCACAATGCTGTCATCAATGGAGATCCCAGAATGAACAACGTATGTGATGCATCATTTGGAAGAACAACTTTCACTAGCTTGTTGGCTAGTACCATCAATAATAATAACATAGTAATAATCTTTATTTAATGTGTTTTGTTTACTTCCATCTGGCACATTATTGAGTGGTCTCTATGAAAAAATGGTACTGTTAATGCCAACTTTAAATGAGATGCAGTTGGAAACCCACCAGTGGAATGTGTACAACAACAGTTTACTAGTATTCAGCTACAGAGAAAGTTCAAGACTGTTTACATGTTATTGATTGGAATATTCATATTTTATTTTATCCAAACTGATGGACTAACTGACTTCTATCCTGTGACTTTTCTGCCTAAGTAAAAGTGTAACATTTTATCTGAGATTTTTCCAGTGACTTTCATTTCATTTCCCATTCAAACACTTTGCTTTTCTATGAAAACCCTACTGTGATCTTTGTTTAAAATTACCTGTGCCTAGGGCTTTTCCATTATTTCCATAGAAGAAAAGTTGTTTTGGTATTCTTGGTATCAATATTTATAATTGTTTTATGTAATATTTTAATTTCTTAAGGATAAAACAGGCTTTGCAACTTTTTGATCAATAATGAGTTTTCAATGCACATATTATATTGAAAAGGCAACATTATATTTTTCTTGATCAGTGTTTGCTATTCATGATAATTGATGTTACTATCATATTATGAGCACCTTTGTAAGAGTCAGCATCCACTTTCCTTATGAGGTAAGAAAAGTGTCTTAAAATGATTTAAAACTATCAACATGGCATCAGTCATTATTTAAAAATAATATAAAAGCTAGTAACTAAAATAATATCTTTATTTTTTTTATTTTTTTTTCAGCATGCAATTTTATTCATCTGTATTAGTTTCCTGTACATTATCTATAGCATGCCTGGTCTAGTTAATAAGAATGTGTCAATTACTTATAATTTATGCTCCATAAAGTGCTGTAGCAATCTGGCTCCATTGCGAACCAAGGAGTGAAATATACCTGTGCTGGTGTTGGGTAACTTCAAGGAATGGATCAAAAGCATGACACTCTCTTATCTGTAATTCCAGGCATATTGAGCTTTGGAAGTCAAACATCAAACAATATTGAAGATATATATCTTTACATATATTTATCAACATAAAAAAGTAAAATAACAGAAAAAGTTGTAATTTACTTTTTCAAAGCTTGACCCTGTAAAAAAAACTTGTAGCCACAAAGGGGAAAAGAGAAGAGAAAGATTTATGTTTGTAAAACTTTTATACATCCACTGCAAACAAATTAGTCTAAATCCAGAAGCTAAAAAACTTATAAAAGGAGAAGTTTATTTAAATGGCATGAAAATCTCACCATGTCTTCTGCATATGTAAACAAAACAAGACTACCAAATTTAATGTCTACCTCTGGCAGTTTTTGCATAATAGTGCTAAGCATGTGTGTTGTTACCAAAAGAAAAAGAATAGAAATGTACAAATTTACAAATTATGGAAAAATTACTTTTAATGACATTATTATCTGATCATGTTATCTACACATGCATTCAAACATGCATACTAAACTTAATTTCTCTACATCAAATAGTTTTAGCTTTTTGGGACAGATGAAAGAACAGACAGATGGATAACATCAAATCAAGATGCCCCAGCTGCAAGCAGATGGGGAAATAAAACAACTGCATCCCAAAACAACTGTGGTTAACACCATTCATATTACTACTTGTAACCTAATATCTCGAAAAATACTACAATTATACAACAACAACAAATACTAATACTACTTCACTTACTATTACTACTACTTGCAATAATAAAAACCAACTGAATTGCAGGAATTTATGTTCCTTTTGGGTGGCCTTATCAATATCAAGCTGCATATAAAATTTGGGCGAAATCCAATATCATGAGATTTATTGTGCAGAAACAAAAGTGGGTGGGTCTTGCAATCAGGGGCTATAACTCTGCTAAACAATAATGCAGAACATTGACAAATGAACTCGGTCACGGTCTCATTAATATCAGGCATATCAAATTTGGTTGAAATCAAAATAATAGAGTGATATATTGTTTGGGAAAGAGCGTGGATGGGTCTGAAAATAAGGGGCTATAACTCTCAAACAATGATGTAGAAGGCTCACAATCGAACACAAGAAAGGCTTCATGAATATCAAAGAGCAAGCTGCATACCAGATTTGGTTGAAATCCAGGAAGTTACTGTGTGGAAAGGAAAGTTGGTGGGTCATATAATCAGGAGCTCTAACTCCGCTAAGCGATGATGCAGAATACTGACGACCTCAGTCAAGTTTTCATCAACATCAAGCAGCATACCAAAGTTGATTGAAATCTAATAATATATAATAGTGTTACTGTGCATAAATAAAGGTTGGTGGATCCAACAATCAGGGGCTATAACTCTGCTAAATGATGATGCAGAACACTTCCAATCAACTTGACCAAGTTCTCATCAATATCAATCCCATACCAAATTTGGTTCAAATCTATCAATAATTAAGGGAATTATTGTGCAGAAACGGAAGTGAGTGAGTCCAACAATCAGGGGCTTTAACTCCTCTAAATGTTGGTATAGAATGCTGACAATCAAACTCATCCAAGATCTCATCAATATCAAGTGAGATACCAAAAATCTGATAATAAAGGGACTATTGTGAAGAAACAAAACTGGGTGGGTCCAACAATCAGGGCCTATAACTCTGCTCAACAATGGTGTAGAATGCTGACAAAACTGAACTCAGGCATACATGTGATTCTATAGGCGGTAGGCTAAAAATACTGTTTTAAAGGCCGTCTACCACACATACCATTTAGTAGTTCAAATCTACCGCTTTTGAAAATTAAAAGAATATATTAAAAAATATACAAAAATAAAAAACAAACACGGTATTTTTACGGATTCTATCAACACATTAGAGAAACCAGCCAGAACCAGTCTACTGGGGACCAGAAATGTTCCACCAGTACAATGACCAGTGCAATGATGCGTGACAGAGCAATAGTGTGTACACAACAAGCTGCTAATTGATTACCTTATTGTTGAATTTGAGGAGTTTAAGACCAAATGCGGGATGGTTTTTTTTTAGGTCTTTTAAGTAACAAAGGGATAAAAGGTGGTCCATAATGTCTTCTGAGCCTTTGATTACAATTGGCCGACCCTAATTAGCTGAGGGGAGATACAATGAAGAGACCGGCCATAAAAAATTATTTCGGCAGAGACACTAGAGCAAGTATTTTGATTGTTGTCTTGTTTAATTGTTATTGTATTGTTCAAGATGTTTTAAGAGGACAACTCTTACATTTTTTGTTCAATTCATGTCAAAATGCCGAAACATGTACTTTCTCTCAATGCTAAGAACCACCAGCTAAGAAAATTTACAAGTTCATCAATGCTTGGATATCAGAGTTTAAGTGTGTGCAGGCGAGTAGCAAAAGTCCTGAATTTGCATCGTGTGTTTTAAAGGTATGCATCTTTTGTATTTCATAAACTATTTGAAGTTTTCATGCACATACTGGTATATTAAGTTCAAGCCCTAGATAAAATATATCAGTTAAAAATATATTACAAGATAATTAATTTTAAAAATATATTACAAGATAATTAATTTTAAAGTTTGGATAAATTATTCTTAAAAGCATAAATATATAATGTATTTTTTAATTTTTTATTTCAAGTCTTTATTTTTTTTTTATTTACAGTGGTGAAACTTGCTAACAGATTTTTGGATCTGAGCCATGAAGAGGAAGAAGCCTTTGAGAATGAGGCTCAGGAATACATCCCAAGTCCAAGTCAGGAACTTCCTCCTCTGGGTGAACATAGCTTGGAGGAGTATTGGAGAGTAGTCAGCATCCTTACAAAATCAGCAACAGGAAAACTAAAGTTAGAACTTCTTTGTAGGCTGAATGTGGTTGTCCTGTCATTATCACATTCTAATGCTGATACAGAGAGGACATTCTCCATTCTTCGCAAAATACAAAGTGATTCAAGGGGAAATCTGGACCAGAGAACTATTGAGAGCCTGTTAAGTGTGAAGTTTAATAATCACAATGAATGTCATTAGTTGTCACTTGACAGTGATCTTGTGAATGAAACTAAAAATGCTATTGGATTTTATAAAAGAAAATTCTTTGCAGTGAACTATCAGAGAATCAACCTTTTTCATTATTTGACCATATACTGATTAATATTAATTATTATTGTAACATTTTCCATTTAAATCTGAATCTGATTCATGTTCAAACTTGCTGTTTTATTATAGTATGAAGAGAATACATATTATGACACAAAAACCCCCACTTGTTTTGTTTTCCATCCCCCTGAAATGGTATAATTTATGCCGATAAAAAATCTACTGGTTTAGAGGCCAATCTACTGGTTTTAAATCCTGGTTCTGTCACATGTATGACTCAGGTAAGGTATCATCTATACCTAGGCACATATCAAATTTGGTTGAACTGCAATAACAATTAAGGTAATTAATTTGTAGAAACAGTGGGACAGTAAAGGGTAGAAAGAATGGACAAGCCCAATTTAATGTCCCCTGCCCACTTTTTCTATGAAAATAATATAGCTACATGTAGTGAGAGGTTTAATCGCCTTCAAGAAAATGTTTAAAAGTCATACATAAGCTGAGAAATTCTGTAAGCTAAGGTATTAAATAACTTTAAAAATCTGTACTAAAGTTTAAAATTGTCTACTTTTTTAATACTATTGAAATGCAACCTTTATTTAAATGATAAACATAACTATCTTTGTGATTTTTGTTTTTTAACATGCAATATATTAATCTATATTAGTTTTCTGTACATCATTAATAACACACCTGGTCTAGTTAAAAAGAATTTATCTGTTACTTGTGATTCACACTCCATAGAGTATCATAGCATTCTGGTTATCTGCTGCAAACCAATGTGTGAAATATACAGGATCTGAGTAACTTCAAGGAAGGGATCAGAGCAAGGCACCCTCTTATCAGTAACTTAATTATATTGAACTTTTAAAGTCACACATCAAACAATTCAAAATTATCAATCTTTCTGGCTTCCTAATCTTAAAGAAGTAATAAAGAAGGTAAGTAACACTGTACACAGGGGACAAACTTAAATTAAAGCTTGTATCTATGATAAACTTACAGCAAGTATTTTTAGGTATGTAAACCTTCATTGCACAATAACCCTCAAAGAAAAGAAAAAGAGGCGCATATGTATGTTTTATGTTTATAAAGGTAAGGTTGCCTGTCACTATCATTACAAACAATTAATACAGAATTCTGTAGCTTAAAATATTTTAAAAGTTTGGTGTATATTTTACTTAATGTTTTAAAATTTTTGTCCCTCGCATTTGCATGATTTGTATCATAAGTTATAATGTTGAGTTTTCATGTTACCATATATACTCGTGTATAATTCGGGTCCAAATGCAAACAACATAGACCCTGATCTGCTGTCGCATAATGCACCGTTGTTTGTTCTATTGATTAGTCCTTACAAACTGCATAGACCCAGATCTGCCGGCACATTATGTGACGGCAGATCTGGGTCTATGCAGTTTGCAGTTGATATTGGATTATACACGAGTATATATGGTACTTGTATTCGTGGAGCATTTACAGTTATCTACATGATACATGTATATCTGAAATGATGTGCTGAAATTCAAGGGATTATAACTTCAAGCCTCTAAACGGAATACAGTATAAATGACTTCTATCAAATGCAAACAACATGGACCCTGATCTGCCATCGCATGATGCACTGGCAGATCAGGGTCTATGTTGTTTGTTCTACTGATTAGTCCTTACAAACTGCACAGACCCAGATCTGCTGGTGCATAATGTGATGGCAGATCTGGGTCTATACAGTTTGCAGTTGGTATGAGCTTATACACGAGTATATATGGTACTCCTGGGATTTATAGTCCATGGACAAGGTAACCATTGCTATTCCTTTGATCTCAGGGTTAAACAGACCACTGTCAACTTAATTTGCATATTAAATGGCAACAGGCGATATCTGGAAATGGAAACAGGCGATATCTGGAAGCTCATAGGAGTTTCCAGTCTTCTTGGTATGTTAGTCCCAGATACTGGCAAGCTCTATGAAACACCCATTCATTTCTGGTTGTATTAGGTTTAGAAATTTTACTTCATAGCACATATAGTAAAGCCCTTTTTTGATACTAATGATTGTTGCTGTGTCATAAAACATCAAACCAAAACCAAACAAAGGATTAATATAGGCGTAATGATAACAACAATTTACCAGAAAATAATAAATAAATATGTACAAAAGCAAACATAAGACCAAAAATAATATGTTCTACTCATATTTTGTAAGTTTGTTCAGAAATTTGGCTTGCAACCAGATTTGCATGTAAAACTGTGCAACTTCTGATTCTAAGTGATTGTGGATAAAAACTTTTAATCTAGATTGTTGTATACAAATAGTTTTCAAAAAGACAATTTTAAAAATTAAATCTTGACATGAATGTAATGACTAGTCATTTATGTTGAGTTGATTATGTGCCTTGTACATCTGCTGTCACAAAATTTCTATCATACTCATATTTTCCATGTCATTTTGGTTTTGGTTGATATCTGATTATGTACTTTGTGTGTTAAATGGATTTTTTTATTCATTCACTAAATATTATATTTCATACATAAAATCTGGTCTTGGGCGACATTATCTAAATTGAAGGAAATATAAATGTATCAATTGAACAACAAAAAAAAAACAAAGTGAAAACAAAAATGATTTCTTTGACTTCAAGAGACAAAGTCATATATTTGTAATCCATTAACTCATAGTCACTCACCCCAACCTGACCCTAAGATAATCCAAGATTGTCAATAATTTTGCAAATAAAAGTACAGCTTAATTAATTTATATTCTTTTATACAGAAAATGGAAGTGTAATATGAATATGCTTCATTCAACAATATTTATAATATCAAATTAGTATGAGGACACACTGTACTATAGTTCATTTCATGGGAGTTGTCTCACAATTTCTTATTGTCAGTATTCTTGCCCAATTATTCGTTTTATTTTATGTTTCATAATGTTTTTTCCTCTTTTTTATTTTCTAAATTTTGCACTAAATCAGTATCAATAGCTACATGAAAGACTTATCAATTTCAAGAGTAATAAACATGTCAAAATAATGATAAATTTATCAATGCTTAAAGTTAGAGGGAAAAAATCAAATTAGTTCCACAATTTTATCATTACTTTGTAAACTGCAAGGGCATTTATATGACTATGCAAGTATGAACAATGTTTTTGACAAGATTTTGCAACAAGTTATAAAATGTAACAACAGATTCTGACATAAATTCACCCACATGAATCAAAGGATTAATAATGTAGATGGCAGAAACATTGTAGAATTATATTTAACAAGATTCAAGCTTTTTGAGATAAATATTACTTATAATGTTCATGTAAAATGAAAGGTAGAGTATATTAGGCATGTAATAGCTCCATTGATGTGTGCTGTCTTTGATATTTTTATATGCATGCCCTAATGTTATGATGTTGTCCATCTATTCATCTTTCTTTTACCAATTTAATTTCTGCCCAATGACTAGAGTTCTCCACCATTTAAAGTTATCAAACTTTGTGGATGGCTTGCACTTGGGGTAAGAAAGAAGTCTATTGATTTCGGATCAAAAGGTCATAGGTCAAGGTCTGCATGAAAGAAAGAAGCAAAGTGGTTTCTGTAGAACAGCATTAGTTCTACATCACATATCGAGACCAAATTTTGTAGATGGCTTGCATATGAGGTAAGGAAAAAGCCTATCAAATTTGGGGTCAAAGGTCACTCTGACTAAAAGAAAACAATGGTGTCGGCACACAAAGTTCAGTTCTTGATCGTAACCTTCACCAAAGTTTGTGGATAACTTACATGTTGGTTTCAAAAGCCTACTCATTTGGGGGTCAAAAGGTTAAAGGTCAATGTCACTGCCTGAAAGAAGAAAAATTACTTTTGCATAATAACTTTAGTTGTAGACCACATACCTTAATCAAGGTTTGTGGAGGATTTGCACTTATGGTATGGAAGAGGAATACTGATTTTGTGTCAAAAGATCAAGGGTCATTGTGGATGAAAGAAAAATGGACTTGCAGAATGGCTTTTGTTCTCAAGTAAGTACCTTGACCAAACTTTGTGGATGGCTTGCATTTATGGTAATAAAAAAAAACTATTGCTTCTGGGGTATAAAGGTCAGAGATCACGATCATGGTTTCTGCACAATACGTTTAGTTCAAGGTCCAGGTCATTGAGACCTGTTGGCAATGATCTCCATAGTCAACCATAACTTATTAGTGCCTACACAGAGGACTATTAAACATGGTGTTGTCATATAATGTGCCATTCACATTACTCTTGTTATCTCAATTATGGGTTTGTAATAACAATCCAAAAATGATATACAATACATTCTTATTATTTATGTATCTCAATCCAACTGAATGTTAAAAAAAATTGTTTCAATGTTTTTATCATTATTGTCTTAATATTACTTAGGCATTGATAGCGATTCATATACAAAATATCAACATTCATATCATGTTCATATAAAGGTTGGCAATAAAGGAATTTTTAAAAATAATTCATAAGTATATCTTACCAATGTACTATTGTTGTTTTTCATTAAAATTAAATTTTATATGCTCTTAACAATACTTCTATCAATTTCATTATAAAAGTAATTTATTAAAATTATATCTGATACTACTCATAAGACATTTCTCAAGATTCAGATTCACAACCAATCAAAAAACTCACTTAAAACTATTGAAAGTGAACAAGAGGCTACTTATTTTTTGTGCTCTAATTTTGACACCTTTTTTAAAAGGCACAGAACAATGAAGCTCTTTCGCTTTTTTTCATCGATGACATTAAATTATGGTATTTATATAATTTCCAGTAACATATTTTTATTTGCGGTTTTATTGTCAATATATTTGTCACTGCAAAATGAATAAAAACTCCCCGGTCAACAGCCTCCATCATCATCACACCTGCATAATTGATGCACTATGTGAAGGAAAGCCAAACAAGGGCTTGGGAAAATCAAAGTATTGAGAATACAGATGGCTTTGAGGTTTCAGGTAATACTACATTAAACAGGATCAGCAGGATGAACATAACTTGTGATAAAATGTTTAATCAATTACCCTGGATAAGCATTTTCAATTGAAATGATTCTGTATTACTTGTATAGTTTAAAGTGCTACATCAAAGCTGTCAAAGATAAGTAATCTAAGTAACCACTCTAAGTTATTATTTCCTCACAGGATTAGACCTCTGAGTTACGTTGATTTCCATATGTTGCCTGGCCTTTCAAGGTCAGAAGGATAGAAGAGCTAAATATAGAAGGTTTCTTATTATTATAAAAACAAACTATTCTTAGTAACAAAGAGTATCCACCATGCCATAGGTTTTGTGATATGATAAGATAAGATAGACTAGATGAAATCCCTCCAAGCCAAAACCAAAGTGAAATTGCACTGATGTGCCCATAATATTGGGACACTTGATTGTGCTGTTAGTATTGTCAAAGGTAAATCAAATTAATTATTATAAAAAAATAAACCAAGCCGGTTTACACATCTAAGGTAAGCAGAAGTAAAACTTATATTAAAAAAATTACTGTAATAACAATTTATTTCTATATTAGTCAAACATCATTTTGATGCTATGCACATTATGATATCATAATCTCAATGATGTCATCACCTTTTAAATGGATGAGATGGAAATCATCTACAAGGAGGTGCATTTTTGTTTCTTCAGTTTATTTCCTCAGATTGATATCTGCAAGTTTTCTTTGCAGATACAGTCTACTGACTGGGCAGGTCTAGACTTTAAAAAGACATCAAAGCCTTTGAGACATCTTCCTTTAAAAAAAATTTCAAAAGAGAAAATTAGGTTAGTTATATTCTGAAAGAGTATGAGATGTGAGAAAAGCTCTTGCGTGGGATGAAAAGGCCTAGGACATTCCGATTGTTCATAGGGTCACACTCTCTGCACCATTACTGCTAAGGAAACACTGGAACTTATTAAATTTGGGGGTTACATGGTATATGCATGCAGTGGCATTGTTTAACTACATCACAGGCGATTTACTATCCAATTTTGGTTTGGCAGGTCGGGCTATGCCTGCTACCGTCAGTAACAGTAGACGTTACTACCTGTGACTGTTGACCCAGAGTGAACAGCTACACCTGGCTCCCTCTGGAAAGTCCTCGCTGGCAGATCAGGCGGCTGAGCAAATATGCTCATCCTCCCGGCTGTGAAGGCAGATGGCAAGAGCTGCGTGGACAGCACAGGGCATCAACTCACGTGCTGCATCCGGACTTGTCTCCAGAAGTCTAGACATTGTTGTGCTACTGGATTCAGACAGGTCTGGACAAGAGAGTGAGGGTGACTGTGCAACGTTCCCTCACTTAAATCCAACTCACGCGCAAGTCATAACATCATTCAATTCCCCCCACCAGATACCATCAAGTCCTGTTGCAATGGACGAGTGGCAAAGCAGCAGGTGTGGATATACTGGCAGCTGTAGCTGCAGACCTGCATACAGGCGGCTCAGGGCATAGGGTCGCTTTTCACTGGACCGAAGCAGCATTGGAGCTCGGAAGCCCCCTGGGTCACTAAGCAGCCCTTTTTAGGATCATACTGCTCACCTCAGTGTCATGAGGAAGGGGTTAGAAAAGGTGCCCTAAACATTGCCTGCTTCACCTTAACCCTGGTCAGCATACCGCGGCTGACGGTGATCCCAACTTAGTGGTCGAAATTCTAACAAGAAGACAAAGGTGACGCAACTCAACATCGGTGCCTGGAATGTACACACACTATAGTACATCAGCAGATCGAGCAGAGAGAAGAACGGCTCTAGTTGGTAGAGAACTTGCCAGATTCAACAACCAGATAGCAGCCCTGAGTGAAACTCACCTACCTGAGGAAGGACAACTCACCGAAGTAGGACCCGGCTACACCTTCTTCTGGAGTGGCCGAAGTAGCGAAGAGCGACGTGAAGCTGGTGTTGGGATTGCCATCAATTCACAGCTAGTTATCAAGCTCACACATATCCCAAAGGGCGTGAATGACAGGCTAATGCAGATGAGACTCTCACTGTCTCGAAAAAGACATGCGACTAGCATCAGCGCCTATGCACCCACCATGTCCAACCTATATGAGATCAAGGACAAATTTAATGAAGAACGGAGTCTCTTATCGCAGAAGTTCCCAAGGCAGACAAGCTCATCATCCTTGGTGACTTCAATGCTCGAGTTGGCACATATTACCAGACATGGTCAGATGTCATTGACAAATATGGCTTTGGCAAATGCAACAACAACGGACTCCTCCTACTGAGGAAATGCGCTGAACGCGACCTCCTAATCACCAAAACAGTCTTCTGCCTCCCAAACCGCAACAAGACGTCTTGGATGCACCCACGCTCCAAACACTGGTATCTCACTGACTACGTCATCGTCAGGAGAAGAGACAGGCAGGATGTCCTAGTGACGAAGACTATGAGAAGTGCAGAACGCTGGACTGGCCATAGGCTCCTAGTCTCTAAGTTCAATATCCAGATTCAGCATAGCAGAAGACTACAAGACAAAAAAGTGCTCAAAAAGTGTCTCCAAATTGAAATAGCAGAATGTGAAACAGGCATTTGTAGAAAAACTGTGCAGCCAACTTGAAAGAATTCATGCGAACTCCGAGAATGTCGAAGAAAACTGGGCATCCTTCATAGACTCAGCTGCATCCAAAAGCCTCAGTCCCATCACACGTAAACATCAAGATTGGTTTGATGGGAACGATGCTGCCATACAGAGACTACTGAATGAGTTACATCAGCGACAAAAGGTCTGGTTAGAAGACAGCACTTCATCATCTAAGAAGACAACCTTCAACAACATCAAGAGGACTGTCCAATGCAAACTCGGAAAGTTGCAAGACTCATGACTGAGCAACAAGGCAGATGAGATTCAGTCCTACGCAGACAGGAATGACACGAAGAACTTCTATGATACTTTGAAGACAAACTACGGGCCACAGTCATCAGGAACATGTCCAATACTGAGTGCTGACAAGACCACACTGCTCACTGACAAAGAAAAGATACTACAAAGATGGGCAGAACACTTCATCAATATCTTCAATCTGCAATCATCTATCAGTGAAGAGGCAACTGATCGTCTGCCCCAAGTGGAAATCAACACATCACTTGATGATTATCCAGTGAAGACTGAAACTGAGAAAGCAATTGATCTGCTGTCAAATGGCAATCTAGAGTCGGAATATTAGATCATTGGAGCTATTTTATCAACGGTAAACAAAATATAACAATCTACTTCAACAATCAGACATACATATAATCGTACTTTTTTTTCTCGTTATAAAATTATGTTTCTATGCTAAAACGGCATACCCCACCCTACACCCCCATTTATAATTTATATATTTTAATAATCGATGCAGGAAAATCATTTTATATGAATAGATTCTACTCTCTACAATTATATGCAGTGTTCGAATACATATGCGTAATGGCTGGCCAATACACACTTAAGAATACTCTCCGCCCCCCAATCTATTATTTCTATTTAAAAATTAAATGCAGAGAAATCAGTTTACATAATAGAATATACTTTACACTTACATGCAGTGTTAAAATATACTGGTTAAAATAATGGCTGGCTAACACATTCTTAACATAACATTTTACATGCATACCGATTTTAAATATACAAGGTCAAGGGCTATGCAAAACATACAGAAAGAACAGATATACAATAAGTGTAAGTTCATCGGAAGCATATAACTATTAAAAGTATGATCTACAAGGGAAGAAAATCCATCAAAAACCATGTGCAAGGGACACAAGCCAACATATAGGGCAACCAAAAGCTACAAGCAAATATACAAGACTAGGAACTACAACACTAAACATGCCGCCGATTAAGGTAGCAGCAGCAATTTATTTACTCGTGTTTACATATGGAGAATTTACACAATAAGCTCCCAGACCAGGTCTTTAAGATGGATTTAAAATTGTTAAAATCTGAGGCTGTTCGAAAATTATTAGGGAGAGAATTCCACAGTTTGCTGCTGCATAACTTAAAGATTGTAGCCCATACCTGGATGTTGTTACTTTGGGGATCTCCACTGTGCTTGCATACCTAAAAAAGTAAGATTTTTTTTTAAATTAAAAAAAAAAAGATAATTTAAATGTGTTGGACAGTTCTTGTTTAAAATTTTGAATACTATAACTGGTAGACCTTTGTAACTTTCTGCACATACTAAGTCACCTTAGTACATGAAAATCCTAAACGTTTCATCGTGGGTTGACCAGTTCGTTTTAGTGTATTCAGACGGTAAACAGATTGCCTCAAGGGAAGTAACAAAATGTGATTGACTGACATGCAATTTGGTAAACTTTGAAGTCTACCTTTTATTATCAACCTAGCTTGTAACATTTCAAAACAAGTCGGCTGTGAAACACGCCATTGAACTTGGTACTATTCTTTTGGAATATCTTCCCGATTTTAGGACAACCTCAACCTGCGAGGCAAATTATCTATGGAGAGTCAGCCAAAAACTTACCCGTTTGGGAGGTATCACCACGATTAACTCTGAGTCTCTTTATGAGAGTCTCGACCCTCATCGGAAAGAGACGAGTATATTCCGAATGCAGCAAAAAACGAGCAATCGGAGCATCCTCGGCCTTTTCCGTCAAGTCAAGAACTAAACCTCAGATCTCACTGGATAGTTTCGCATTTTTACCCCTCCCCCCCCCCCCCTTCATTTTTAAGGTAGAGGGCATGAGCCTAATACGTATGAGCCTTGTGTTTATAAATTAATACAGAAACTAAATCTGCAATTCGGTTTGCATTTACTTCGAGTTATGTTTGAAAATGGGTTGGCTTGTTTTGTGACTGTATATCACATTTAGACTAGCATTGGTGATCAAATGCGTAACTTGGGCTGCAATTGAACAGCCTACTTGGTTTACGTATTTATGTACGTCTGCTACAGGGGTAAATATGTCAAAATCGAGATGGTTAAGGGGTGAATTTGTCATAATACCATTGAAATTTAATCATGCATATGGCCCATATTGATTGTTTGAGCCGCCTTGTCACAGGTAAATATTAATAAAAGCTCTTTCCTGACAAAAATGAACGTGAAAATGAGGGGTTGGGGTAGTGTTGGTTCAGTGTACAAGCTATCAGTTGTACAAGGAATTAACTTGAATACCTTAATTAAAATCTAACCAGCATGCTTTCAGCTAAAGTCATTGGTTAGTTTTTATTAGTATCTTTAATGTAGAATTATTCTCATTTTTCTGCAATCTTAGTCTGATGAAAATTCACCAAAAAACTGTCCAGTGAGACCATAACTTCAAATGTAATTCGTCGCCATTGAGAACTATATGTTGAACTACTTTCGTTCAGATTGAACAAGCTGTTGGCGGAAGGAGACAAAGTCACGATCAGAGTGTCCTCGGCCTTTGCTGTTGTAACATTTGTTGTGCACTCCGCCAGAGGCGAATCACAAACACATCAAATTGATGTGTATTCCTACAACCACTTCCAAGGTTATTTCAGCATCTGACGGAAATAGCCGAGAGATGTTCCAATCGCAAAAACGAGTAAGACCTCGAATAAATCCGGTGTACAAGGTACAAGAAATTTGGCTAAATTACATAAAACATTAGCTGTGGACAAGCTATTTTACCGACATTACATAACAAAAGTATTTCATAATTCAACAGACAGGTACATATATAGTATTACAGGGAAACAATACACATCTAAACATTACAATGCCAACGATAACGGTTTACTGTAGTGTTGGTACTGCGAATAGTCTAAACTGGGTGGGTGGGTGTGTAATAGCCAAATATCACGTATAGTACGTAATAAGGGAAAAGTTATCTAAAAATGTGATCTCATCACCAATAGCCCTCAAACGCATACATGTAACCCGATGGCTGATGAGATGCGCTCTAAAGAGAACATCCTATTACCACGGCAATGGAGAAATACAGTGACTGTCGGTAGTATGGGATGAAAAAAAAAATTTAAATCGGGAAATGTTATTTAAGGTAACGCATTTAATACAAAATTCATAAATTTTATTAAGATCTTTGCATGTCCAACTTGTAGTAGAGCCATTAAATAGTTATGATTTATGACATTACATGGCATATTTGTAATGTTCCACACTCCTTGTAAGCTCAAATTCTTTACCTATTGTCTAGAAAGCACCTTTTATGATTCTGAAGGGATGACAGGGTTCAATAACTTGCCTTTATACTACAGATCTAAGAACCCAAACTGAAATGAAACACGTGAGTTTGACAATGCACCTATAATAGACCCCCACAAGTTGGATAACAATTTTGTATTGGACTGCTTTAGTCATGTGACCAGTTCAGATTGTATTGTTTAAATTGTGAAGCAGATGTCTTGTTCACATTGTGCTCAGCATGATTTTATGAATGAAAAGTACAAAAAAGGATTGGAACTTGATATGGTATGAATGTGATTTGATCACTTAAATGTGTACATGTAAGGAAAATTTAAGATTTTTTTAAAACTATGAATAGAGTTTTCTTCAAATTTTTATTCTTCTCTGGTATGTGAACTTCCTGACATTATGTTTACATACGAATTATTCAGACGTGACACATGATGACAGCCCTAAATGGAAATGATCAAGTGCCATGATAATAGGCATGCCGTGGTAATATGACATGGCAGTATACATTTTTGTGTATTATTTATACATATGCAGGGGTCACACTACCAGGCGAAGTGGGCGACTAAGTCACCCAGAAAATGTAAACTTCGCCTTTTTCTATTAGGAAACTGAAAACAACTTCGCCTTGTCATCTTTTTTTAGATCTATACTGTCTACACTGAGTGACATTTGTTCATGGCTTTTGAAAAGCTCCCTCAACCCAGCCAAGTAGTTAGTGTTAAGCCCCAGGCAAAAGGGATCGCATGTTGCCTTAGCAGGTTTTCATATCAATTGCACCAACAAAACAAACTCGTGCACATTCACGGGCATGTGTTTTAATAGCGGATTGACCATTAACTCTCCCCCCCCCCAATTGCAAGATATTTGCTGCCAGATTTGTGCAAGTTATCATTTGATGATGAATACTTAACTTGTGTTTCAAAACTAAATCATCTATATGTAAAAAACAATTTGTGTTTTAAGAATAGAATCAGTGAAAGCACTTTCTAAATGTATACTTTGAAGATTTTAACTGCCGTGCTTGCATTATTTTCTTCATATAGTCAGTTTGAAACCATAAGTGAACCTGCCAAGGGGTAATAATGGCAGACATCACTGTGTCTTGGAAGTATGTCTTCATTAGACTGTCTGTTTTCATAATTGATTGGGCATATAAATTAAGGAAATTATACAATTCCTTGAAAGCAAAGTCTAACTATTATGTGATAAAAGATTTAGCCTAAAAATAAAAATCTGTTGGTCAGAAACGTATTAGACAATGCTATGTTGTGGAATCGATAAGCGCTGGAACTTAGGGTTAAGGTTATTTTCTTACATCACTCATTTTTGTGAAAATATGAGAAAAAGTAGCAAAGAAAAAAATAATCCAATCAATACACAACGTTATTACAAGTATGAGACAAATATTAAAACCATAATTTTTCAATTCCATCTAGAAATTGTTGTAATGAAGCTGGAAAATTAGTGGTCATATGAAGAAAATCCCTGTTTCTAAAAATTGATGCATCTAAATGGCATGCCATATTTTCATATTTGTACTTGGCTGTGAGCCGATTCAGTTACTTCATTGTTTCAGTTCATTGTCGATGAATAGCTAAAGTAGTGTTTCAACTAGATTGCATCGTTGTAATTACATCAATGTAATTATAAATAGGTATAAATAGTTAATCAACTGCCACTAGAACAAGCAATTTAATTTTTGTGCTTTTAAAAACTTCACCAGAATTGACAGTCAAAATTAATTTAGAATCAACTCCCTCAACATGTAAAGTTGAGATTACTCATCAGTGACCACTCTGGTTTGAATGGATGAGCACTGTCATGTTGAAGACACCTGTGCATACGCTTTCATGTACATGTTACAGGTGTTGTTTCAAACTAGTTTAGAAATGTTGTTGACTGCCAGTTTCTAGTGAAGAAACTAAAAAAAAATTTAATTTTTGTTTAAGTGGCAGTTGCTTAAATACTTTTACCTATTTGTAATGACAGTACTGTAATCTATGTATGCCTGTCAGTTAAAATTAATTACAATGTATAGTTTCTGCTATGCTTTTTTGAAGTCAATGGCTAAAATACTTTGCATATTTATCTCCCTCTAAACATACACACTTTCAAGTGTGAATACACTGCATACTAGTATGATACATTCATACACTTAAAAAATGTGTTTATTATATACATACAACATAGAAAATTTTCTACTTGAATATGAAGTATTCCTTAAAACCAATGTTAAAATGCAAATATGCATAATGAGAAATACAGGACACAGTTCGGATAAGAGAACCAGGGCACACATACACACAAACACACATATATATATATATATATATATATATATATATATATATATATATATATATATATATTGCATTTCTTGCTTTGCTGCCACTTCTCCCTGTTCTGCTCTCACTTCTCCCTATTCAGTCCAAAAGGAGAAGTCACTTCTCCTTAAAATTAAAGTCTAACTTGCCCCAGCATATGAACATGTAGATCACATCACAGAAAGGAGTACATTAAAAAATGTAGGTAAGAAATATGATAATTTTAATGTTGGAAACATGCTCTTATGTATATTTCATCTATAATGTTACCACTATAATATTACTTACATTGTTGATTTCACTTTCTTCTGTCACATGTTTTTAAGACCTAGAGTTGTAACAGAAATTGGGTGCTTGTTTGGGATTTTAACCAGTGACCTCTCACATGGAGTTTTCAGCCTGGTGATAAAGTTCTGGCTCTCTTGCCCGTACCTCAGAATCCTCTTCGGGCTAAATTTTATGGTCCTTATACAGTTGAAAAGAAAGTAAATGATTTAAATTATATCATTAACACTCGTGGGAGGCGGAAACAGAAACAACTTTGTCATATATATATATGTTAAAAGAGCATTTTGACAGAGATAGAACAGTTCATTATTCAATTAATTTAGTTGTACCTGTCCCACACAGTGAGGATGTAAACGATGGAATGCAATCTGACCGTAGTGACTCTGGTTTAACCAAACTTCAGAATTTAGAAATATTAAACAATCTGGACCAGAAATTTTCACATCTACAACAACAGAAAAGAAATAAACTAAAACAGCTATTACATGAGCATGAACACTTGTTTCCTGATGTTCCAACATAAACAAATAAAATCTATCATAACATTGATATTGTAGATTCTACACCTGTGAAACAGCATTCTTACAGGATGAATCCTCTGAAGTAGGAATATTTGAAAAAAGAAATTCAGTATTTACTGGAGAATGATTATATAGAACCAAGTAAAAGTAACTGGAGTTCACCATGTATTCTTGCGCCTAAACCAGATAATACATTCTGCATGTGTATTGACTATAGAAAAGTCAACACTGTCACCAAAATGGATTCATTCCCAGTGCCAAAAATAGATGATTGCATCAACAAAATTGGAAATGCAAAATATGTCACCAAGTTTGATTTTTTAAAGGATTCTGGCAATTCCACTCACGGAAGGAGCTAAAGAAATTTCGGCATTTTCAACTCGGGATGGGCTTTATCAGTATAAAGTGACGCCCAATGGAATGAAAAATTCTCCAGCAACATTCCAATGTCTTATGAATATGTTAGCATCTGGTCTAGATAACTGTGATGCATACATCGATGACATCATTATCTACAATGACACCTGAGAAGATCATTTGGAAACCATTCAGAAATTCTTTGATCGACTCAGAGATGCAAATATGACGGTTAATTTATGCAAAAGTGAATTTTGACATGCTTGTGTCACATTTTTAGGACATATTGTGGGACATAGTAAAGTTAAACCTGTAGAAGCTAAGGTCGAGGCTATCTCTGATTTCCTGGTGCCTGGTAGTAACAAGCAACTGATGTGATTATTGGGTTTGGCTGGATATTATTGGAAATTTTGCTCAAAATTTTCCATAATTGCTGAACCTCTGACAATTTTGTTGAGTAATAAATCCAAGTTTCATTGGTCTGATAAATGTCAGGAATCTTTTGACAAATTAAAGGCCATACTTGAGAATGCACCAGTTCTTTAAGCACCAAATTTCAGCCAATTATTTAAAATGTCTGTTGATGCAAGTGATGTAGGTGTTGGTGGAGTATTGATTCAAGAAGATAAAAAGGATGTGGATCATCCAGTGTGCTATTTTTCTAAAAAACTAAACAAGCACCAGGAAAATTATTCCGCAATTGAGAAGGAATGTTTGGCTTTGATAATGGCTTTGCAACATTTTGAAGTGTATGTCAGTTCAGCTCTTTCTCCAATTGTTGTATTCAGTGATCACAATCCCCTTACTTTGATAAACAAAATGAAAAAAAATATCAAAGATTGTTGTGGTGGAGTTTAATGTTGCAAGAATACAACATTGACATTATACACGTAAGGGGAAAAGATAATGTGATTGCAGATGCACTCTCACATGTATAGAAGTACAAAATATGCTTTATTTTGTGTATATTTTGTGTAATTCAGCTGAGTGTCATTCATATGACATCTTCCTATGTAATTTTGATTATTATAGTCTCATATGCATATTTGACAAATATGTAAAAGAAAGCTTTATTGCATAAATCTTTTTCTTTATGAGGATATTTAATCAATAATGTATGTGTAAATCTTTTCCATGAAGAGGAGTAGTACTTCAGATTCTGGTCACTAGTAAACAGAATTTGAGTTTAATGCCTGTCTTGTTGACAGTGAGACTTTTTCTTCTGATTTTATTGCCTCACATCCTGTTGATATAGTATAAGTGAAAATATGTATACATAGGGATTTGGTAAACAAATAATTAATTCCTGTTTTAGGTCAGTCTGTTGCAATCCATTTGTGATCAGATTTTACATTGTGCCATTGAAATCAGATATAATTCGAGAGGAATTATTTACTTAATTTATTCATTGGAATTACTAAAGTGCTCATTGACTTTTGAATTAATACATTACTTTGGACTTTTGTGCACTCGTTCAAAGACATTCTGGATTGTATCATTGTGTTATATCAGGGCATTCAAGACTATTGGAACTCATTCAGAATGTTCATTAGGTTAATTTGCATAAAGTACATAAATGGAACAGCCCAGTTCATTTCAAGTTAGGTAAGTAAGAGATGGGTGTTGAAGAAACAAAACTTGTTACACTTTTTTGCCTTGAATGAGAACATTTAAACCATCTTTAATAACAATCATTGGATTATTTGTGATCAGCAGCAAAGTTTTTTGAAGTTGGATTTTACTCCATAAATAAAATGCAAAAAATGTAATTTTGTTAGTAGTTGGAAAGCAGTGTCACTGTGGGAGTGTGATTAATTCTTGAAGGTAAAATGTTGAAACACAGTTGTGATTCATGGAAGGATGAGCCATCTGTAAACTGAGCAAAGCCCAGCAAAACTAAATTTCAGAGGTCTTGGTTGATGGAGTGGACTTTGTTAAGTGCAGCAGAGCATTTTATGCTTTGCACATACTGCAACACCATATCAGCATTAGTCATTTTGGAGTATACAACATCCATTGACATAGTAACACTACCTTGATTCAGGGCACATGCTAAAAGATTATTTGTAATGCTGATAAAAATTCAAAATGATCTTTTTTAAGTTTGAACAACAGTACCATCCAGTCTCTAATGAGTGAACAGATGAACCATAATGACATTTGCATCACCTTCAAACTCTCCAATGAGAACTATTGAGAGTGGCAAATTAGCAACTACATATTAATACTGTATTCCACTGTCTAATGAGAGAAACTTTGTCTATATTTTTTAAATTTAATGTCCATGTGGTTGTGATTATGTGGGTGTGTGGTGATGATGTATGACAGTGATAAGTCTACCAACTTTTCTTTGTTTCAAAGAGTATTTAATGTTTGAAAGGAAACTTATATTTTATTTTCCATTCTTCAGATTTGAATTTCCAGTCATTTTCAATAGGTTTATATGAGCAAATAACCTACTCTCAATTGTACAACGTCGCTTATTTGGGTCACAGTAACTGATGCCCCATGGGACCACAAAACAGTTTTTGAGTTTTAAAAAATCCATCACCACCTGGAAGGTTAGCAGGTACGAAATGGTGCAATTCATTTTCAGAATCTATACGAAAGCTACAGTTATATTGGTCAGCTGTTATAAAATGCTATCATATTTATTAAGACTGAATTGTTGTCACTGACCCATTCCTAAAAGGTAAATCTCCTGTTTGCATTAAAGGCATTTTTTAAACATAAAAAATTATTTGTTAAAATTAAAAAACTTGTATTGTGTGCCTGTTGAAAGATATTGGCCTCTAAATCGGATTAACCAGTGTGCTTGGTGATGATTCATTAAAGGGTCAAGGTTAAGGGGGTGTAAATTTGTACCTTTTGAGGTAAATTCTTGCAAGTTATCATGCTACTGAAAATTTTCCTCTTAAATTCAATTTCCAATTCATAGGTGCTTTTCCCTTTATTTATGAGTTAATTTTTCACATCTAAATATTTCTACCTTTATCAAAATTATGCTTAAAAAATCATAATGCCAAGCTGTAGTTTTTGCAATAAACATTTCCATTTTAGTGCAATGTTTTGTCATCAAAAGATCTTTCAAGAATTTGAGTGTAACTTATTGAAGCTTCTGTAAAATATGATCTTATTAGAAAAAAAATATTTTTACCAAGTATGGCAAATTAGGTAGGCAAGGAATTTAGAGAGTAAGAGATTATGTTACTGTATGAACAAGGAGAGAATCCTGCAATTAAGTTTCAAAATATATATTCTTAACAAAACCGTATTCCAAAGATATATATACCCTGTACAAGTGAATTTATACATTTAATTTTCAGATAATGAAGTAAACAGCAGTCAGTAGTAAGCAACCACCAGGGGAGACAACAAAGCTGTTCTCCTAGGGCATGGCTAATGACAAAGATGGTAAATACCAATACAGACTTAAGGGATACAAATATGCTAAAGAATTTCTACTTGCCCAGAAGGAATCATTTTATGAGACTCAATAAAATACTCAATTTATAAACTAGATTGCCAGTCTGAAGTCAGGTGTATTATGGAGTCTGTTCATCGGTCTGTCTTTGTTTGAAGAGATTTTCATTAAACTTTGCCCAAATTTATATCATGACCCCAGATGGTATTTTGAAGAAACTTTGACCAAGTACAGTACAATTCATGCAACTTTTTGTTTCTCCACGCTTCACAGTGGGGGACTTATTCCCCTCCACACTAACTCCGCGATAACACTCTGCAGTGAAGGGGCAAATACCTACGAATCACCACCATTCCTCAGCAGGCATGTCATTGGCAACTCCATAGTGGAGGGGGCTGGTTGAGATTACTGATTGACATGCTTGATAACCACCTATGGAAAGACTGAGACATCAAGAGTGATTTACAATCATATACCATTTGAAGAATCAGTCATCTCTATGTAGATTATATATTTGGACAATAAAAGAATAATTTCAAAACAGTCTTGTATATTCAATACATGTGTGTTTAGAAGAGGTTGATTGGCTTGTATTGCAATAATTTTACATTTTTACTTTATTCAAAGAAATTTGAACACACACACTGGCTTGACAAGAGGAACCTTTCGGCTTCTCTTGAACAGCATAAATTTATCCTATTGTTATGAAGGAGAACTAATCCTCTGAGTTAAATTCAAAATGACAAGCAGTAGTGGCACAGTCACAAGGCTGAATATACACAACTTTGAACTAGCTCAATTCTCACTGTATGTGTACTGTAATAGACTGATCATTTCATTTATGGGGCTAGGATGTTCTTTCTGACCAGAATATTTTTGTTTTTTCATCACAAAATAAATTTGTTTCAAGTAAAATAAGGAATGGAATAAGATCTTTTTTTAATAATACAAATCAGAGCAAGACAATTGTTTTCAAACATTTCAAACCCACACACCTCCCAGTTAGAAACATAAATGGTCTTTCCCTAATAGAGAATTGAGTTGAGGAGATGTTCTACAGAAATTAAGGTAGTGACCATTGTCAGCACTGTTATAAAATATTGACAAGGGTTAGCATCAAAAGTGGATGTCAATTTCAGCTTGGGAAAGGTGTCTTTGTATTACACACAAAGCCATCTGACTTGGTACGTCGTATTTAACAGCCCCAATTATGGTCCCGTAATTAATAACAGAAGTTTGATAATTGTCTATAATTAATCAGAATTAAACTTATTGCTGAAATGAACAATAATGTCAAAAAATTTTCAAATCTCAGATGTTCAGAGAGTTTATTTTCCAACAAAGTTAGAGCATACTGCATGGATGTATTGTCTCCACATGTATCCTATTATTTGCTCAATTTTTTAAAGGGGAAAATATACAAACTAAATTTTTTATCATTGTAGAAAAATAATAAATCATATTTAAATGATAGCTGAGTAACCTAATCGTAATATACATAAAAATTGCCAAGAAAACAAAGTTATCAAACAGCTGGCCCTAATTTGTCACCAGTACTGCACATGTTTTAATGGTTAATTAACATTATACAATGCAATAATTCTCTTCCATAAAGACTGAAAAGAAAACTTTTAAAAAGAGACCCAAGAAACAGCATTGCTTTTATTTTATCTGTACATGGCAGAGGGTGGTGGTGGAGATTTTAAATCTATATCCCTTTCCACATATAAAGTTGTATGATTTTGTTTCATTGGTATTTATTTCAGACATCACAGAAAGTACCGGTATATAACATATCACATCAAGAGAGACAGAGAATTCAGCAATAAAATTTAACTGATTTTTTTTCTTTCTAACAATATTTATTCAAGAAAACATCTTCACATATAATTTATAAAAATTAATATCTGGGGATTCATTTGAAAGCTGGAAATTTATTAAAAATTGTATCACAACAGCATTCTAATGATCAATATTTGTCCTAAAGTATATTAATCATAACCAAATATAAATATATACATGATTAATTCAAGTATATGTACTTATTGCATAGATTATAGAATAGAAAAAAGATAGAATAGATAGGTTTGCTTGTCATCTGTGTATTAATCAGAAAAAACATTTTCATAAGTTTATGAAGGTTTGCACTGACATAAATATAATGCGTATTAATTTTATCAATGTACATGGAATTGCCAATGATGTCTTAATTGTAAGTCAGAATGGTAAATTGAAAAGAACATGATGTCTTAGAGCTGTATATTGTTGACATTCTGATAGAAAGTGTTCAGCTATTTTGATATGTCCGCATGTACATTATTTATTGTTGGAAACATGATTTAAGAATAAATTGTTATTTAAACTACTACATTTGGTTCCCACTGGTTTATGCTGAACTTGGTCTGGTTGAATTAAATCTTTTTAAGCAGTTTGGAGCAAGACCATGGTCCATTTTAAACAACTAATCTTATTTTGAACTCTCTCTCTCTCATTAACAAATAATCTTTACTTAGGCGATCAGACTGATGCAAGAAATTGAAGACAATAACAGATAAATGCAAAAATTTGATACTAGCTGTATTGATTAGGTCACAAGTTCTTCTTTCTATCACTGATTAGCTCTGCTGGTCATAGACCAGAAGAGCTTTTGGGATGGTCTTGTTGTCCATTGTCTGTCCATCCGTTGGCACAGATTTGTTTATCACTGCTCCTCCTAAACTACTTGGAGGATTGCCATGAAACTTTACACACACATTCATCCTATGGTCTAGTTTGTCCCAGATGAAAATGGTGCTGCTCGCTCATCCAATATGGCCACCACAATGGCCATCTTGAAAATCTTATTGCTACTTTTCCTGAATCAATGGTCATATCAACATAGGGTTTTCACTAAAAGACTTCTTCTGATATCTAGTTGGTCCTAAATGAAAATTATGTTGATCTGATGTCCAATATGGATGCCAAGGCAGCCATCTTGTAAATCTTGGTATTGCTACTCCTCCAGAATGGATGGTCATATCAACATGGGGCTTTCACAAAAAGACTTCTTATCTTATGATGTCTATTTGGTCCTAAAGGAAAATGGTGCTGATCTGATGTCCAATATGGCAGCCACGGTGACCATCTTGAAAATCTTGTAATAGCTACTCCTCATACATGGATGGTCATATCAACATGGGGTTTTCACTAAAAGACTTCTTATGATGTCTAGTTGGTCCTAAATAAAAATGGTGCAGATCTGAAGTTCAATATTGCCGCCACAGCAGCCATCTTAAAAATCTTGTTGTTGCTACTCCTTCTGAATGGATGGTCATATCAACATAGGGTTTTCACCTAAAGACTTCTTCAATGAACATGGTGCCCATTTGACATCCAGTATGGCCGCCACACAGAAGCCATCTTGAAAAAATCTTGTTATCACTACACTTCCTGAACCTGAATGAATGGTCGTATCTACATTAGGTCTTTACTAACAGACTTCTTATGATGTCTATTTGGTCCTAAATGATAATGGTGCTGATCTGTAGTCCAATATGGCCGCCACAAGAACCATCTTGAAAATCTTGTTACCGCTACTCTTCCAGAATGGAAAGTCATATTGACATAGGGTTTTCACCAAAAATCTTCTTATAAAGTCCGGTTGGTCCTAAATGAAAATGGTGCTGATCTAGAGTCTAATATGGCTGCCACAGTGGCCATCTTCTTGAACACAAAGTCAAATTGACATGGGTTTTTCACCAAAAGACTTCTTATGATGTCTGGTTCTGGTTGGTCCTAAATGAAAATAGTGTTGATCTGGGTCTAATATGGCTGCCACAGTGACCAGCTTGAAAATTTTGTTATCACTACTTCTCCTGAATGAATGGTCGTATCATCATGGGGTTTTCACTAAAATACTTCTTATAATGTTTTGTTGATCCTAAATTAAAATGGTGCTGATCTGATATCCAATATGTGGCCATCTTGAAAATCTTGTTGTAGCTGCTCCTCTTAAAGGGAAAGTCATCAGAAGAGTTCTTATGGTGTCTACTTGGTCCTAAATGAAAATTACTAACCCTCAATATAGCCACCATGGTGGCTATCTTGAAAATATTGTCATCTCTACTTCTCCCAAATGGATGGCTATATCAACATGGGGTTTTAACCAATATACTTTTTATGATACCTAGTTGGTCATAATTAAAAATGGTGCCAGTCATACATCCAATGGGGCTGCCATGAATGACAGCTGTCTTGAAAATATTCCTGTCATTACTCCCCCTGAATGGATGATCATTATGACATGGGGTTTTGACCAAAAGACTTCTAATGATGTCTATTTTGTCCTAAATGAAAATGGTGCCAATCTGACATCCAATATGTTCACCATAGCAGCTAATTTGAAAATCGTGTTATCACTGAAGGATATCATAGATGGTTTCAGCACTCAGCAGTTAAAAGGAAGAAATGGTCTTATATTGAATTCCTGGAAATTCTTTTCACTCAGGAGAGCATCAGTCCCTTCAAGGGACTCTTGTTTTTCTTTTACGAGAATCAAATGATGGAGTAGCCTGTGGTTATACTGTATGATTCAGCAAAATGCTCATTCAGTAAAATAAGCACTTTTAACCTATCCCTGAGGTCATTGTTTATTGTCACCATAATGGTAAAGAAAACAAACATGCAGAGAGCTGCTGTTGTGCTTTTAGGTTATCAGTTCACACATGAAATTAAAACATCAGTGGCAAAGAAAACAAACCATTTTGATAACTCCTGTTGTGTTAGGTTATTAGTTTTCGCATGAGCATCAATCTTCTAGGATGACTTTTTGCAACAATTTGTGATTTTAAAGAAACAAAAAAAAAAAGTAAAGATATGAAATCTCAATAATGCTCTCTCTCTCTCTCTCTCTCTCTCTCTCTCTCTCTCTCTCTCTCTCTCTCTCTCACACACACACACACACATACCTGAGACTAACATACATGTATGTAGTACCCCTGCCGATCCACACAGATAAGTGTATAAATACATCTTCTTTTCTTCACAACATGTAGAAATTCAGTATAATAATGAACTTAACTTCATTATCATCTTTATATTTGCTGTACAGTACATGGTCAGTTAGCTTCTAGCAATAATTTTTATTTTTGTATGTTTCTGCAGCGACCACCAGAACTATGCTTTCTAATTTTTAATTACCCCTATAATGCTGTGATTGGATGTTGAAAGAAATAATAAATCACATGAACTACAACAGAAATAAGGACATGAATGCAATGGTAGATTCCAATAATGTTGTATTAAATCAAATTTAAAAAAAAAACAATTTTAAATTTAGATTCATTACACAAAATATAAACAATAAAGTTTACAAGGCATTGGCATTATGTTTATTAAAAATTTTATTTGGCACCATGTATCATACATTATCTTCGTTTGAACTAGCAAATGTTTATAATGTACCAAATTATCACTTTTTTTTCAATATAAAAAGTAAGCAAATTGCTTCCAAAAGAGATAACAATGTAGACAAATTGATGTCTCTTTCTCTCTCTCTCTCTCTCTCTCTCTCTCTCTCTCTCTCTCTCTCTCTCTCTCTCTCTCTCTCTCTCTCTCTCTCTCTCTCTCTCTCTCTCTCATGCTTGCAGGGGTCATAAACAGTAAAAGATACTATTTTATCAGGAACACGTCCACTTGGCGGTGGTTGTCAGATGCAACTCCACAAGAAAGCATGGTGCGCAGAGCTATTCTCTGCGAGAAGCCGCAGCAACTCCATCAGGACAAGAGGAGAGATGGTGGAGGTTTTTTCTTATTCCTCTCTGGTCTCTCAACCCCCACCGCAAGCATCGAGAAGCAAAAAATCATGAGATCTATACTTTATATACTGTATCATGACTTGACTCTATACCATGCCCTCTGTCTTAAAGTCCAAGTTACAGCCGGGGAAAATGTCATTCTGTGCTTTTTACTTTCATCCAGAATATAACGTTTCGACCACTGAAGATATTAAATAAAACTTTAGCCAAGTTTATACCTTGCCTTGCCCCCTGCCTCAAGGTAAAGGTCACAGCAAGAGAAAATGTAATTCTGTGATGTGTATCCACATCCAGAGGCTACCATTTGAACCACTGAAGATATTTGCCCAAGTACATATCATAATTAGTGGGTGTGTTGTGTACTATCATCTTGCCCCCTACTTCATCATTGGAAAACGTAATTATGTGGCTATTATCTTTGTCTGGAGTATAACTTTTGAACCACTGAAGATATTTTAATGAGACTTTAGTCAATAATATATTGTGTATAGGCAGTGTGTCGCATACCATAGCCACATCCCTGCCTCAAGGTCAAGGTCATAGCAAGAGAAAATGTAACTCTAGACTTGTATCTTTGTTACTTTATATTCTGTACAAAGTTCTGGACAAGTTATCTTGTGTTTTGTTTGCCTGGCCATACAAAGACTTGACTCTGGCTGGATTGTGTATGGATCAGCTTGTAAATCTTACCTGCAGATGATTGATCTGATACACAATCAGGTCTTACCTGCAGATGATTGATCTGATACACAATCAGGTCTTACCTGCAGATGATTGATCTGATACACAATCAAGTCTTACCTGCAGATGATTGATCTGATACACAATCAAGTCTTACCTGCAGATGATGGATCTGATACACAATCAAGTCTTACCTGCAGCTGATTGATCTGATACACAATCAAGTCTTACCTGCAGATGATTGATCTGATTCACAATCAGGTCTTACCTGCAGATGATTGATCTGATACACAAGCAGGTCTTACCTGCAGATGATTGATCTGATACACAATCAAGGACTTGGACTTTGTTTAAGAGCATTAAGTACTTCCCCTTCAGAAAGCTTCTGTTTTGAGGCAAATGAACCAACACTTTATCTCAAATGGAATTGGCTTATCAGTATACTTCCAAACCAGTTCTAATCCATCTAATCCCACATATAATGTAGTATTTAGGCCCAAATACCAAACCTTGTTTGCTCATAAACCAGATTTAATTCCACCTTTTTGTATGTGAATTTGTCCACACCTAGAAGCAGTTGCAAATACTGCAGAATTTTATGTTACCAAATCACCACCTTGGTTATTAAAAGCCCCCAAATTAATATTTGATCTTTGCCAATTCAAAAAATCCTCAACAGATCCTCTCTTTTTCAGAGTAAATTTCAGTGAAATCAGAGCTTCCCATTGTGGCCATACAGCCCTTAATACAGACCGTTCGAAAGATAGAGAAAAGGTTTGATGAGCTACCATTGCAATACCCTATGGAACCATCTCAAACTGATTACCAGATACAGCCTCTGTTTTTACCAAAGAAATTATAGTCAAACAAAAATCATTGAACTACATTGAAACCTCTCAAAAAACAGATTTTATCATATTTTTGGATTCCCTTTCCATACTGAAAGCCTTGAAAAACCTAAAATTTTACAACCTGTTAATATCCACATTCTTACAGAAACGCAATTTGCTGAAACAATCTGGAAACAATATTCTCTACTATTGACTACCTAGTCACATTTTTTAATAAATGTAATGAAAGGGGACATAAAGATGCCAGATCTGCCCTGTAGTCCCCCATTTCCAAATGGAAGGTTCCATATATTGACATAAAATATGATATCAATTGACATGTTCTATATACTTGGCAAGATACGTGGGTTGAAAACTCCACAAACAAACTTTGGAACATGGAACCTATTGTTGGATAGTTGCATCCCTCATATGGAACAAATTGCAGAGATGACATGGTATTGTTCCATTCATGTACAGGACACACATACCTGACTCGTACATACCTCCTGAAGGGTGAACCTTAACCAGAGCGCATACTCTGCCAGTGTCCACTGACAGTGGAACACATTCTTGTTGAGTGTATCGACTTCCACTCTGTGAGTCAGAGGATTTTCTATATGAACTCAATTAGGGAACTTTATGATGATGTACCACCAGAGAAAATCTTGGAGTATTTTTTTTTAACCTTTATCTTTTATTTTATATACATTTTACAGAATTTTAATATCTTTCCCATTTATCTTGTATTACTTCATGTTAATGTTTATTTTGAATGGTTTGTCTTCCAAAAGTTTGTGTGCAGTTCTTTATATTTATAGGACTTTATTTTGAATTAGTACCATATAAGCACTTTTGTGCTGACCAATTAAACACTAATACATGCATACAGTACATTGTACAAATGATACCAATCAGTTGCCAGATATGGCCACCATTACTGAAGTTTAGAAAAGCCTTTCAAAAGATTCTTCTAAAAGTCACTCAACAGATTTTGACTGAATTTGACAGAAGTATCCTGGCAAAGAGGGTTTTATTACTTATGCAGATGATGCCAATCTACCATCAAATACAGCTGCTGTTACTAAAAATAGAAAAACCTTTGAATTACTTCATCTGCTCAGTGTAATTTGACCAAATTTAACAGAAAGCATCCTTGCATGAAGGGCTTTTAATAAATTTGTACAAATGATGCAGTGAAATTTATTTATGGCCACCAAACTAAAAATAACACAAAAATTTTAAGAACAACTTCTCAAAAACTGCTCAACAAAATTTGACTGAAGTTGACAGAAAGCATCTTGGTGTAAATGGCTTTCTTGCTTTCACAAATGATGCCAATCAGCTGTAAAAGATCATGTCTGTTAATAAAATTGCAACACCTTTAAACATTTTCTTCTATAAAAAAAAAACTCAACAGAATTGGATCAAATTTGACAAAAAGCATTGAGGTTTTAAGAGTTTTCAGATTGATAAAAATGATGCCAGTCAACAATCAAATATAGCCAATGCTACTGTAAATGGAAAAACGTTGAACTGACCCTATCTGAAAAATTACTAAACAGAATATCTGAAAAATTACTAAACAGAATTTAACCAAATATGACAGAAAGAACCATGTCATGAAGGCCTTTCAGATTTGCTAAAGTGATGCCACTTAACTACCAAATATGGCTGATATTACTAAAAGTGGAAAAACATTTAACAACTTAATCTTAAATTAATTACTCAACAGAATTTGACTAACCTTGACAGAAAGCATCCTGGCATAAAAGCCTTTCAATATTGGACAAATGAAAACATTCAGCTGAGTCAGATTTCTTGGCCAACTGCTTGTGCATTTGGCTATTAGGCAGATGTCAGCCAGATGAGTGAATTTAGGCCCACTTGGACTTCTTGTTTTTGTACTTGATAGAATATTTATTTGGATCATACTCTGGTAGAATTGTGTATAGGCAGGCAGCAATATGACTTAAATGACACTGTGTAAAGTCTTTCTGCCATCTAAAATGGCCAATGCTGCTTTAAGTAAAAATAAACTGAAGGTCTTCTGCTCCAAAACTGCTTGACCAAACTTGACATCACAAGACATAGAGCATCCACAAACAGGAAAAGAAAATTTGTCAGTGGCTTTTCTATTTTCTATTCTTTTAGGCTCTGCTGATGAGGAAAGGTGATATATAAAACATGTTTATCCATGTATGTGTGCCTCTTGATGTCTGTTCTGCACAGAAAGTTTGTATTCACATCTGGTCTTCCAAAATTAAAAAAAAACAATATTTTTTTTCCAGTAGTTCTTCCTGAATTTCCTTCTTGGTGGCTTCTTGAGATTTCTTAGCATGATTTTGGTCAGATGGCTGATATCATATGCCTCATTATATAATTGATCCATTTTCATTTCAGATGTAGATATACCTGTTATTGGCGCCATTCCAAAATTAATCAGTGCCATTATCAGGTAATTATTCTGTTATTTCAGGCCTTAACTTTTCATTCAAAAAATTTGTTAAACATTCTTCATTATTTCTGGTTCCATAAATACCAGTATGTTCCTAATGTAATCAAATTATGGAGTTAATATTTACCTTTTTAATTCTGGATTTCATTCTAAGATATGAAATGGTCTTTTTCATCTTGCATGGGTTGTACAATTGTCCTTTTATATGCCTGTCTTATGTTAAGTATGTTATGTTATGGCATTGTCCTTCCTTCCATCCATTAACATTTGCTTGTATGACATTGTAATAGTTGGATAGATTTTCATGAAACTTTGCCCAAATATATACCATGAATAGACAGAGTGGTGCATATCGTAGCCAGGCTCCCTGCCTCAAGGTCAAGGTCACAGCAATAGGAAATGTAATTATGTGACTGTATTCTTCTCTGGAGTATAACTTTTGAACCAGTGAAGATATTTTAATGAAACTTTAGCCAGTCATATATAGATATGGATGGTGTATCACATACCACAGCCATGCCCCATGCCTCAAGGTCAAGGTCATTGCAAGGGAAAATGTAATTCTTTGACTTGTATCCTTATCTCGAATATAACTTTTGAAGCACTGAAGATATTTTAATGAAATTTTAGCCAGTTATGTAACATTTATAGACAGCTTATTGTATACCATAGCTATGCCCCCTTCCACAATGTGAAGGTCACAGGAAGGGAAAATGTAATTCTGTCTTGTATCCTTGTCCAGAGTATAACTTTTGAACCACTGAAGATGTTTTGATGAAATTTTAAGTAGTTATATATCATGACTGTGCAGTGTGTCATATACTATAGCTATGCTTCCTGACCCACGGGTAAGGTCATGGCAATGGAAAATGTAAATTAATGACCTCTGCTCAAGTATAGGTATAACTTTTGAACCCATGAAGATATTTTAATGAAACTTTAGCCTGTTATATATATTAACTTGACGTTGTCTTGCATATTTACAGTCATACCCCCTGCCTCAAGGTCAGAGTCACAATAATCAATTATGTAAGTCAGTAGCCTGTTTCCTTATCCAGGCTGTCACTTTTAAACCCCTACAGATATTTTGATGATACTTTAGTCATGTCCATGACCTTATCATACACTAGTCAAGACACTAGCTCATAGGTCAAGGTCATTCATAGGAAAAGGTCATGAGATGGGTATATCATGTGCTGTTTGCAGTACTCTTTTTCATCTTTTTGGCTGAAGGCCATATCTACTTATGGCATGACCCTGTGTATGTCATGAATCTTCTGTTGTCCACCTTTCATCCATCCATCCATTAGTTCATCATCCATCAGCTTTTGCTATTTTTAACTTCTTAAATAAAAAATGCTTTACCAATTCAGACCAAATTTGTTAGAGAGCTTCCTGCTATCAAAACATTCAAATTTATATAAAAGATGCCAATTTGCCATCAGAAACGGCTGTCATTACTAAATGAAGAAAAACCTTCCAGCATCTTCAAAGTCACTCGGTAGAACTAGGCCAGAGTTGATAGACAGCATCTTGGCATTTATACCCATCAAGTTTGTGCATGTTGTGCCAATCTGCCATCCACTAGGAACCCCAATACTCAAAATAGAAAAAACAACAACCTTAAATTACTTTTATTTAAATTACTTAAAAGGGTTGGAGACAGTTTGATAAAAAGCATCTTTTGAATTTATTCAAAGGCTTTTGAGACATTCAGTATGATTTTTTTTTAAAATTCTAATATTCTGTAATTCTCCTATAATAAGCTCATCCTCTGCTTTTACAAAATTTTGCTACATTTTTTTTAAGAAGCTTTCTCTGATGATAAATCCACTCCTACTCACCTCCATCTCCTTTTCCAGACAATTTCCAGGGCTGACCCCTAAACTTATCATAGAAAACTGCATTGATCATAAAAGGAGAGATTACTACTACTTTCAATTATTAAAAGTGGAATGGTATTAGAATTATGCTGATTGTAATCAATATCTTTATTATATACTTTAAACTAGGTCCTATTCATTTGACATTAAAGTACCTATTGAATATTTTCCCATATTGAATATATGTAATTTTGTAGCTGAATATTTGCATTTACAATTGTTAACATGTGACATAGGACTATTTTTGTTTACAAAAACATGGTATATGGAGTAGATGATGGCAGAGAAATTAAAATCACAATTTTTTTTTGATTTTAGAAGAAATTTTCAATGTGATGTGTGGGCAGCAGAGTGTTGAATGCAGATGGGAGGACAGTGGATATTGACCAAGTGACAGTCTTGGTTTCAGTTTCACTGACAAGAAAATGAAATCCCAAATATTGGCAGAACTGCCACTTGAAAAGACAGTGACATATTTTGTACAATCTGGAGTTGATTGAGTACCAAAAACCATAGACCCCCTACTTGGAAGGAATTGAATATGTTCAGATAACAGTAATGCATGATTACTTACAGAAATTTATTTGCTTCATCAACAGAATGAGAAAGAATACTAGTATTTTTGCAGACATTAAACTGTACTGCCAGTACAATGTAACAGCTCATTTTACATCACCATTATTATGTTACATCACACAGAGGTAAGCATGAATGTGATTCATTCATTGATAATTTATAATGGTTTTGGTCTTTTAATAAATTCATCAAGATGAATAATTGAATTTTAACATTTTTAACATTAAACCTATGTTTTGGTGGACTGGCTCACAAGGCTGTTGGCCACTGCCAAAGCAATTTGTCCATACAGATGTTGTTCAATATAAATTAAGTAACACATACATATCTTGCTAATGATGATCCAGGATAATGCTACTGTAATGTATTTGATTTGTACATTTGCAGTCTCTGGTTCAATCCCCAGTCAAGAATTGTGCAAGGGTTAGTGATTGTCCAAGGTCAGTGAGTTCTTCCAGAGTCTCTAGTTATCTCTATCTCAAATATCAATTTACACCAAACTCAAAGCGATTGAAAGTATATATTAGTAGAATTTGTCATACAATCAACATCAGATGATGGTTGGTTGGTTTTTAATGGCACTTAAGGAACATTATGGACTATATCATGCCAGGCAAATGGCAGCTAATGCCTTTCCCAAGGACACACCAAGGCAGCTGACCTGAGGTGTCTGGGCAGGAACCACAACTCTTGGATTATGAGTCTGATTCTTTACCAACTGAGATACCTCCAACATTAAATGAATAAAAATGTGAACTTTGAGGTTCAGACTTATTTTAAACATTTTTTTTTTTCTTTTAGACCATTCAGAAAACATGAAGCTCCATCGAAATCAGAATCTGAGCCACAGCCATTTGTTAGGGATGACTCAGATGAGTACTGTTTCACACATCGGAAGCGGGGTACGGCTTTGATATTCAACAATGAGTACTTCAGGATGTATTCCTCACGACCTGGCTCAAGTCATGATGCCAGAAACCTATCTGGAGTCTTACACAATCTGGGATTTCAAGTAGAGTGTCTGCACAACCAGACCAAAAGCCAGATGAAAGGAGCTCTCAAGAAAGGTATGGATTATTAATATTGTCAGATAATCAATAAACACTCACTTATAGGTTGAGATATCTCCTTCAAATACATTCCCCGATCACATTAACGTTGGGAAGTAAGATCAGCTACTTCCTGAATCCATCCCTCCCCAAAAGACAAAAATCTTCTTTCTGTCTACATCGTATATACCAAGGTCAGTAACTCCTGCCTATTACCTCCACTTTCGCTCTAATACATGCAACATTGTACTGAAGGTCTCCTGAAAATCCCGTGATTATCTCCATGGTTTTCAACCATCTATCCAGAATTTTAGTATTCTAGTATGTAGTAAGGAATCTACTACAGGTGGTATACATTTTTTTATTCTGATCAATATTTGTGTGAATTTTGTTGCACATGTAAACTTTGTTTGTTCTGACCTTGTGCTCCAAAATGGTATCACTGATGTGTGTTGTTGTTTATGTTTTTGCACTCACTGCATGTTTTGTTCACTCATTTAGTAACAAGTGTTATTTTGTGATCTAATAACATGTTTGAGTTGTTAAGTTATGAATTTTTTTTTGTCAGTCTCATCATTTCAGTTAAACTATGATGATGAAATGTACTAAATGCAAACAAGTTAAAGGCCACAGAGGACACACATGATACGTGCCTCGCCTGCACCAGATGTACATCATCTGGAGCATGCAGTGTCTGTGCACTTTGGTCGGAGGATATTTGATCCACAGTCTCATGGAAGAGTGTTAGCAACAGGGAAAAACTGGTCAAGTCTCATACTGACCAGTCTGTCATATTGAGTATCCACCCCAAGAGGGAATCAATTGCAAGCTTAGTGGGGGACCTTTCCTGGGGACCCCACCTCCCACTGCACCCACCGAAACTGAGATGTACGATACCAACTGCTACCATCACTTAGTTGCATTGGAGGAGCAAGGGACTTCTACATCATTGTTAGAGCTACAGATGCATTGCTGGTGCAGGAGGTAACAAATGCAGTTTCTAAATTTGGGGCAGCTTCTGCCTGTATGTCTGTCTCACACCTCAACAGATAATTATGACCTTATGGGTGAGTGTCCCCCATTTCTAGGCAGACCAGTGGCATAAGTCTCCTAACATGTCCGAGCATGGCCTTCAAGCCTGTAAGTCTGGGCCCATGGAGTTGTTGCCGGATCTTAATGATCCATATCGTAATGCCATATGATGCTGACCAGTCTGTCCAGCCATCCAGTCAACTGTATTTAACCATATATAGGTCACTTCAGCAAAATGTGCCACATACAGGCTTATGGGGCCATGGAATGTGGACACATATGGGGATCTTACTGATAGGTCTTCCGTTTTGTCTCGCCAGTCTGCACCCATACTGACTGTTCAACCGTTGAGCCAGTCATACATACCGATACAACTGATCCATCCTATGCAGCTGGCTAGCCATATGTTCATGGCATACCCATTGGCGTGGTACTGTGATACATACAGAGATGATGGTAATACCTCTTCCATGCCCTCCAGCATGTTTTACATGGACATGGAAGTAGAGCTTGACGAGGATAACCTACACAGTGAGTGTGAGGATAAACTGGAAGATTTATTGTACTCTGATCCAACAATGGAGAGGATTGAGTTCAGTTTTAAGGCTGCAGCGAAAAAAAATTATCGGGTGTTGCCGGTTTCTGAATGCCCTCCACCCCCTGTGGTCAGTCAGGCTTATAAGGTCAAGGTGTCAGTAGACTTGGACGAGGAGGAGGAGGATCCCTCCATCCATCTTTTTCCACAGTCTTTGAAAATTAAATAAATTGCAGACTGTATGTCCAATAAGATATGTAATCTGGGTCATTCTAAAGCTTTCTTAAGAGAGAGTCAATTACCAGCAACCATTTTATTTTGTTTCACAGAACTCACTCTGATGCCTACTGAGCTTCCAACTTTAGACAAGAATATTGTGACTGTAAATATGACTGCTCCTTTATTCTATAAAGTTGACAAAAATGTTTTTTCATGCCACATCAAAACTGGTACATAACATCGTAGCAACATCATCAATGTTGGACTTAACATCATTAGCTATTTTTTGGCTTTCAAAAAAAATCGGGTAATGATCATGCCTGGGAGTCAACAGCTAAAGTTGCAAAAGTCATCAACAGAACAGTACATCATTCTGTGGCAAATGCTTTGCCTCTGTCAACTTGAATTTGGTATGAAAAGATAAATGTCTTCATGTGACATCACTTAAGCCACATCATGCCATGCCACTGAGAATGACACCTTTTTGGGTTGCCATTGCTGTTTGGAGGCAAAATTGAGGAAGTGAGGAGACAGGCAGCTCAGGAATTGCCACACCAAATCACTATTTGGCCTCTGCAAGCCCAATCAATCTCAACCCCAAAAGTGAGATGATCTGAGACAAAGGCATAAAGGATCTTTTGCTGATCAATTGCAGAATCTGTCTCGGTCCCAATCAAATGTCAGGAGGCACCAACCCACCCAGTTTAGTAGACAGCGAAAAAAACAAGATTTCTCATTTCCCAAGTCTCCAAACTCCTGCCATTGACTCGCCACCCCAACTGCCCACAGACAGCCTTTCAGTGGGCACCAGATTCTTGCATTTCCACTATTGTTGGATCGCTCTATTTCCACAGAATGTGTGGGAGATCCAAATTGTTTTGGAGGGGCTTCAGATTTCATTTATGCAACCCCCTCCTCTTTCATCCTCTTTGCTCATGACGGCCGTAATATCAGATTCAGAGGACAAAATTATGCAGCAGGAGATCTGGTCATTGATTGACAGGTGGGCATTGGAGATTGTTTGAAAACTACAATCTCCAGGGTTCTGTTCCAGGTTTTTCCTTGTGGAAAAGGCCAACAGCAAGCTCAGGCCGATCATTGACCTAAGCCGCTTCAACCAATACATAGTTCCACCCAAATTCAAGATGGAGATGGCATGATCAATCGGATTCTCCATCAGATGGGATGAGTTTGCCATCAGTCTCTATATAACCAATACATACTTTCATGTTCCTATTCACCCACAGAAATTCCTTCGATTTGCATAGCAAGGAAATATTTACCAGTTTCTAGCTCTTCCATTTGGTCTAAATATCAGCCCATGGATGTTTACAAAGATTCTGAACTGCACAATCACCTTGTTCCATTTGATTTCATCGACAGTGACAGCAGCATATTTGGATGACATCATCCAGAAACATATGGTAAGTTTATTTTTTAGTCCAGGGCAGGAATGATCTCCTTTCCCATTTGAGTCGTCTAGGATTTCTGGTAAACTGAAAAAGTCTGACCTCCATCTATCCCAATGTTTTGTCCATCTGTGTATAGAGTTTATCACAAATCTCAATCTCGTTGCACTCTTAGAGTCCATTTCCAACAGCGAGTGGATTACAGTGCGATAGTTTTTGCAACTCCTTGGATTACTCAATGCGGCAGTGGATCTGATTGCACGAGGCTGTCTTTTCATCCACCCCTTACAGATAACCTTGCTGACTCAATGGCACCCCTTTTCCAGTCCACTCAATCAGAATGTCAGAATCATGAATGTGGTAGTGTCATTCTTGCATCAGTGGAGCAACCAGGAATTTCTCTGGAAAAACCCTACCAGAAGTTTTGATATCGTCAGCGGCAAGTGGGGGCTGGAGGAAATGCCTCTTCACATAAAGCTTCTGGAAATGAAGGCTATAATCAATGCCTTTCATATCTAGAAGGACCACCTTTACAGGGGGGAACCAAATCACCCAACCTATGTGTTCTGGTTTGGTAGTTTCTGCACTGGTGCTGCCAACTCAGTATAAATGTGCAAATCAGACACATTCCTGTCCGACTCAGTGTCCTGACCAACTCTCTGTCAAGAGAGGGTCAGATCATTTATACCAAATGGTCCATCCATGAAATGTTCGTTCATCGGATTTGCGCACTTTGGAGGCATCTTAATCTTTTTGCAACAAGGTGGAATTGCAAACTGCCCACCTGCATCTCCAGATCCAGACCCAGAAGCCTGGGCTGTGGATGCACTTTCAATTAATTGGGATGGGTTGTGGGCCTTTGCCTACCCAACCACGGTCTTTAGTACCGAAAATAATATAGAAATTGAGGGGTCAGAACTGCAAACTGGTTCTGATAGCCCCTCAAAGATAGGACAAATCCTGGGTCAATGATCTACTCGATTTAGCAGTAGATCTAGCCAAGCTGAATCTTCTCAAACAGCCATGGTCACAAGTATTCCATCCCTGTCCAGACTGACTCCTCCATGCCTGGCTCTTGTCAGGGGAGCTTTGCAAAGGAAAGAAGTTAAACCGTCAATTGTGGAGAGAATCTTGTAAGCAAGAAGGCCCTCCACTTTGAAGGTTTATGAGGGAAACTGGCATGTATTCAGGGACTGGTGCATAGTCAACAAAATCATCCCTTTGAGTGCCTGAGTCCCACAACTGACTTTTTTTCTCTGGCTATTTGAGGAGAAAAGTTGGCCTCGATTACCATCAGTGGCTACCTCTCCATGATATCTGATACTTTCAGACATCATGGAAGAGGTTTTTTTTTGTTGTGATAAAGATCTATCAGATTTATTGCCCAATTTTGACCTGAATAGACCAAAATCTCTCGCCCTGTTTCCAAAGTGGAATCTTTCTTGTTTTTTTTACATGGCTCAATTACGAAAAATTCGAGCCTTTAGCCAGAACCTTGCTGAAGCTACTATCATACAGAACATGTTTCCTGATAGCTTTAGTTACATGCCCATTCAGTGGATCTGAATTATCTCCAGTTCAGATCAGAGGATTCTATGGTCCTAGTGACGCAACAAGGGCAATCGGTTGTCATACACTTCCTCTCTTCAAATAGATACAGAGAGAGAAGCAACCATGCAAGATCCTGCCCATGCCCTCGAGCATTACTAGAAGCGCACAGAGAAAAGTTGTGGAACAAGAAAATGACTCTTTCTCCCGGTGAACGCTAGGAAAGAGGATATCACTCCTCAAGCCCTATCATCATGGCTGAGCTGGGTTATACACTTGGTATACTCTAAAGTCTCAAAGATCAGAGTTGCCTTATGAAGACTTCAGCTCATGAAATTAGAGCGATCTATGCAAGCCTCACTTTCAAATGTAATGTTTCAACCCAAGAAATAATAGAGGCTGTTGGCTTGCATGCATAGTCAACCTTCTTGAGTTTTTATCTCCGGGATTTAGCTTCCCAGAGTCAAGATTTTAATCTGGTGGATCCAGTGGATGCTGCCCAGATGATCACCTGACCCAGTTGATGTCAGCACAACCTCCTCATGGGCAATAGTTCAGAGCTTTTGCTGGATTCACCTGTAAAAAACTTGTTGGTAAGAAGAGTTCAGTAATCCTCTTCTTAAATGGGCAATATTTGTCATGGATCATATGACCATCAGTTGTGCTGCTCTCAAGTTCAGAGATTGCGTTATCTTTCATATAGGGAATCCAGCCTTTCTTTCCTCGAAGGATTCACAGGGTATAAGTAGTATGCTCAGCATGTCCTCCTATTACCTATTCTCCTAATGTTATTGTGATTGGGGAATGTATTGGAAGGAGAATGCAAATTTTTCAGTAAATTTATGTTTCTTCAAGAATACTTACCCAATCACATTACTTTAAAACCATCCCAACCTCCCCGCAAATGCAAGCATCTTGGTTGATGTAACGCTCAGCTTAAAATTAGCACCACCTGGCGTCAAGAAGGGGTAAAGGGCAAGAGTTACTGCTTTTGGTCTAAATGATATAGTTGGAAAAGATGATTTTTCATCTTTTTGGGAGGGCTGTATTCAGGAGGTAGTGGCGCTTAGTTCCTAACCTTAATGTGATCGGGTAGATATTCTGAGAAACATAATTTACTGATAAATTTGCTTTTTTTAATCAAGCAGAGCTTATAAGACAAACATACCAACCCCAACCCTCCAAATAAAAAAATATGGCTTTAATATAATAGCTCAATTTCGTGCAGATTTCATTGCTTAGTACAGTCAGCTTATAAAAGGATGATAGAGAATTGATTGGAAGATTTCAACATGGGGTCAACCTATAAACAAATCAACTTATAAACAAGCATGTGTGCTAAGAAAGATTAATCAAGATTAGTCGTGATATCTGGAGTCAACTTAATCTGGTTCATGGACTTAGATTCATAGCTTGTGCAAAACTTTGCCACTTGGCATAGAAGTTGTTTACTTAATTCCAGGCATAACAATTTGGACCTCTGCATTCACCTAGTCTGGTTCTCAATTTGATTTTTCTTGATCATTTTCTGATTCACTTAATTTAATGCTTGTATCTATTATCTCATTCTTGTTTCATAGAAGACCAGCTCCTGTTATTATTGATCTTCCATGGTTAAATATTCAGAGACTATTCAAGCCTCCAGCACACAGTTGCAGCAAACTTGTGGTTTACTTGCCGCAGGCTTGCAGCAATGTTGTTTTTTGTATGTACCTCAGAAATGTTTTGCCACAACTTAAAAATAACTTACCGTATATACTTGCATATAGGCCAATACCAACTGCATAGACCCAGATCTGCGATAGCATAATGCGCCAGCAGATCTGGGTCTCTGCAGTTTGTAAGGACTAATCAGTAGAACAAACAACATAGACCCTGATCTGCTGGAGCATTATGCGATGGCATATCAGGATCTATGTTGTTTGCATTTGGACACATATTATACACGAGTATATACGGTAAGTTATTTGTACAGCACACTGTTTGTGGCTAAGTTGTGGCAAAACATTTCTGAGGAACTTCTGCCTCAGTTGTGGCATACGTGTCTAGCAAACTTCTGGCACAGTTTTAGAACAGTTCTGGCACACATGTCTAGCAAACTTGTGGCAGAGTTTTAGCACAGTTCTGGCACACAAGTGATAGGGTTGTGGATACTTTCCAGCACACAGTTCTGGTTTAGTTTTCTAAAAGAATAATTGTGTTATAATTTTCCTTTTTTGCATTGTAATAATTATGCAAGTTTACTACACAAAATGTTATATTTAACACTTAAAGCAAGATTAGGATCTTCAAACTACTTTTTGATTTTGTGAATTTCAATTTCATGCTTTTTACTGTTGCTGTTAAATTTGTAAAGACTAAATTAACTCCAAAACTGAGTTCTTATATTCTGAACATATTCCCTTTCTAGTTTGATAACAAATGTTATTAAATTGGTATTTGTAGATCAAATTTACTTTGACCTTCTCCAGTTATGAAATCAACACAAAATCAGAGTAAAATTTCACATATTTATCATCATAATGTCAACATGGAATGTTTGAGTTTTATTTCAGTTCACCTGAGAATTGGAAACTTTCATTGATTCTTTAAATTTAAGCAGTTAGCTCTCTGATCCATAGTGAGTTATATGGGTTATTTGGCCAAATAAAGAAAGATTTGCACCCAAGAGTCAAAAGTATTTGCACAAAATGGCTGCTGTTATTGCTGTTTTCAGCTGTGCATACTTTCTGTGGGTGATAAAAACATATTTGTAATGAAAATACCTGGACTTTTTTATGGGCAGAGTAGTCACCGATTTTCCCATTGCAAAAAGTAAGTAGAATAATGTCTCTTTTGTTTACTTGTCATCTATAAACAAAAAATGGGTAGCTGGGATGGAATTGAGCAAAGAGCAAAAAGAAGTGGTAGTTCAGTTATCCAGGGGGAGTTCTAGTAGGCCAAGAACTGCAGAAATATTATAAATAAATCGGTTTACTGTGGAAAAATTCTTAAATAGGTATAAAACCACTAGACAACAAAGTGGGAAACCTCGGAAAAGAGATGCCAGGACAGGGCACCAGCTGTTACATATTGTAAAAAAACTACTACAGGACATCTTTGAAGGACATTGCAAATACTTTTAATGACAGTACAACTTTGAAATTATCTGAATCAGCTGTGACTAGACATTCTAAATTTCATGGGTACAAAAGAAGGGTAGTAAAGAAGAAAATTGTGATATTGAAAAACAATCAGATTCAAAGGAGGGCCTGGTGTCATTCTGAATTGCATATGACTGTAGATAATTATTGGAGAAAGTTAATATTCTCAGACAAAACTCAGATAGTGATTAGAAAAGACAGGAGAGTATATATTTGGTGTTGGGATGGTGAGAAATGGGCCCTACAGTGCCTTGAAGAACACAGTGATCCTTACCGCCATATTCAGGTAATTGTCATGTTTTGGGATCGTCACTTACAGTGGCATGGGTGTCTTTGTCCCCAAAAATGGCAATATAAACTCAGAAAAAATATAAAGCTGTTCTTGAAGAAAACTTATGGACAGTTGTCACCAGGGTATTTCTGCAAGCTTCATTGATATGTCAGGATAATAATACAACCCCCAACACCTCATGATACATTTTACAGTGGAAACAGAACAACAACATTCCAACCTTGATGTGCCAGTACAGAGCCCAGACATTAACATAATAGAACATCGGTGGAAAAAATTATAAATTTTCTTACAGAGGAGAGACATGACATTCGTTCATAGCAAGACCTCGTCAATGTTGCCAGTGACATCTGGGCATCTTTCACACAAGCCTACATAAGATCCTTGTATGCATCTCTGCCTACATGAATTAGGCATATACTTAGAGCTAATGGATGTATCACCAAGTTCTGAGAGAATTGAAGTAAAAATTCCATTTTGTTGTCAGTGAAGGAATAAGTTGTTGCAAATTGTGCAAAATGTCCTCAGTGAGGAAGAGAAACATTCTCAGTTTAGAAGAAGAGTGAAAGTTGTTCAACTAAACAAACATGGGGAGAGTCCTATGATCATTGCTGAGACACTGGATGTCAGTTATACATTCTGCAACAGTCTGAAAATGGAGTGGCTGGAGAATGATAGTTACAACACGATGTTTTTACCTGATTTAATGACAAGGTTTTTGAACGGCTTGCACTGCAATTGATGATTATTAATAATTATTATAAATAACATTAACATAAGTTTTATGACATTGCTTCCATAATATGCATCTGATTTTTAAATTAAAATATTAAATATTTCAAAATTAGTTAAGCCTTTCTTAATCTATATGTAATTATTACTCACATCCCTCTCTAGAAAGGCCACCCCTCTTATAAGACCACTTTCCTGCTGCAGAAGGCGTGACCTCATAAGAGGGGGACCACTGTATTTCATCTAAAAGTTAAATAACTTGATTTAAAGGAAAGGCTCTCAATTTTTCTAGAATTGCCCGCAACCTAATGAATAAGGAAGCTTGGTATACCCAATTTTTGGTAGTGTGACTCCGATATGACAAGGCCATGTCCAAGAATAAGCCCATCCCCATTTTTTTAAAAATATACTAGGCTGACCCCCATGACTTATCATCAGAGAAATGTGGTCAGTAAATTTATCATACTGAATCCAATGAAAAAAACTCACAAAAAATTGCCTGAAATTTTCACATAAATGCTGATATGTGTTTATAAAGACAAGGAGTCAGGTACTGTTGCCTTTTGTGACAATTTTTCTCTAAACTACACAATGCAGACAACTGATAAACCATACAAATGTAAAACAAAACTTCTTTTTTATCAACCCATAATACTCAGTAGTTACAAATGAAGTGCAGTTAAGATGAGTGTTCATTTTTGAGCAAAGCACAAATACCCCCTCATGGGGGAACACGAAAGCAATAGGAACAGCAGTTTTTATATTGCAGTGCTTATCCTATGATTCAACCAACAAACTTTAATTAGTAGAGCACATGGACCCAGTTTCCTTAATTTTTCAAAATTTCTCCTCAAATTGTGATTGTCCATTATCTTGCTTATGAGCTTTGTTTGGCAATATTTGAATTAGGATTTCTATCATACAGTAGGTAGAGATATTACAAACGATGAACAATTGCTCTTTAGTTTTGAAATTGTACACACTGGAATCTTCTTATTCCTCACACTTAAACAACTTGTAAAGTTTTCCCCAGAGATAAAGCAAGACTTCTGTCAGGAAAATTCAAGATATTATGACAGTTTATTTTAATCCTGGATGCCTGTTGAATTTTGTCAAAAATACATTATTGCCAACAAAGTAATAAAAAAAATAGAACTCTAAAATCCCAATGTTAGGAAAATATTCAAGATGTTTAGTGAAATTGGGCACAGGCTTGAACAGTGATTACTTTAAGTTCAAAAACTGATTCTACCATGCAGTTTATTCCCATTGGATATTCATGATAGGATTTTAAGTCCATTCTTGCTGAAGCCGTTAAGACAAAAATGGAAAAAAGGAAAGTGTAGAGTTGATCACTCTTTGACCTTTGTGATATGGAAGATAATAAAATGGATACATGGTATGTAAAATACTAAACAGGCAGTATTTTCTGCATTATAAGCAAGGGGTCCTGCATGGTAAATATAATAGGGTAAGAGGGCTTATCACTGAACAATGCTTACTTAGAAAGAAAACAAATGCCTACATTTTGTACTAGGTGTGGATAGGCTTTTTACCAAACATGGGCTTATCATTGGAGAAATATCTTTGTGTACTTTCTTTTAGCTCTGTAGAAAATCTTTGCCTGTAATCCTTTGTATGTCAAATTACTTCCCTATAAAAATTAAAAAAAGCAAATAAAAATTACATCCTAAAGAAAACAAGAAAATTTTGAATAACAAAAGACTAATATAATTTCAGTCTCAAAAGCGGACCATTCAGACGAAGACTGTATTTTGATAGCTGTCTTGTCTCATGGGGATCAAGTGGAAGTGGAGGGGAAAACTAAAGATACAATAGAGAAGCACGATGTTGTGTATGCCACCAATGATATCCTACTGACCAGAGAGATGGTGGATATGTTCACAGATGACTGCTGCCCTTCACTAGTTGGAAAACCGAGGCTTTTCCTAATACAGGTGATTTATTTTTTGGCGTACTGTAAACTTTACCAGAAGGTAATACTTTCAGTTCCTTTTGTATCGTTACTTAAGGTACATATAAAATTGAAAAAGTGGTTGTAGAGTAGAGATAAAGAGGGACACAATTTCAACTGAATATACCAGTAAGATCTTTTTATTTGTTTAATTAATACCATGAAACACATAGACTTTAAGTCTAAAATTGTTTTTTTTACTTTCCGGTAACCAAGTTGTAAATTATATAATATGAGGACCATTTAATTTTTCAACGTAGTTTAAAGAAATTGATAACACACCAATGGCAGATCCACAAGTATTAATAGTCACTAAACTGAGTTTGCCTTCTTGTTGTCACTGTTTACTGAAGATCTGAAAGTCATGGTCAACATACATGTAGATGTGGTAATTCCAAAATACAATAGCAGGAAACTTGTGTTTCCAATTCAAGAGATTTGCAGTCAAGTGCAAGAGATTTTTTTATCGACATATGAACATATTTCCAATGCAGCTTTTTTTGTCTCTCAAATATTAATCAGCTTAGAACTTTTGAAGTATTTAAAAGAAAAAAAGAGTAAGATTTTTAAAAAAAACAGAAATAAATTTGAAAAATTGTTGAGGTTTCTTTAAGCTCCTAAGAGAAAATGATGAATGAATATGTTGCTGATTGTGAAATCCATAAACAAAACACTCTTTTGTACATTTCTCCAGCCCAGTCAGATATCACTGTATATACCGTATATACTTGCTTACAAGTCAAGTACAACTGCAGACAACATAAAACCTCACGTGCTGCCACATAATGTGCTGTCAGATCAGGGTTTATGTTGTTTATTCTACTGATTACTCCTAACAAACTGCATAGACCGATATCTGTTGTCACATTATGCAAAGGCCAATTTGGGTCTGTGCAGTTTGCAGTTTGACTCAGCGTATAAGTGTGTATATATGGTAGGTAAATATATGTCAGATATAATTGCATATTAATGAAAGTACTGAATCTACATGCCCAGTAAAGGCAGATATTTTACCTAAAATGACATTATAAATGTAAATTTATATTTACCAATAATTGGCACACCCAGGTATATCTTGTATTATGGACAGGTGCATTTATGCACACTCATGGGTACAGGAAGAAGCTCCATGGCAGTCAGAGGCACATACTCTTCTTCAAGTACCATGAGAGGAATCTTTTACCTGCACGGGGTGTGACTGTTCCTGCATATGGGACCGCTATTTAACATTCCCATCCAATAGATGGCACATTGTTTAGCATTGTCTTGGTATCATGGTAGTGGTATGCATTAGGACAAAACTAGATATAATCACTACAGACCTTTATTTAATCTTTAGTAACTATGATTGCTGAGTAGAGTCTGCAGGCAAAGTGCAGATTATTCCAAACGTAGGTGCAAAAATATATATTAAGTAAAAGTTTAGACTGGTTACCATTTCATTAGCTTTATAAGGTTAAGTTGTATAGCCCAGACCATAAACTTGACTTAAGTACATGTCACAACTGCCATCATAGTGCCCTAGTCATCAAAATCCCTATTACAATGAACCATTCCATCTTTAAAGGATTTTAAAGGATTTGCACTTTTTTTTATTATATTATTGATAGTCCCTAATTTCCTATTTCTGTTGAATATGATGTACCATATATACTCGCATATAAGCCGATACCAACTGCAAACTGCATAGACCCAGACCTGCCGGCACATAATGCGCCAGCAGATCAGGGTCTATGTAGTTTGTAAGAACTAATCAGTAGAACAAACAACATAGCCCCTGATCTGCCAGCGCTTTATGCGAATGTTTTTGTTTCCTTGCTTTTTTGAAATAATATTAGTTTTTCATATATGTTGCTGAAATCATAAGGAAACTTAGCATGTATCAATTTTGTGTAATTACTAAATGAAAATGCATTTAAAAAAAACTTAACCCAGGAAGTTTGCAACCCAACTGCAGTGTTTGAATAGCTTGATTTCCAACATTTTTAAAATTTTAGACTATTGTTGTTCATTTTCACAGAATGTCATCAATTGTCAAGGCCCATCAGAATGAGTCACACCTAGACTGATGAATTTACATGTGCTGCCAAGATTGCTACCAAGATGTACATATTTGAGTGCATGTGCATCATTTTAGCACTTCATGCATTTAGAAGATTGCAACATCCACATATTCTCAACAACAGAGGTCTTTTGTTCTTGTAAATATGTGAGTTTGCCGGAATTGTGTCTTCTATGCATAGGTTTAGCAAAATTTTGACCATTTCTATTTTGATATTAATATATTTTACTGCCATCAAACCTTAAACTTTTATTTAAATGATTGGGGGGAATTCTGACATACATTTGACTTAAATATTCTCTTGACAGCACATGTATTTACCTTATGTGGTCTTTGAGGCAGAAAAATTGGAACCTTTGATGGGCATACCCTCACTCATGTTGGAACATGGGATCTAATCTGGGGCAGCAGAGGTGCAAAGACAGTGCATTGTCACTACACTATTCATACATCAGCTGTACAAAATTGTTAAATCAAATTATTACAGAACATTTTGTAGTCTCTTTATTTCCAAAAGTTCACAATTCTGCGATAATTTTTCTTTCACAACATTGTTGCACAAAGCAGTAAATTGGAACATCATGTTGTTGTTCGTCCTTTGAGTTCGAAGATGACAATGACATCACAAACTGGTTTGGTTTTTGTGAGTACATGAGTGGCTGATCAGGCCAATTTGTGCTCTGAACTGTCTGTGGCATACTTGACAGGAGATGCCGCTTGGGGTTGCTTGATTTATAGAGGACATGCTGCAGTTCTGAGATTTACACTGCTCGCATTTCTGCAATGCCTATGCAATTCTTCTCTGTTCAGAGTCTGTAGCTTCAGTATGGATGAGACTCCACCAGGTAGAGTGATCTTGTGTGAGATCTTCCCAAGACTCAGGGTCAATGTTGAAGTGTTTCAAGGACGACTCAAGGGAATCTCGGAAGCGTTTTTTCTGGCCACCCTGAGATCACTTTTCCACCTTCAACTTGCAGTAGAATATCTTTAGGGACGCTCTTCTGACATCCTGGTAATATGGCCTGATTTCATCAGCAGAGTGTGGATGCTTGGAATGCCTGCCCATGTGAGAACCTCAATGTCTGGAATCCTGTTCTGCCATCTTATCCTCATCAGTTTCCTCAGGCAGCCCACGTGAAAATGGAACATGATAGAGTGTATTGGTCTACTAAGATTATTATGTAATGTGTTTATGTAAATATTATTGTGAACACAAGTTGGTATGGTTCCACTTTAGGGATAGGAGGTTTTATTATATATTTCGTAATGAGATATTGAAATATATCAGGGGGAGAAAAATTATATTGCCACAGCGGCGATACCACTTTTATTGCCACAGTGGCAATATCGCTTTTGGAACTACTTTCTTTTTCCATTTAGAAAGTATATCTGCCCTTATTGTATGTTATTCAGATCCGTATTTCCATATTTAGGCCTATTTCATTTTTTCTTCTTTTCCTTCTCTCTCTCTTCCTCCATTCCTCTCTCTCTCTCTCCCCATCAGGATGAACAGATCTTAAAATGTGTTAAGACTCTTGACCCTCTAGTTTACAGTTATGTAATCAATGAGAAGGCACAAGCAAGAATGCTAAAAATAAACCTTAAACAACAAAAGTAGGCTTCAAGTATTAACTTTTTTATAATTAGTTTTCCACATGAATCATGCAAATTGTCAGTAATTGAACTTATATGGCCTGTTGTTATTCAGTATTCTGTGTCACCTATACAGTTTTGTAAACCTGTTACACTCAATGACAAGTGGTACACATTTTTAAGAAAAACTCTTGATTACGTATAGTGACAAAATTGTTTAAGTAGCAATTTTAACTGTCATCACAGTGGCAAAATCAGGCATTGATTGGTGTCGATTACAAACTGAAATAAATGACACTCAAAATTTGGGTGCAGCATCTGTTACCAAAATAGACTGCAAGTTTGCCAACCCAAAAATATTCACATTTTAATGCAGAAATAAACAAATATAGAAAATAAAATCCTTACAAGTAAACTCACAATCATTAAAATCTGTTGTTTAATGATGTTACGCTCTGAAGCCTGTTGGACTGTTCTGTCATGTTTCTACACAACCTCCACTCCAGCAATGTTCACTGTATCAATCCAAGCAAGAAAAGTGTTAACGAAAATAAAAATCTCTTCATTTGCATATTAAAACAGTCATTAATTTGACAAATACACAATTTGAAACATTATATGTACAATCTAAATTTGCAGAAAGTTGCTGTCCTAAAATTATTGTAAAATTACAGAACTTCTTTTTATCAATGTAGTAATGCAGGTGTTAATTGCATTGACAAAGAATGGAAAAACAAATCCATGCAAATCAAAAGTTTTTGCCTTAAAAATATATAATGAAAAGAAAATCTACATTTTTTGAGTAGATATAAGAAACTACTCCACTCGTGAAGTGGAAACATTTTTTGTATTGTCACTCGTGGCTTTGCCACTCATGACACAATGTTTCCACTACACTCATGAAATATTTTCCTATATCTGCTAAAAAAAATGTAGATATACACTATGTATTGTTTTATTCTAGGCAACACACAAGTCATACATTATTAATTTATTGTACATGCAAGACTCAAGACACCTTCCCTATCAGTGTTGGTCACCACTCTACAGTGCAGATATAGTTTTCAGTAATTATCAAAAATTCATTCTGTTGGCTTGTTTATACTCAACATGTAATATTGTGTTTGTTGTTGCAGATTTATCTCCCATGAGCTATAGACTATGGTTCTTTGCTTTATTTTTCAGTAGAGTGAAACCTCAAAATGTCTGGCATATTTTCCAGCGTACCTTTTTAGAAGCTTATGAGCAAATAGATTTATTTAATGGACATTTTTTGCATGCATTCTACTTGAAAGCACTGGATAATAGTTGTCTTAATACACGCAAAAGATATCTATATCCTTTTTTTTCAATAAATCAAATATCTACCATAATTATCTTGCTTTGTTTTAAATGCTGATGATTTTCTTTCTTTCAAACATTAACAGCACCTTACATTCATCGATGGTTTCTGAGGAGCAATGGTTTGCTGAAAAATAAAAATATCAAAGCTTGTACACCATCCATAACCAAAACCCAAAGAAGCACAGATTTATAAAATTCTCTATCATCTCTTTCAAATATATGGAGAGCATCCAACATGGACATATGGCATCACAGGTATGTGCTTATTATGATAAGCTATAAGCTCATAAATTTACCCAAAATATTAATTTGTTCAAATGCATGTGTCATGTCGAATATGGTAAACTTTTTTTTATTTCAGGCATGTCGTGGTACAACACTGGACCCTGGAGTTGAAGTCCTTGTGAGAGATGAAATAGATGCTAAAGTTCCATCCCCAGTCATTACACCTGCTCCCTTATATAAAGATTTTCTAATCATGTATGCCACACCACCAGGTAAATTTTCAAGAGAAAAGCCAAGTTAAAAATACATTTGTTAGGTAGTTATTCTTCAATTGTGAAAGACAGTTTTAGTGGGGGGTTTTTGTACTGGAAGATATGGTTGAGGTTGGCCAGACAAATTGCATGTGTGCTTATTTTTAGCTCTACTGGTCATAAACCAGAGGAGCTTATGTGATGGCCTGTTGTCCATAATACATTGTCTATCTTGTCATCTGTCCATTAGCACAAGTTTGCTAACACTGTTCCTCCTAAACTACTTGAAGGATTGCCATGAAACTTTACTCCCATATTTATCTCAAGGTCTAGTTGGTCCTAAATGAAAATTGTGATACCTAGACATCTGATTTCACCACTGATGTGGTTATATTAAAAATCTTGTTATCGCTATCCCTCCTGAACCAATTGTCATATCAACATGGGGTTTTCACCAAAAGACCACTTATAATGTCTTGTTTGTCCGATATGAAAATGGTGCCCTTCAGGCATCCAGTATGACAGCCATGGTGGCCATCTTGAAAATCTTGTTATAGCTTCACATTAATGGAAGGTCATATCAACATGGAATTTTCACTACAAGACTTCTTACGATATCTAAATGATTCAAGAAGAAAATGGTGCTGATGTGACATCCAGTATGGTTACCATAGTGGCCATCTTGAAAATATTGTTATCACTAATCCTCTTTAATGGATGATCAAATCAACAGAGTGTTTTCACTAAAAGACTACTTTTGATGTCTAGTTGGTCCTAAATGAAAATGGCATTCCTCTGACATTTAGTATGGCCCCTGTCATGGTCATCTTTAAAATTTTGTTATTGTAACTTCTAAATGAATGGTCTTATTGACATGTTGTTTTCACTAAAAGACTTATGATGTCTGGTTGGTCCTAAATGAAAATGGTGTCTTTCTGACATTTAGTATGGTCCCCATCATGGACATCTTGAAAATTTTGTTATTGTAACTCCTTCTAAATGAATGGTCTTATTAACATGGGGTTTTCACTAAAGGACTTATGATGTCTTGCTTGGTCCTACATGAAAATTGTGCTGATCTGACATCCAATATGGTCATCATGGTGTTCATCTTGAAAATCTTATTATTAATACTCCTCGTGATGGATGATCATATCAACATGGGGTTTTCAGTAAAAGATTTCTTATTATGTCTAGTTGGTCCCAAATTAAACTGGTACTGATTTTACATTTAAACTGGCCACCATGACCATCTTGAAAATGTTGTTAATACTACTACTCCATAGCAGTTGGTCATATTGACATGTCGATTTCACTTCAACACTTTTTATGATGTCTAGTTGGCCCTAAAAGAAAATGATGCCTTTCAACATCAAATATGGCCACTGTGGTGACCATCTTGAAAATCTTATCATTACTCCTGAATCAATGGTCAAGTTGAGATAGGGTTTTCACTAAAAGACTTCTTATGAAGTCTAGTTGGTCCTGAATGAAAATGGGGCCCCTTGAACATTCATTATGGCCACTGTGGTGGTCATCTTGAAAATCTTGTTATTGCTACTCCTCCTGAAAGGATGATGATATCAACACAAGGTTTCCACTAAAAGACTTCTTATGATGTCTAGTTGGTCCTGAATGAAAATGGTGTTAATCAGACCTCGAATGTCCAGGCCATGGTGGCCATCTTGAAAATCTTGCTATAGCTACTTCTCCAGAGTTTTCACTAGAAGATTTCTTTTCTTATGTAATTGGTTCCAAATGAAAATGGTGCCAGTCAGACTTACAATATGACCACCATGTTAGCCACATTGAAAAATTTTTTATAGCGACTTCTCCTGAACAGATGTTTCTTTAAACAAGAGATGGTCTTTTAGACAGAAGGTTTTTACTGAAAAACGTCTTATGATATCGAGTAGGTTCTTAATAAAAATGGTGCTGATCAATGATGGCCATCTTGTAAATCTTGTCACTACTTCTCTTGAAGTGATGGTCATATTGACGTGGAGTTTTCTCTTAAACATTTCTCACTATATGTAGTTGGTCGTAAAGGAAAATTATGCCAGTGTGACCTGTCAGAATTTGAAAGATCTCATAGCAGCTACTTCTCCTAAATTAGTGGTTATGCAAGCCTTTTCTCTTGCAATATCTAGTTGTTCATATATCCAACCTCCAAAATGGCTGCCATGATGGTCATATTGCCATCCTGAAAATCTTTATATGGCTACTTCTCCTGAACAGTTGGTCTTATTAACATTGGCTTTTCTTTGCACTATTAAAGCAATAAGTAGCTGGTTGTGAATAAAAATAGTGCTTATCTGACCTCCAACATGGCACTATAGTGACCATCTCCAAAATCTTGTTATTACTACTCCTCTTGCATGAATGATGACATTGACTTGGGCTTTTCACTAAAACGCTTCTTGCAATATTTAATTGGTTCTCAATGAAAATGATGCAGATATGACCACCAACATATTGGCACTTTCGTGAAGGAGTTTTGCAAACCAGATCTATTTTTACCTTGGGATCAAGTCAAAAGTCATTGCTTGCATATTTTTACTTCAATGAGCTTATGAACACAGTGACTTGTACATATACAATTGAATTTTGACCAGAGTTTGTATTTAGTTGCATTTCAGTGAACAAGTTAATAGCCTGAAATGACATTGATTTTACAAAGGCTTTGACTCTAGTTTTAAGTAGTATTGGCTTGTGAGCATGATAGCACAAAGAAGTATGAATGGATTTTATGAAACCCATTTTGTGGATATATCTGATGAATACTTTGAATTATGCCACTTAAATAACTGTTTTTTTTCCACAAAAAAATATCTTGTTATAGATTTAACCAAATTTTGCATGTGGGTATACAGTAAAACCTGTCTTGAGAGGCCACCGCTTCTGCCAACAAAAGCAGTCTCTCAAGACAGGCGTTCTCTCAGAATAGGTTTGTACAAAAAGACCAGTATCCAAGGTCGAAATTCAACACTGTTTAAGAAGTAAAAATAACCACAATCACTGTACATTTATTGTATTCTTTGTTCAAAGTTCTTATTAAAATATTGCATGCATTCATCTGAAAATAATTTTATATAGCAATAAAGATATACATCTATCAGTAAACATGAATCACATTTATATTTGAAGATCACATGTACATGTATTAGCATATAAATTCATTTCTAATTGACTCCTTGCCTTTTATAACACCCTGAATTTGAGTTTTACCAAAATGTAAACTGACTCCTATTTTGTGAGTGGACTCCCTTTTTCATTTCTTTCAATTACATTAATTCTTTCCTCCAGTGTTAAAATTTGTCTCTTACTAGTTGGAGATTCTGCCATTGTTATTAAGGTGCTAGGTGTTAACGTTATCAGTGGTCAATTGTAATTATGACTAGCGTTTTTTATCAGACTTTGGGGAAATATGGAATGCATATACAATATATATGTACCAATGAATGAAATAAAAAGACATAATGAACCCATCCAGAAACGGAATAAATTTATTTAGAGACAGAAGTCAAAGGCTTAATTCACCGATTACATAAAGGGATTAACTCTATAAACAAAGGGTGTTACCTGCTGCACTAAGGGGAACAGATGATGGTTCGGTGTGTGGGTTGTAATCACTGTAACATTAAAAAAACACACAACACAAACTTTTAACAATGACAATTGAATCCAGAAAATGATTCTCATCTACTGGTATTAAAAACAAAGACATCATTCATCCCATGCACTACAGATTAACTCCAAAGACGAATGAGGTATGTGACCGTAACATTGACTTCGGCACTACAATGGCAGTTAGTGACGTGTACTTTAGTTTGGTTTGCAGTCTATAACAAAGGACACTACATTCATGACCTGTAAAAGTTAGGAAACTGGTAGACAGCCCAATGGGTTTTTTTTTTTTTTTTTTTTTTTTTTAGAACAGTCTTTACTTTGAAGCAGTCATTGTTACAAAGGATTAAATTAAAGGTCAGTGGTATTTGTCTCAGTTCTCATGAAATCGGGTTGTTCATAGCAGTGTTATTTTAGAACAATCTGCCATTTGTAATTTCGCAGTCAATCCTACGGATCATACTTTAGTCTCACAGAAATAGTCATGGTAATTCCAAATGAACAATCTGCATGTACTCTAGTCTGGTTTACAATCTGTAACATATAATACTACATGCATGACCTGTACAATTTAAGAAAGCAGTAGCCAGCCTAATTTTCTTTTGTTTTTTATTTTGTTTATAACAGGCTTTATTTTTTAAGTGGTCATGGTTACAAAGGATTAAATAAAGGTCAGTTGTGTTTATCTCAGTGTTTGTGATGCAGTCGTCCATAGTAGTGTCAAAATGCATATTTTGCCAAGAAATCGTGGTTGCTGGTTGCGTTCTGCAGGTGGTTGCTCACAGTGTGTTTATATAATAAAATCAGTCCATGCGTTAAGATTGTGGTCATAAATGACAGGTCATCCCTCATAGCAGAGGTCACTCGACAGGTTTTACTGATTCTTGACGTTATCTTTGACAAATTCAGTGATTTTCTGTCTATGATATCAGGTACATGGTCAAAGGCCATGACAAAATATTTTGTACTGCACTTATAGTATGGTGAGCATGTTAACTCAAATATTTAAGAAAATATTTTTGTCAACAAGTATTGGTGTGTTGGATTTTCTCAAGAATATTAGAGATGGTTTCATTACTCAGCAGTTAATAAGAATAGAAGGAGAGAAGAAACTCCTTTATTTTGGATCTCGACCAGTTGAGCATCAGTCATTTTGAGGGACTCCTGTTTGATTTTACATTCACTAGAAGTAAATTGATTGCTAACAAGTGCAGTTTTTAGAACAGTCTTTCTTCCTATGAGACACTTACAGAATAAATATTTATAAACCTAACTGACAGTATAGAACAAGGTTTCTTACATAAAACCTGACCATGCAGGGATATTTAGCTAAATAAACACAGAAATGGGTAAAAGTCATGCATTTGATTTACAAGTACATTTTCAGTTTTCAGACTTTTTGCAAATGAATGTTATTACTATCAGCAAAAGCAGCAAAAGCAGCAATATCAGCACATGATCACTCTGTCACACATCACACTTAGCATTTTTTGGAGTGGGTCGGGTGGGGAGGGATAACTGAGAGAGACAGATTTCTAAGGATGATTTTGGGATCTGCAGAAGTAATTTCACTCCTCTACTAGAACATTTGAATTCATTAATAATTTATTTAGTAACAGGTCCTCTTCCTGAACTCTATTTCTCATATCTCAGAATGCTTTCTATGGCAAAACTCTATTTCTCATATCTCAGAATGCTTTCTATGGCAAGGAACTATACAGAGTCTTAACAGCAAGTTCCCATTAACATGGCTATTGTTCCCAGCTGCCACTGTATGCATCATCTTAGTGTGAAAAGTCAACTAAGGGCATTGTCTCAGTGAAATATGGTCAAATCTATTAACTGATATCCAAAAAAAGTTTGCTCATGTAAAGCTTCATGATAAATTTGATTGAAATAAAACAAAAACATAAATGCTAAGATTTTCACAAGACTTAAGGATATCCTTAGTCATCTGAGGCCTTGGGGTTTTTTTAAAAAAAATTGTTTAAATAAAACAAAAAGTGAAAGTGCTTTCACAAGCCATAGGGATGACTATTTTAAGGGCTGTTCCATTGTAAACATACATGGTACCCACTGAAGGCACATTTTAAAAAAAATATATGCCAGGGTATTCTGATTATTCAAAGAGTTGATATATAAATGATACAAAATTCTAAATTGCATATGTGGATCACTACTTCACATTCAAAGTGCCTTTGCTCTGTCCCAAGTGTTTAACTGGAACAGCCCCAAGTCATAAACCATGATTAACTAAATATAATACAGTCAGTTTTTATCATGCTCATACTATTCATAATTTTGTCATTTGTAAATTTCAAGTGAAAAGATGATACTTATTTTGTATTTTCATATCTGAATAGATCACACACCATGTAAATATATGTATACATACATTGACAGTTTCATCCCCTTTATAGATTTTTGCTGTACCAACAGGCACCATAATACAAAAGCAATTTCTTGATACAGTATTGAAAGAACATTCAATCAGCATCAAAATTGACTGTATAAACTGAATTGTCATGTTTTATTGCAAGATATATCCTCAAATTGTTGAAATTGTTCAATTGCATAGAGATTTTAAGATGTAAAAATAAATTGTCCAGAATGCATTCAAGGTCTAATTAACTACCCTTTGATTCCACACTTTGATCTTAGCCAAAAGACTAATACCGTATTTACCGTATATGTTGGGACACCGTATATGTTGGGACACCATAAATTAATTTTTAAAGTAATTTTTTTGTGCACTGTAAGTTCTGGGACAGATCGTTTTTTTCGAGTCGTAAGTTTTGGAACACCTTTTAAATCATAATATCGATGCTTAGCTGGTAAAAAAAAATGCACTCGAACGTATATTTTTTTAAATAAATAAAATAAAAACCGCTGTCAGTGTTGTTTGTTTACACTTGTCCACTTATCTGCAAACTTTTGAAGAACAAAATTTGATAAATCTATGGGCAATATAGGAGACTATATGTTTGCACTACGTACAAAAACGTGCAAGTCGGAGCAACCCGTACTTCTATTATATTTTGTTTTGCTGTATAAACACTGTTTGATGCAATAAAAGTTTTGAGTTGATTTATATTTGCCTTTTTCATAAGCCAGATCTAATTCCCAAGTAATATTTCCTCAGTTATCTGCCAGTGCAAATCCCTTAGCTTGTACATGCAGCCTCACTTTGTTTTCCCAACCCTTTGATCGAGCCGCCGAGTTGATACTTGTTCACTGCAAAGTAGAGTCCTATATTCAGCTGACGGAATTTATTTGAACTTCCTGTGATCATGCCGCACAATTGACACCTGTTCAGTTGTGGCAAATCCGTTAATACAAGTACATTTCACAATGTATGCTCAAAGTGTCACTTACAGACCCCGACTGTTCCACTGTTTCAATTTATTTTCAAAATTACTGTGAATACTGCTAAAAGAAACCAAAGCCGGCTTCCCTTGGTCTGCCGACTTTGTATATTAAAAATCTGCACACTTAAAAGAATCCAAAGTTGGCTTCCAGGATCTGCTTGCTTTGTAATAAAATAAACTTTGTATTTGAAATCCTACTGGTAAGTTGAAACAATGAGTTTATTGCTCGCTACCAGCTGTTTATTCACCACCCGGTCTTCTATTGTTTGCCATCTGTAATCGTAACCTATACAAACAGTAATTGGTGTCTGCAGGGTATATAATATACACGTCATTAATTGTCTTTAAGAATACATTCTGTATCCCATGCTAGCTAAAATATTGTCACTTGCTCTCACGGTGAATGTATTTCCTAATAATGATTTTTATTTGCGAAATGTTGTTATATTGTTAACCTGGATATAATACACTCTTAGTTATTTTGCACCATACACCGGTTCATGCGTGAATTGCATGTACGTTCAAGCAATCGGTTGTTATTTCTGTCTCTCTCTTTCTATTGTTTGTGATTTTGCTGGATCCAATTTTAAGTTTGATAATATACCGGTATTCAAACTTCTGTGGACAACCAAACATGATTCGTGTATCTATATTCATGTTAATAAAATAATGTGTCAATGTTGTTACCTGACATAAGCGATACACACGACCGGTACTCTACATTACCGGACCATGTGCTAGTGGATACGTTTGTGTCTTTTATACATAAATTGCTTATGAAGAACAAAAAAGAGGAATAAATGAGAACAGTACAAGGTTAGTTTATTTCAGTTTATTATCAAATAAACGTTTAATTTACCTACCTTATTTTAACATAAAGTTCGGGGGGGGGGGGGCAAATTCAACACAATTTGTTTCGGTTCTTAAGTTTGGGGACATATGATCTAGTCGATAAAAAGTTTAACCATAAGTTATGGGACAGGAAAAAAATCATTTATTTTATCCTGTCCCAATATATACGGTAAATACGGTAAGCAAGAAACTAATGGATTTGTATCCAAGAGTGAAGAATACATTTTTAAATGGTCATTTCAGCCTTGAATATTCAATTGTACAATTTGTATAATAAACATGTACACATATTTTTAATATTAGAGAGAATTGTATGCATTTATGTTGATATGTACTCATCATTACAACTAATTTGAAAAGGTTTTTGATATTCACACATGTCCACCAAATTAAAGATCACTGTTTAAGGAAAATAGAAAAGAAAAGGCAGAACAAAATAAGTAGATAAATAGTAGTGCTAATAAATAAATTAGAAACAATAATTAACAGAACAAATTTTAGCTGTTTGACATTTTTTTATACTAGCTAAATACTGGAAAGCCCATGTACACTTATTTTCCATGTATGCTTATTTTTACCCAAGCACATATTATCCATATTGTATAGTCATTACTGTAGATTAATTGAATAACGATGAATATAAAATTTAAGGAAAACCTACTCCTAAATAATATATGTTCAAATAATAAACATTCACTGCAGTCCTCAATACATCTTCAAATTACAACTGAAATTAAAATAATTGCATATTAGGCATGTTGATGAGACAATGAGCAATAAAATAGTACCAGAACTGTATTTACCAGTGTATACCATGTATCCATCTGCAAATAGAGTCAATCCAAATCTTCCATCACATAAACCAATGGTAAATTGGTGTTGCACTCTTTGTTTCAAGTCATAAGTAGAAAGCAATATAACATCCTTGATCTTTTCTGTAGCATGCTTGAAAAAGACCTCAGATGTAAATAATGGCCATTTTGAACTGCTCTTAGGCCCATGGTTTAAATGTTAATATCCTTATTAACATCACAAGGATTCAATACGTCATCACTAATTGCAATGTAGGCAATAATTTGATTCAATGGAAACTGAATACCGTATATACTCGCATATAAGCTGATACCAACTGCAAACTGCATAGACCCAGATCTGCCGTCGCATGATGCGCCGGCAGATTTGGGTCCATGCAGTTTGTAACGACTAATCAGTAGAACAAAAAAATTGTTTGTAGTTTGGTTAAGTATTGAACAAGATCTGCTGATGTATTTATGCAGCTGCATATCAGGTTCTGTGTTGTTTGTTGTTTGGTTAAGTGTTGACCCAGATCTGCTGATGTATTTATGCAACTGTGTATCAGGTTTTATGTTGTTTGTAGTTTGGGGCACATTATATCTGAGCAAATATGGAACTGAAAAATGAAACTAGCTTGTACTTATGAGTTATCAGTGATGTGTACCATGTCGTGGTTAAGTGGAGAAAACTGGAGATCCCAGGACCCCCTCCCCCCCCCCCACCAATTTACTGACTGACAACCACTAATACATGCACTTGATGGGAGTGTGAATCAAACCATGGATAGCTAAGGGAGTGTTCATTTACTACAACAAACACAAACAAGACCCCCAAAAGTTGCAGGTAATGTCAGATATATTTTATCAGCATTAAAGTGGTACTTTATGTGCAATAAAATGAACAAGGACTCCATACTTGATGATTGCTTTATTTATTAATTTTTTAAAAAAATTTTCCAAAGTAGGAGCTTATAAAGCTTACTTTTCCTGCAGGTCACTACGCATTCCGTCGACCTGACACTGGGTCATGGTTCATCAAGGCTTTTTGTGAAGTGTTCTCTGGCCCAGATGTGTCATGTACAGAAATACAGAAACTGCTGACCAGGGTAATAAAAAAAGTCTCCTATGAGTATGAGTCTCGCTCCGAAAAAAGAGAACTAGCCGGCAAGAAACAGACATCTTGTTGTTCTCACATGTTGATCAGAGACATTTATTTCAGGGTAGAATTGGATAAAGTTTTAGAGCCAGAAGAGCAAGAAACCAAGATTTAACGGTTACTTTTTAACCAACAGAAGGAATTACAATGTAGATCTACAGATTAAATAGAACCTCAACATAATGTTTAGGGTAATTTTTTATTTCTGTTAATGATTTCCAGGTGTTACATGACTTTGTTGATTGTATTGTTTTATCCCTGGTTTTACCTTAGTTTTTTATCAGCTCTACTATTTTTATATTTTAACACATTTATTATTTTGATTTGTCTACTTTTTACATCGTTACTGTTTGCTGTATTTGATGCTTTGACTTTCTGAGGATGTTATTGTTTCTGCTTTATCTTGTTTTTTTTTAATAATAATAAAAATTATTATTTATGCAATAGATGCCAAAATAATATTTTTCATCAAAATCATGAGCCTCAGGTCGCAGGGGTCATGCTGAACTCGAAATTTCAGGGAAAGTGACTTGTCTTTTGGGTCTAGAAAGGGCTTTAAATGGAGAAGTGATCTAGAGATAAAATTTGGTAATGGCTAATCAAGTTCATCAAGAACTGCTTTCTTACTGGCTTTACAAATTAAATAGTAATAAAACACACAAAATTATCATTTTATATGTTTTTAAAATACTCAGAACTTCTCTATCTTGAATCTAACTGCTGCATAGCTTCATTAGTGCATTAGACTGTAACCTCAAAAATTGGCAACTGTTTCAAGAAATCATTTCAATGGGGTATAATAGGGGAAATTGGGGGTGGGATTGGTGCCAGTTCATTTCAAGTCAGCTTCACTTTCCTGAGAAACTGAAACTTTATGGACCAGGGTGACTATTTTGCCCTAGCATGACCCCTGATATAGGTATTAAGACCTTGGATGTGCAAAGTGGCAATCAAAGGGTGACCCCAGTTAGCCTTCAACACATACTACTGCAATATTATAGTCATTATTTTTCATAAAGTAGTACATTGCCATAGTCATTTACATATCAGTTTTAACCTGTTGTTTCAAAGAGTAATGAGAAGATGGAGGGAGGTTAATCTGGATTTTTTTAATACAGAGGTTTTGATTTTGAGAAGGTTTTTTCCTTCATAAAATGATCAACTTCGTTTTGTTTTATTTTTCGAACTGAAAGATACACTATTTTATCTATTAAGAAGAGGGGAAATTCAGTTGACCCCCCCCCCCCACCTTTTCTGTTAACGTCTGACTGACATGTGCTACTACATGTAATGTCAACTAAAAGAACAAAGTGATGCACAAATCACTTGAGACCTTCTACCCTCATTTGGCCACTCCCATTCCAGAGGATATATGGGTATTTTACAGGTCAATAGTGATGGAAATTCTTGGATTTTACCTTTAATTTTATATCCATGTCTACTTGGACTTTCCACTATTTCTTTTAAGACCAGTGAATTAAGGATAATTGTCAAAGTGAAAAGTGAGCCCCTCCCATTAAAATATTAAAATTTATCAAGATAGGCAGTTGTTGCACATGATTAATGCATAACTGTTAACACTTGATAGGAGAGGAAGTGAATTCCAAGTCAATACTAGCTGGTACTCTGTGTGTTTAATTTTTAGCATGTTGTTCATTGTGCACATATATCTTCCCCTTTGTTCTGTTATCTTGTTTTCCTTGCAAGTACCATTATTAAGAAAATAAGTATGAAAATGGCATATATCATATTTGATATGTAATTCAGTTATTACTCATATGTTAAACTTATTTGAAGCCAATACATTGTAGGCAGCAGTTATACTAATTTAACAATAATAATACCCTTCTGATGAATTTTCAACTTTATATTGAATAATGAAACGAGTTTACAATGAATCCCAAAGGATACGTAAGATTTGTTCATTAAAACAGCAACTCACAAAAACAAACAGAACCAAAAAAATGCATAATGTGTATTACATAATATATGTTATTCCAATTTATATTAGTACTTCACTACATCTAAAACTTGACTAAATAGGATTTTATTCATCTATTTACAATTGTTATTGCTTTTATTTGCTTGTAGATTTGGATAATTAAACACATGCGAGTACTTAATTTTTCTGATTGTGACCAAATTAAATGTGTAGATTTTTAGGGTTTATATGCGTGTTTTGTTTTTATATTAATACACAGTGTTCTTTGTTCAGATGAGCTTTTACATTAAATATTATTTGATAGACGGATACTTTTTATTTGAATACCTCGGCAACAAATTTAAATATATAATCATTAATATATTTCACGCTCGTGTAAGTGAATCAATTTTAATACATGTAGTCAAAACTGTTTATAGCAGTCACCAATGGGAAAAAGCCAAACTTACTTTTGTACACAGGTGACCTTTGTATGCAGGTTCACCTTTCAGACTTGGTTTTTGAACAAATACCTTGCATCAAATACAAATGTCATTATTATTATTAATTTTATTATTATTATTAAATATTATTATGATGATGATTATGATGATTATTATTATTATTAAACATATTTAATTTAGTGCATTACTCAACAAATTCACAAAATATATGTGTTGTTCTCTCCCAAAGTTATGTTCCACACATGATTACTGTATCCTGCTCACTTTAATCCACCATATAAATTAAATAATCACCAATGCTTTAAAAAAATTAAATATCACTGATCTTTGTATTGTGAACTATGACAGAACACCAATTTCACTACTAATTGACAGTTTACATATGATTGTTAAACAAAGGACAGACTCATTGTTTGGCCAACTTGCATATTAAGGCTTAGGAACAGGTGTTTACACTTCAAAAAGATATATCTGGATTAAGCAGTTGCTTGGCTTACTGAGATCAAACGAGTCGGCTTATGTGAGAGGCCGGAGATGAATATGGCATGAAAAGAAGCTTAATATGGCTGTTGCTTTTAACCAATGAACCAGAACTTCATTTGCCTTTACAGACAAGTTTTGTAAATATTCAGTGACCCCTGACTCTAATGAAATGGGATGAATTTGTATCTCTTCTCACAGATTAACTTTTTCATCAGAAATAAAAAAATTAAGATTTCAGAGGAGACTCATTTTGGCTGTGACTATACGACTACTTTTCCTACCATTCAGCTAATGAATTGCTTCCATCCTCACTCTCTAATGATAAAAACCGCCTCTCTTTCAAATTTGACATATTGACACTTTTGAGTTACATTGCTAGTGTGACTGGAGTATGTTAAGTACATGCAAGATAAATGTTTACACATCAATTCATGTGCTATTCCTTTATCTAAACAATGCCTTTCTCATCAAATAAAAGTTTAACTTGCATGCATGGAGCAGTCACTGTTGATACTCTCCAGTGACTGTTTAAAACATGGAGAAACCATTATTTGGTTAGGAAACACCTGGCCACTGAATGTGGAAAGCAGATAACTGTTATATACATGACCTTTATGTAAGAAATTTTCCAGGGGGGGGGGATTAGAATGGTCATTATGACCAGGTGAGAGCTGTATAAAGGTGACCATTGGAAAAGGTTTGACTGTACTTATATTTTTCCCATCCTATTTTAAGTAGTCTTGTTATGTTTGCATTCGTTAAATATATGGTTAATATCAGTCAATCACAGGTTGCTATTTGTGTATGTCCTATAGTTTAAATCATTTGAAATTTTGAATGCTATTTTAATTTATAGTATTGTTACAGATATATGAATTTTCATTATTTTGATACTTTTATTATTATGTACTCAATAGTGTCCATATAGCAGTGATCTATGCCATCAAACTCTTGAATAAAAACTTCTTTCCTTTGTAGAAAATAGTCCCACAATTTTGAACTCTGTGGAAAGAATTATGAGTTGCAGGACTAATTTGTACATCATAATTAATGGTTGTGCAGCTCATACAGTAAATTACATATGCAACAGAATATTTAAAATGTGACTGAAATTACAATATTTTTATTAGATGCACAAGATCATTTCAACTTCTGGTACATTTTCTTTACTCGTACATAAAATTGTAAATCATGCATAAAAGAGACCTGTGTGGGTTTTCTTTGTGTTTTGACAGTGTAGGTGTCTTTTATTTAACTACTTGAAGTGCTATTCATGTGTTTCCTTTTAAGATACATTACCTGATCATAATACATTAGAAGCACATCTACTACATAAAAAATCCAGCCCTCCCTTGCTAAAAAAAGATGTTCACCACATCTTTGGCTTGTTTTAGCAATGAAAGTGCTAATAGGTCATCTGCTTGCCTTGGCAGAGGTCAGACTAGAGTGATCTCCACTTGGATAGAGTTATTGGCACCCAATCCCATCAGTCATCATTTACTACTTCTGCTTGTGCCTAATCAGCATGTTTGTTACAAGGCCTTGCAAATACCAATCTACTTTGTGCCTTTTCATCAGTTTAGAGATTCCATGGAGTTGTCTTACCTCAGAGTAGTATATCTATTTTCCTGTCTAAATCTTGCTCAATCTTCATCTGTTATGACTCTAGGTCTTAATATATGTAACAAAAAGAAAGTGAAACCAAAAGTGTAAGTTATATCAACAAGCAATTTATTTCCCTACAATACAAAGTGAAATTCAAAAGATACTTACAATATTGTCAATCAAATTCCAAATAATCCTAATATGTCCTAATTACAAGTAAAAAAATACAGAATGTTCTGAATGAGTTCCAAAGTCTTGAATGTCCTGATATAACACAGTGATATAATCCAGAATATCTTTGAATGAGTTCACAAAAGTCCAAAGTAATGTATTCTTTCAAAATTCAGTGAACACTTTTGTAATTCCAATGAATATATTAAGTAAATAATTCCTCTCAAATTATATCTGATTTCAATGGCACAAACTATAAAATCTGCTCTCAAATGGATTCCCACAAACTGATCTAAAACAGGAATAAATTATTTGTTTAACAAATCCCTATTTATACACATTTTTTCACTTGACCTGTATCAACAGGAAGTGAAGCAATGAAATTTGGGGGGGGGGGGGACCAGTCTAGCTGTCAACAAGACTACCCTTAAACACACATCCAGTCATCATTCTGTTTACTAGTTAGCAGAATCTAAAGTACTACTTACCTTCATGGAAAAGATTTAAACACACATTAGAGATTAATTATACATAACACATCATAGACAAATATTTTGCACTTCAGTGGTCTAACTTCTTTATAAGATAAGCTAATCAGCGCTATCTTAATTGGCTATCCGATGGTCTATAATACTTACAATTTCACTCTGTATTTGACCCTTTTGGAAGTTGTATCAGTAAATGTCAGGTAAATTTTGATTTATTTCATGTAATAAGATCATTACTGGATTTTTCTCTAGCATTTATGTTAATTCATAGCGTTCACATCACAGTAAGTTCAGTGTGATGCTTCATCAAGTTTACCTGTACATTGTATTTGCTATTGTCTTGCTTTCTCTAATTATAGATATTAACAACAATTGACAGGATTAAGTGTTTGTGGTGCAAGAATTTCATTTAGTGGGGATTACCACCCCTCCTGTATTAGTTGTATGTGGTGAAATTTAAACCATACATGTGATGTGTGCTCACACTTGTCTAAGGGTGACAGTCACAGCCAAGCAGTTGATCAGGAAAAATGAGAAAGCCAATAAACGTACCAGCACCACTTATGTTGCCAATATTCTGATTGAATCTTTGCAAGTGGAAAGCTCTCCCATCCAGAAGAAATCTGGTGATCTTTCCCATGATGGGCTTCACACACAGCTACAGCCTCACAATTGCCCCCACCCACTCATCCCCTGCCACAACCAGAAAATGTTATCACAGCACAATGTATTGGGCTGTCATGGTATGGTGGCCCAACTGGAGCAGTCACATATATTCCAGCTCTGATGACCTACTTTCCTGGTATACCCAGTCCAGTCAAGATGGAAAATGGAATGTGCCCTCAATCATAAAGTCACTTTCTCCAATGAGGAAGATGAGACAGAATAGCAAATAACTATAAATTTTAATTAACACAGATGAGTTCCCATAAGAACCAGTTACATTGCAACCTTCCCCTCTTTGTCTCACAATCTTCAGATGCTAGGATTCTTTCCAGTTTGGAGAAACTCTCCAGGGCACAGTCTAAATTGGACCTTCTCTTGCTCCCTCACTCAGCAATGGTGATGGAAATAACTCACACTTTGTCTCAGGGCCAAAAAGCAGCCAGACAGCAGAAGGGTTGGTCTGTCCCCTCTTCTATACTTCAGCCCCTGGTTTCAGTCTCCTGTTACAGGATCCATTCACCTGCTTGGCCCTTAAGCCCCTGCTTGGACTCTGGGTGCTACCCAGGTGGAGATTTTGGCAGTGACCTAGGCACATCTCCCTGTTAAATCTCTGGAAGCATTGGAACTGAAGGTTCAAACACTAATTACCATAATCTCCTATGCTGATCTATTTTTGGCCTAATTACCATAATCTCCTATGCTGATCTATTTTTGGCCTAATTACCATAATCTCCTATGCTGATCTATTTTTGGCAGCCTCCTTCAGTTTGTTGAAGTTGGAATCATTGTCTCCAGCCGTGTTGCAGAGACTGTTGGAGGCCATTGCCCAGACATCAAGACTAGTGCTCTCGATATCCATAGTGCTCTCTGCAGAGCTTCATCACCTAAATAGGGATGCCACCTTGGAGACATCTACCGTATATACTCATATATAAGCCTATAGCAACTGCATAGACCCAGATCTGCTGTTGCATAATGCACCGGCAGATCTGGGTCTATGCAGTTTGTAAGGACTAATAAGTAAAACAAACAACATAGACCCCGATCTGCCAGCACATTATGCGATGGCAGATCAGGGTCTATGTTGTTTGCATTTAGACCTGGCCTATACACGAGTACATACGGTAAGGTTTTGCTGACCTGATGGGACCTGTATCAGCAGCACAATAGGTTATCTTGCCTGGTTGTTCAGCAGCTTCATATTTACATGGGTTACTCTACTTCTGATGAAGTTGTGAGAGTGAATTTTTTTTTCTTTTTTCTCTAAACCGTGTCCATACACAAGACCATGTGATAATCATAGCCCATATCTCATACGAGACTCAAAGCTGCTTCACGTAAATTAAGAAAATGGAGACAGGGACAACTCTGGGGATGTAACTCCCTCTGCCTCTTACCAATTCTGCTAATATATTTTGCTCAGGTAATGTATTTGAAGAAGAAAACAATTTTAAAAGTATAAATATGTTCCTTTGATAACACTTATCCAATCATCATACATGCATACCCACCCAAGCCCTACCCACGATTAAATCCCTGGAATAGCATGCACTTCTGCTCCAGGAGTAACACACGATTAATGGTATTTGGTGCCATTACCTCTATCGAATAGGGAACCACTAAAGTCTGTCATCCATCTAGGCAAGAAGATGACCTATTAGCACTTTTGTTGTTAAAACAAGTCAAAGACATGGCGAACTTTCTTTCTTAGCTTGGGAAGGCTGGATTTGCAAGGTAATGGATTTCTTCTCATCTCTGTTTATTCTTCACTGCCAAGTCAATGTCAGTTTCATTGGTACTCGTTTTTTTATAAGTTAAAGGTTGAATATTTGTGCCAGTATCTTTTAATTGTTGTCAGTTGTTATATAACTTTACAAAAGGGTACTACTGTTGTGCAACTGTTAAATAAGGGTAGACAGGGACAGCATTCAATAAAGGTAATGTTTTGAACTGTTAGCACATGTAGTTACTGGATTCTGTTGAATGGCAGACACACAAAAAACAATTGAAATGAAATTATTTAGAATTGTTCAGACTTGTATGATGTTCTATTTGATTGCTTTGATTTGTTCTCTTTGATTGCATTTAGAAAATTTTATATTTTAATCTGTATCATTGAGCAAACAGTTCTCAATAAACATCATTTACAGTAGACACAATTTTTTGCCCAAATTTCATTCCCTATCTAGGCCTTCCATGCCTCTTTGAAATTACCTTTCATCCGAACTTTTATTTTTTTTTTGAGTGAAAATTTGGTTGCATACTTTTCAAGCAGCAAGTTATTTCACTCAACCATTTGTTTTTATTTCAGTTACCATAAACAAATTAATAGCCCATTTGCTGAATTTATCTGAATATAACCTACAACTAAATGCAAACAGCATGAACAAGATCTTATCTCCTGCCACATAATGCAGCAGTAAATTAGGCCCTGTATTCTTGAAACGGTTTTAAGACAAAAGTCGAGCTCAAGATCAAAACCCCCAGAACAGATGTGATAATTACAGTACAAGAACACCATTGAAATGTACTATGTCAGTAGAAGAACCAAAGTTAAAAAGATTCCCAAAGTTCCATGATTCTGAATCTATTCAAATTAAAGTAACAGAACTTAAAAATTCCCAAACTTTGAGCTCAAGTTTCTTGCTCAGAAAGTTTTGAGAATTCAGGCCCAGGGGTTTATAATGTTTGCATGAAATCATTTAAAGAACAAACAATAGACTCTGATTAGTCATGCATTATATGATGCCAGGTCTGGGTTTACACTACCATATACTTGCTTGTGTATAAGCCCGTACCAAATGCAAGCTGCATAGACCCAGATCTGACTTCGCATAATGCGCCGGCAGATCTGGGTCTGTGCAGTTTGTAAGGACTAATCAGTAGAACAAACAACATTGACCCTGATTTGCAGGCGCATTATGTGACGGCAGATCAGGGTCTATGTTGTTTGCATTTTGACATGAGTATATACAGTAGTTGCAATTGAGCATGTGTTGTTCAAGAGAAAATACAGAGCAAAGCTAATGACTAAGCATCACAAAATTGCCATGTTGATCTGTCCATACTGATGCAACCCAGACCCCTTATTCTCATCTTTTTGAGCATGAAACTTGAGCTCAAAACCTCAGAATTAAACGTGATACTCAGAGTGAACATGTCATGGAAATTTGGCTGTCTAATAGAGAGACACAAGAAAAATCTGAAAGTTGTGTGATTCTGGCTTTATTCATATTTAAGTGATTTGTCTTTTCATGCTCAGTAAGAGTATATATGATGGTTGGTGTGGGGAATCTCAATATTTTCTGTTATGACCGATGAGCTAGGAAATTCTGTTATGACCAATGAGCTATGGGGTAGGGAAATAGCCAAGGGGCAGCACGCAGGGGTTCTAGTTTGACATGTTTTGACACTTAGGTCATTGATTACATATGCCAATTCTCAGACATGCGAGGCATACAATTCAGGAGGTTTTTTTTATTTTATGTAAAATCAACCGTGCTTCTTAGCCCCACCCCCAGGGACTTGGTCAAAATTCCAAGTCTTGGCACAGTATACACCCATAGGACTATCACTGACCCAAGTTTTATATGTGTAGCTTTAATGGTATAGGAGTTCATGGACATTACACATGTATGACTGTACATATGTAGGTACAGATGGACAGTACCACAATATTTCCAAGCTTCTTTTAAAGTGTGTGGATAATTAATACCACAGCGTTGTGTACCATGGTCTAGTGGTAAAAACAATCGGTAATCAATCATACAAACTCCCTAGAAGACAAATTTTGCTTGGCTTATTTGTTGTCTGAATAACCTATAATGATTTAAAACGAACCATATGTCTCAGGTAATTGTGTCTCTTCATATAATCACCAAATAATATTTATTTGTATAAATAATCAGGGTAATGTCCTCTAAACTCGTTCATGAAACTTTGCAAGATCAAAAACACTGCATATGTGTTTTCATTACTTTTATTATCATAAATCACAATATGAAAAGCTGCATCCAAACAAATAGGAAAACTGATACATTTACAGAAACTACCATATTCACTTGTGTGCAGTACACATCCAACTGCAAAAAGAACAGATCCCTACCTTCCATTGCATCATACACCAGCAAATGAGCTTTATAGTCTTTGTTCTACATATGATATAAACTGAATAGCTGGTGCATAATACAGTATGATTGTAAATATGACTAGCATTACAATCCCTGTGTAGGTTTAAGAAGTCTTGATCACATCTGTTTTCCTGCTTCAATCTGTTTATACACTTAGCCTTGTAGGTACTTCAATTGTCAGATCTACTGTAAACTGAAAATTCAGTTATAAATAGTGTTTTACTTGTGTACTCCTAGCATGAAGAAGGTAAGCATACTATCATAGTCAGTTAAGTGGTGATTTTTATCATTTCATTTTAGCTTTATTAGATTCTTTTGAAGGGACAGCATATATTTACATAGCACTTAGCATTTACTTATTTTGTTCTGAGGCAACATCTGTAATAAACAGGAGAAACATGATGCAATTCCCAGCTCTTGGAAAATTTCAAGTTGATTCAAGCAGCTTTTTTAATTCTTCCTTCTCTTTTTCCAGAAATTCAATCCTGTGTTTGTTTGCTTCCAGTCTATTTTCAAGTGCTTGCAGTAAAGGTCCATTCATTACATCCATGATGTGACATAAAGATTTAGTATATACTGCTGCATTGTGCAATTTTGTGAGTAGGTCAACATCCTTTTGCTCTGTTGTCCTGAAATGACAAAATTGATAAAACAACTGAATTTAAAAAACATGGCTAGGACCTGTATGTCAAGCCCGTGGTTAAAGCAACTGATGTAAAATATGTGACCTTTACCCCTTGATCAAAAGGTTGAGCATGCATGTTGCAGAATGAATTGTTTTACATTCTTAATGATTCATTCCAAGTATGAATTAAATCCATAAAGTGGTTTAGTAAATATAAGCAAATGAAAAACACTTAAGCAAAACCTTAACACAAATTTTGTTTGACTGTGACCTGGATGCCAAGATCAAAGGGCCAAGTTTGTGTGTCAAAGAATGAATTTTCTTCACTTCATAATGATTCATCCCAAGTATAAAGAAAATCAATCATGCATTTGCGACATTCATGATAATTTATAAAATTTCCACTGAAAAATCATCCTAGTACATGAAAATTATGAGTAGCAACACGTACAAACAGACTCTGCAGTCAGCCATGCTGCCCATGGATGGCCATACTGCTGTTTGGCACCATTTTGTAAAAGAAACAAGCAAGGAAAATGTAAACTACTGTATATACTCGTGTATAACCCAATACCAACTGCAAACTGCATAGACCCAGATCTACCATCACATAATGCACTGGCAGATCTGGGTCCATGCAGTTTGTAAGGACTAAACAGTAGAACAAACAACATAGCCCATGATCTGCCAGCACATTATGCGACGGCAGATCAGGGTCTATGTTGTTTGCATTTGGACCCGGCTTATACACGAGTATATATGGTACATGTATGCAACTCTGAAGCAGCTTACATGGGAACAACTTGAAACCTGCCAAATCACCTGAAATTAAAACATGCACTCACTTGGAAATCACAATGTCAAAATTCTGAATAGTCACATAGCTCACAATATCAACATTTCTATTCATTGTATCTCCCCAGAAATTTTTTATAGTAACAATGTAAGTTTGCAGTAGTGTCATAAAATGTTTTCAATAATGTTCATTATCATCATAAAAGTGAAAAAATTAATATAAATGAAATATAACAGAATTACATACATTTACATAGTATTCTTTATTTTCCTTGCTCCTTTTCTTTCTTGGATAGAGAGAAATGAGTAAAGTTATAGTAAGATACAATTTTCATGCACTGGTAACTAAGTAGATCTAATCCTAAATTTAGCAATATGGCATTTCCACCCAAGAAATAGATAGACAGAAATGAGTAAAGTTATAGTAAGATACATTTTTCATGCACTGGTAAATAAGTAGATCCAATCTGAAATTTAGCAATATGGCATTTCCACCCAAGAAATAGATAGACAGAAATGAGTAAAGTTATAGTAAGATACAATTTTCATGCACTGGTAACTAAGTAGATCCAATCTGAAATTTAGCAATATGGCATTTCCACCCAAGAAATAGATAGACAGAAATGAGAAATGTATAGGGCAGTACCCACTTAAACTAGGGTTTACGGATCAAACTATTTTATTCTTCTTTGTTGCTTAAAGTATAACATGTTGATGTAAGTGTAACTCATAGTAAGATGCAATTTTCATGCACCAAATTTTCCTTGTCACATGTTCTGGAAAATAACAAGAATGACAACAATCACAAGTACAACAACAACAACCCCATTTCACCCATTGGTAACTAAGTAGATCTGATCCGAAATTTAGCAATATGGCATTTCAGCCCAAGGATATGATGTCTTCCATTCAGTTTTGAAACCTGTCCTTTGTTTCTTATGCTCTTTCTTTGGAGAAATACAGCTATCTGAATCAGATTCGCCATTGGTGACACCAATCTCTGATCTTCATAGCCATGCTACCATGGGGCTAGCTAGGTGCTGGATAATATTTAGTTTTTTTAAAGGTGGTGTGTCCATTTTTCAGAATGAGAATTAGGAATCTGATTAACTGACAAAGTAATATATGTAACTCTTTGAGCTGGTAATGGATATGACTGAAATGTATATAACACACAATACCAGTAGACTTATTCATTGCTGGCCAATCAAGAGACTATATCAGTGCAAAGACAAAACCAGCATCAAAGGTTGAGCACCACCAGTCAGGCCAAGGCCAGTACAAAAAGGTAACGGCTAAGTGAGCGAGTAATTATCCTGGATTATCTCAATTACATACCCAAGTATAGGTAAGAACAGGTGTCATTTGACTGATAGGGCTTTGAATTAGGTGACATGATGTTTATTTAATAGATTAATTTATGAAGGATAGTGGGAAACATATAAACATATCAGCACTGGTGCATAGCAAATCAGCGGGTTCTAAAGTGTCAAGGGCTGAAATGACAGCATATCAGGAGCAATACAGTAAAATGACCTGGGAAGAACAGTCATGCAGGCACTCTTGAATAGAGAACCTGTTGTTTGACAAGTTGATAAAGAACATGGTATGGAACATGGGTCATATCAAAGTCTGTTTAGTCAACAAATCAACATATCAAAATATAATTCCAGTATTTTATGCTGATTATTTGAGTCAATGACTGTATCAATTGTCTTCAAATATTTGCACTTGTTCAAGTTACACCATAAGTCAATCTGAGTAATTTCATTGTGAATAAATCACTTCCTGGAGAATATTTTTTTGATATTTCCAAATTTAACTGAACAACCAACTGAGTTACTGCCCTGCTTTACCAATAGTCTGTCTTTAGGGCTGAATGAACATTTTTGGTCGTACTGAGTTGAAGATAAATGGGGAAAATGGATCTACATTCATTTGATTACTAGTCTCACCACTACCATCTTCAATACTCAAGACAATTCAAATGCAAGTTAATTAGATTTAGATGGCTGAGTTCACAGTTTTTTCAATGTGACTTGGCAAGGGTGGTGGGGTGGGGGTTTAATTATCACCAAAGTAGATCACCCAAAAAAGACATGATATTTTTATTATTACTGTATGATGGCAGCTTTCTCATCAGCTGTTTCTTGTATTCTAAATTCTGGCAACCCATGGCTAGGACATGGGGTACCAATACCTAATATTCTACAAATGGGTGTTACCAAGTAAAATATTGATTACCGTATATATTTGTGTATAATCCGGGTCCAAATGCAAACAACATATACCCTGATCTGTCGTCGCATAATGCACCAGCAGATCAGGGTCTATGTTGTTTGTTCTACTGATTAGTCCTTACAAACTGCATAGACCCAGATTATTCTTAGCTCATTAGTCAAGTTTGCAGTTGGTATTGGCCTATACATGAGTATATATGGTAATGACATCAGATGTTCTCTCCTGCATCTGGTCAAAGAGATCTATATCACAGTAAGAGAGAGACAATTTTCAAAATCAAATCATTTTGCAAGTAACATGAATGGTAGACATTGCTTGTATTTATCATACCATCCTATATATGAACAATGAAAGAAAATATTAAATTGCACCCAAAAAAATGGATCAATGTAAGGAATAACCTAGATTACAACAAGGGACAGAGACAGCGAGATTGAATAGAATCTTGAAACTGATAGAATAAAATGAAATGATGGACACTGAAAATTAATTATATTTATTGTGCCATCCTATAAATGAACAATGAAAGAAAACATCAAATTGCAGAAAGACAAAAATGAATCAACACCAGGAAAAAAAAAATAAACTCACTAACCTTCTGAACAACTACTGTACAAATTAAATCCAGAAATATGCTATAGTACTGTTGTCCGTATATTCAGTTTGACACATTTTGGCAATATTTTGCAGGTATAAATTCCACAAAACTCATTCTAACACAATATGAATATGTTCCTGAAAATAAAGTAATGTAATATTTCCAGGTAAATTGAGGCTGGACTGACAGAAAGTTTTGCACTTTCAAGTAAATTTTTCTTCAACAGATGAAATAATGGAAGTTCTCCCACAGCAGTAGAAAGTTATCAGGAAGCAGTCAAATTTACATGTCCAACTGTCCACAAACATTCATTCAATACAGCGTGCATTTCCACTTAAGATCCTTAAGAATAGATAATCCAGCCCTGCCTTCAAATGATCCAAAACATGTGACAAAATGAAGTAGAATAGTCTTTTTCAACATCACAGCACTGCCCAGCATACATGTACAAATGATGAATGTTGGAGACTTGAAAGAGACATGTGTATGATCATGTGAGCAGCATAAAATGATTGGCTACATGTAGCTTGACACATGATGCAACAAAAACATACATTAAAAAAAGACAGGATGCTGGGAAAGAGGTGCATAAGGGCAACAAAAGTGACCCAGGTGAAAAAGAGTTGATCATATAAAATCAGAAAGAAAGCCAGTCACACAATTAATCAGTTAGACAATACTCTCTTGTGTGATACCAGTGATATTGTAGGGTGGGTAACTTAAAGTGTATTGGCTGGGAAAACTCCGGTGCTAAAGTGCCCTCGATTTCTCTACCAATACCCTTTTTCTTGCCCGACCCTATGGTATCTCTGGTATCCCACTTGCACATATCATCTAACTAATACATATCAACAAATATCTGAATTCTATCGAAATACAGTCAACAAATATCCAAATTGGAATATTTGGTATTCATTTCAGCTCTAATAAGCCAAGAAATATTTTTAACCAAAACCTTCATGCAAATTTTTGTATGACTGACCTTGACCCAAGGGTCATATGGGTGAGCAAGCATGTCGAAGAATTAGTTTATTTAGCTTAATAGTAATTCATGCCAAGTATAAGATTTTATTAAGGGGTTTAGGAAATATATGCAAATTAAAAATTTGAACCAAAACCTTAACAAACAGAATGCTAATGAAGATGCTGCCAGCGGAAAAGTGACTGCTATGTCTCACTTCCCACCACTGTGGGCTCAACAAAAATCAACTATCCTGAAACACAAAATTTAAGACTGCAATAACTTTAACCATTCACTGTAGCATAGTTATGTCATCCGAGCACAATGTCACTAGTTATTTAGATTTTACAAGAGCATTCATTATTAGAAATGAAAATGCTTAAGTATTTGTAATGTAAGATGCCACCAATGAATGTAAATCAGGTCAATGTGAGCTTGCTTCCTCTATAGCATTCAAGATTTTTGTTGAGCAGTTTTTGAGAAGTCATTTAAAGGTTTTTAGGTTTTTACGTTTTTAGTAATAGTGGCCATATTTGATGGCATACCGTCATCATTATGCATAATTTCAATAAAATTTTATAAAATTTGGGATCATTTGTATCAACTTGGGTTTTATGTCAAAATATTTTCGTCAAATTTTGTCAAATTCTGCTCAGCTGCTTTTGAGTTGTTTAAAGGTTTTTCTACTTTTATTAATGGTAGCCATTTTTAATGATAGATCTACAATATTTGTACAAACTTATAAGGTCCTCATTCCAGTTTGCTTTCTGTCAAATTTGGTCAAATTCTGTGCAGGTTTTTGTTGTTTTTATAGACGAAATCATTTAAAGTTTTTTTTTTTCTTCTAGTTTTTTTCCCACCTGGTTGTAAGAGACGAGAGCTTATGGTATGGCCCTGCATCCGTCTGACTTTTATAGATGATATGATTACTAAAGATTTTCTGATGCCTAATTTGGAAACCTTTACTTGCCAACAGTGCCAATTATGCTACAAAACTGTCCTGAGCCCTTCTGTGTAAAAATAGCATATCTGCCCTTTGTACTGACTACTGAATAAGACGTTTCTTAGAATCACCAATTTGTAAGGATGAACTTTAAATGCATGCATAAACAAGAAATTGTATAATTTAGAATTCTTTATGCAGGCAGTACAGTTAATAATCTTTCAAAATCTATGATGGTTTAAGGAAATAAAGATTAGCAATAAAAATTTCATTGTATTCTCCAATTGCAGCAATTTTTTGCTGCTTTCCTAATACTTGTTTTTTCCTGCTTCATTTAAGTACTGATGATTCAGAAAAGAAGGTAAAGAACTTGATGATTCAGTTCAAACAACTAAGTACTTGCCTCTGTTTTACTAAGTGGTGACTATACTATATGGTCAAAACTAAAATAATCATAGGCATGGTTTTTCAATATGTTGCAGGTTTTTATACATACATTTAAGAAATTCAGAAATCCCATCTTATCAGAAAAGCTGTGCTGGGCCATTTTTAGATTCGCTGCATACAAAATATGAAAACTTTATGCATATAAATTCATATGTTTGCAACAAAATTTTACAGAAGATAGGTTCATATGTATCATTCACAGTTTGTAACAGGTGGGAAAATATCCTGAGAGTGGTCATGACCAACTTTTTGCAGATGGATCACTTTGAGAAATATTTTGAATAGATTACAGATTTGAACAGCCCTTCCACTGATTTAAAGGGAATGTCAATGCTTTTACAGTTTTATTTCCATGCAATGTATCACAGCATCTAAATTTATTTCTAATACTCATATAAACACCTACTTCCATGGCATAAGACTGTGTCAACAGCTACCCACAAATCTGCCATTTCCAACTTAATTCAAGCATGACTTGCTGCCCATCATCCCCAAACTACTTTGTAGACAAATATTACAGAAATTGACAATCCATAGTAGTTTGAAATCTGTAACCAAATACAAGCAAGCACCCCATGTGAGTGTACACTGAACGATGCAAATGATGTTTCAATCAGAAACCTCAGATTTGGCCACATCTATAAAAGACAGACTGGTGATAACTTAATTGAGTATTAAAGATACTATGCTTAGAACCAATATATCATTTATCCCTGTAGGCAAAAAATGAGGTATCCAAATATTTTTAAATAGCTTTCTATTTTTTATATTGGCACTACTTTTAAATACTGGAAATTCACATATCAATACACTGACATGTTAAATTCACAGAACAGTAATGTTTTCTTAGTTCGCCTTTACCAATATATTATATGGCATCTATTCTTGATATATTGATAAATTTTTATGAAACTGTCTACCAAAGAGCCCTACTTTCTCAAGTCACCTTTACAGCTGTCAGACTATTCTGTAGAAATCAGGAATTTTGTATCTGTAGTTGAATTCTTTGGTCCACAGCCAACACCATCATAATGTAGTCCATCAGCATTATGCCGATTGGTACAAAAATATATAAAAATTAAATCAACTTTTCAAAATGAGGACAAAGCAGGTCTGAGATTGCTAACTTGGCTAACATCTGCCTAATAGCCAATGCAAACAGTAGGCCAAGAAATTTGGGTCAGTAAATTTCTTCCAGTGCTGTTCATTGCATAAGTTACAAAAACTGCTGTTTAAAGGTTTCACTAGTTTTTGTATCTTCATTCATATCTGATTGCATATCACCACCATTTGTCCAATACTGAATGGCCCCTATGCCAGAATGATTTGTGTCAAAGTTGGTCAAATTCCGTTCAGAAGTTTTATTAAAATAAAACTGTGTAAATGTTTTTCTACTTTTAGTAATGGCAGTCATATTTAATGGCAGAATGGTATCATTTGTAGAAGATGGAAAAATTTCAAGCTAGGACACATTCTGTCAAAGCCCTTCATGCTAGAATGCATTCTGTAAAATTAGGTCAAATTCTGTTAAGTGCTTTATGAGAAGAAGTTGTGTAATGGATTTTCCATTTTTAGTAATGGTGCCTATTATTGATAGTGAATTAGCATCGCTTGTATAAATTTGAAAGTCCTTAATACCAGAATGCTTTCTGTCAAATTTGGTCAAATTCTAAAGCAGTTTTGGAGAAGTTGTTTAAAGGTTTTTGTAGTTTTTGTAACAGCAGCCATATCTGATAACAGATCAGCATCATTGGTACAAATTTGGAAGGCCTTCATGCCAGGATACTTTCTGTCATGTTTGGTCAAATTCTGTTCAATAGTTTTGACGAAGAAATTGTTTAAAGATTTTTCTATCTGATGTAATGGTGGCAATACCTGATGGTGGATCTCATCATTTGTATAAATCTGAAAGATCTTCATACCTGGATGCCTTCTGTCAAATGTGATTAAATTCTGTTCAGCAATTTTTTGGAGAAAAAGTCATTTAATGGTTTTTCTATTTTTAGTAATGGCAGCTTGGCATCATTTGTATAAATTTGAAAGATGTTTATGCTAGGAGGCTCTGTGCCACGTTTGTTTGAAATTGGTCTTGCAGTTTTTTTAGAAAAAGTTAACAACAGCAATTCTTGATAGAAGACAAAAGTTTTTTTCTATTTTTATTAATAGCAGCCATATTTGGCGGTGGATCGGAATCATTTGTACAAATCTGAAAGGCCTTTGTACTAGAATGCTTTACATCATATTTGATCACATTTTTAAGAGTGGTTTTTGAGAAGTCATTTAAAGATTTTTCTATTTTTAGTAATGGTGGCCATATTTTGATGGCAAATCAGCATCATCTGTATAAATTTTAAAGCCTTTCAAGCCATGATGCTCGTAGCCAAATTTGGTCAAAAGTGGTCCAATGGTTTTTGAGAAGAAGTCTAAAATTGCAATTTTTGATGGATGCACAAAGGACAACACACAAAGGAAGCAGGACCATACCATACCATAATATCACTTGTCCTTATGGCCATGTGAGCTAACAAGAGTCACTCAAAGGGACTGATGCTCTACTGTCTGAAAAGAATATCCAGGAATTCAACAGAAGATTATTTCTTCTTTTTAATTGCCAAGTGTTGAAACCATCTCTGATATTCTTGTGCAATAAGATTTTCTAATTAGCCACTGTGGCAGCTATATTGGATGTAAAATCAGCACCATTTTCATTTAGGATGAACTAGACACTATTATCAGAGTTTTGGTTTAAACCCCATGTTGAAGTGACCATCCATTCAGGAGAATTAGTGACAAGATTTACAATATGTTCAATGTTCATTGTGGCAGCCATATTTGAGGTCAGATCAGCACCATTTTCATTCAGTGCCAACTAGATATCATAATTAGTCTTCTGGCTTTCCATTTAGAAGGAGTAGAAATAAACAAGATTTTCAAGATTGCTGACATGTTGACCATACTGGATGTCAGATCTGCATCATTTTCATTTAGAACTAACTAGACATTATAAGAAGTTTTCTGATGAAATCCCAATGTTGACATGACATTCCATCCAGGAGGAGTAGCGATAAGATTTTCAAGATGGTGGCTGTGGTGTCCATATTGGATATCCGATCGACAGTTTTATTTAAGACCAACTAGACAACATAAGAAGTCTTCCGATGAAAACGTCATGCTGATATGACTTTCCTCTCAGGTGGAGTAGCAATAACAAGATTTTCAAGTTGGCTGCTATGATGGTCATATTGGATGTCAGATGAGCAAAGTTTTTCATTTAGGACCAGCTTTTCATCATGTCTTTTAGTGAAAACCCCATGTTGATATGACCATCCATTCAGGTGAAGTAGTAATAGCTAGATTTTGAAGATGGTCACTGTGTTGGCCATACTAGACATCCAGGTGGCACCATTTTCATTTAGGACTAACTAGACATCATAAAAAGTCTTCTGACCCCATGCCAATATGACTTTCCATTCAGGAGGAGAAGCGATAACAATATTTTCAATATGGCAGTTATTATGGACATTAGATCAGCACCATTTTTTAGGACCAACTAGATATCATAAAGTCTTTTAGTAAAAACCCCATGATGATATGACCATCCATTCAGGAGGAGCAGCGATAAGATTGTCAAGATGGCCTCTGTGGTGGCCATATTGGATGTCTGAGCAGAATCATTTCCATTTAGGATCAACCAGACATCATGAGAAGTCTTCTGGTGAAAACCCCATGTAGATATCACTTTCACTTCAGGAGAAGAAGTGATAAGATTTCAAGATGGCTGCTGTGGTGGCCATACTGGACAACAGATCAGCACCATTTTCATTCAGCACCAACTAGACATCATAAGAAGTCTTCTGGTGAAAACCCCATGTTGATATGACCATCCATTTAGGAGGAGTAATGATTACAAAGATTTTCAAGACGGCTGCTATGATGGCCATATTGGCTGTCTGAGAAGCACTATTTTCACTTAGGACCAACTAGATGTTGGGCTTTATGTTTGTAAAGTTTCATGGCAATCTTTCCAAGTAGTTGAGGAGGAAGAGCAATAAATTGCGCTAATGGATGGACAAACGTTGGATGGTGGATAACAGAACATCCCATAAGCTGGTCTATGACCAGTACAGTTAAAAATGGAAAAACCTTCACATGTAGGAAACCAGTTTTTCCTAGCAAAATATGTTTCTTTGATAATACTTACCTGATCATAATACCTTAGGATGTGGAGGACCATCTCACTTGAGCAATGTTCTCCACCACTTGTAGGGATAACTGTTTGTTCTTGAGGTCTTGTTTAACATGATCCAGACCTGCAGGTTCAACAACTCTGGATTGGGTTGAAACACCTGCTGTCATGGTTGTTTGAGCAGATGAGGAAATGTCTATTTTTCTTGGGATTTCCGCTGCTAGATTTATTAGGTCATTTATCCACAATTTTTCCCACTTGAGTGGAGCAATCAGGATGTGGCAACACTCCAATTATCTTGTTTCTGTATCACCTTCAGAACCAGAGGTGTTGGAGGGTAAGCATATGTGTTCAAATTGTTCCAATCAATGGAAAGAGCATTGACTGTTGCAAATAGATCCACCAGTGGTCGATCCAGTGGGTACATATGCAAGTGAAAACCGAGGAGTGAAGCAACCATTCTGTTTGTATTAGTTTATTCTTCTTGGACAGTGAGTCCACTAATACATTTAGTTAGTCAGGAATAAAACAAACTTGTACGTGGATTTGTCATTTCCCCTTGCCTTCTGATGTAATTCACCACAGTGGAGTTGTTGGAGAGAATGTGAACGTCCTTTCCATGCAGCTTATCCTGCCACCAATGAAATGCTTTCAGTACAGCTTCCATCTTGAGGATGTTAATACGCAAAAGACAATCCTGAGTGGGCCACACAAAACTGGCCTCCTGGAATGATGGAAGATGTGCACCCCTACACTCTGTGCTCGCATCTGTACAAACCATCATCTCTGGAAGTTGTACATGCAAGGGAACGCTTGATGTGAGCCAATTTAGGTTCTCCCATCTTTTGAGAGGGAACCTTACATACCTGGAGACTGGTATTGGTTGGTCCAAGGGGTAAAGTCTCTGCCATCATTTGTAATGGTTTAAAAAAAAAGCTACCTAGGACAATGATGTCCACTGCTGCATTGAGCAAACCCAGTAAGCGACGAAATTTTTGAGCTGAGAGACTGTCATATGTAAGAACTGAAGCCACCATTGAGCTGATTTTCAATGCATGTTCCTGTGGGAGACATACACTGTTTACCTGTTTTTTTAACTGCATACCCACATGGATAAAATGCGGAGTTGGTATGATCTTGGATCTCTCCTTGTTGACAACGAATCCAAGGCTGAGAAAGAGAGTAACAAGGGATATCATGTCTTGCTCCAAAATAAAACCCACCTGGTGTTTTTGAAGAATATTGTCCAGATAGTTGGATGTCGTCGGCATGGAGGTGGTCCTGAAATGGGTCATTACTCTGTTCATCAGACGTGTGAAGACCCAGAGACTGATGTTGAGTCTGAACAGGAACATCATGAAAAGGTAAACCGTCTCCCTGAAGGTAAACTGCAGGAACTTCCTGGAAGCTTTGTGAATTGGGACATGTAGATACATGTCTTGCAGGTCCATACTGATAGTGAAGTCTCCCTCCTGAACGACATTTAAAACCTGCCTTGGTGTTTCTCTTTTGAACCATGGGGCACATATGAAACGATTGAAGATGCTTAGGTCTATGACTGGTTGAAGAGTGCCATTGCTTTCCCATTCAGCAGCAAAAAATAGAAGCCTTCCCCCCCATCAGGATATCTGACAAGGGTGGTATGAAATTGGTGTCATTTCTTGTTATAAAGTAGCTGGCTTGGAGAGAAACCAGGGCAAAAACAATTGCCTTCTTTTTGCCTCTTGTCCACCTTTGTTCTTGAGAATTGCGGTCTTCTGTGGGTATAGGATCGATATGACTGCTTCCCTGTCTGCTGTGTCCTAGGGGTGTCCTTCCTATTCTTTTGTTTCTTTCCTTGAAAATTTCTCCTCAGTGCCTGAAGCTGTTGTATGAGGCATATGTGTCTCCTTGGTGGCTTGTTTACGTATATCCTCGATGTGGCCATTGAAGAGGAGGTTAGAAGAGAATGGCTGTGATCTTAGCTTGGCTTTATGGTGGTTTTTGAGAAAGAAGGAGGTGGAGAACACTGCATTTCTTTCAGCCAGCTGTATGTTTATCACTGCCATCATGGCATTGGCCATGGTGTGCTGAGCAGCTCTGTTTAAGATGCGCCATTCAAGAAACAGACCCACACACGTGTCCTGTGGGATTCAAGACAGGAGATGATAAACTGTTTTCAGCTTGTTGGAAGATTGCCGTCTAAACTAAATCCAACATAGAACCCACTGCCACAACATTCCACACCAACTGTTATGTATCGTTAAAGAAATTAGTAGGGTTTTGCCATCCCAAGGCTGCAATGTCTCTGTGTACTGCTGGGGTGTCCAAGTGAAAAAACTGTGGGTCTTATAGAACCTACTACTAAAATTTGATGGAAGGCATTGCTGCAAGAAGAAGAGTCTGTTGACACTGTCTGTGTAAGCAACTCAAAATGACCTGCCCAGACTGTGGTAGCAGTTTGAATACCAATTCATCCCTCTTAATTAGTAAGTCAACAGATGCCAGAACTTTAGACCAGGCTGTTGATGAAGAAGGAGGAGGAGGACAAAACTCCAGTGGCAACAAACAAAAAGCTTCGTTGATTGATGCTCAGAAGTCAGTGTCTTGTTTTGTCAAAGTGAGATCTAGTAAAGATGATGGAGCTTGTTAGCACACTTTGTCATCTCTAGGTGAATGTGGCAATGCCAATGCCTCCTGAGCAATCTGAAATGTAACTGGAGAAGTTTGTCTAAAGGGATGGCCCATCATGCTTGCAGAATGTCCTGATTGGGATACAGTCACTTCCAAACAATCCATAAGTAAGTGCTTTCTTTGACTGACAAAGGCCTGAGAATGAAGTGAATCCACAACCCCGTGTGTACTGGGGCACTAAACTGGGCAGTGGGTGCATCAAGTTACTTGTAGCACTACACTGGGAATGCTGATCTGTGAGACTGCCTGTGTAGTGTGTGGGTAGGCAAACTGGACAAAGACCTTCCATCTGTTGGTTTACAAGGTATGATCGACTGTGGTGATGATCTGTTGTGATCTGAGCTGTATGGCAGAGTTTGATCATGATGGAGCAGTGAGCAGTGCCATTTTATCTTGCATGATGTTGTCCAGTTCTTTATGCTAGGATAGGTTAAGGGATATTTGATTCACATAACTGGTACATAATTCTGATGATCAAAAATGTATCTGAGCTGGCATGATTTGATCTTGATCTTGATCAAATGTAGCCAATATAGAAGAATGACTGTCAAACCCATATGGTATCAGGCCTATTGGTACCACAGAAAAAGATTTGTCATGCTCTGGCGGTGAGGGTGGAGCCAGAGCTGTCACGGTCACTGACCGGAATAACTTGGATCACTTTGTGGCTGATGAACCTTTTGGATTACAATAATCTTAGAAAAGTAAATCATTTACTGAAGCGATGTCAGCATGTATACTGATGGTGTCCTCATCACTCAAGGTGCACTTCTCCACATTCACCTTTCATGCATCCAGTACTCCAGTACTGCAGCCCACTGACTTTTGGTCCACAAGGCACATATCTGTATTTGTGGAGTGGCAACCAGAGCAAGCTAGACCTATAGAATGGTTGTCATTCCCATGTTAAAATGTTTACATAGCTTACACTTCGTCCTGCCCATGGTCTAAATCTGTAAGACAAAAATAGAGCAGACAGTATATACTGGGGAAGCCCTGTATCAGGACCAAAAAAAACAAGATATTACCCCTCCAGACAATAACCCCATGGATTCTCTTGTCATCATCTAATTTCTGCTGTTTTGGTGGCAGCTGCACACCTTGCAAATACTTCTACACGTTTAGATATGTCACTGCACTGAATATTTATCAACAACGATTTAAATGTTAAACAACACTGTTTAGTTTAATTCTGGATTATTCTTGGAGATGGTGAATGTGACCTTTTCCAATTGGTCAAAACTACTGTGATACCCTATACCTTTTGTTATTATCAGTAATGAAATCAGTGCTTCAGGCCTGTACACTAGATTAGTTCCATGTGCGCGAAGACTGTTTTGACAATAATCACACTAATTTACTTAATGAGTGGATGAGTGGTTCAACACCTGTTCATTTCATGTTGATAGGTACTAAGTTAACACAATAAACAGATCAATTAATCATCAATGGGAATGCCAACTCACTTTTTATTTTATACATCCAACACAAGACCACTTGTTAACTGTTATGATAGTGACCAGCAGTAATTTTCACTGCTCCATCGGATTAGTGACAGCTGGGGTTTTAGTGACGAACCTCAGTGCTCTATTAACATAATGTGACAAACTTCGCCTGTTTAAATGTATCTGAAATAAAATAGCTTGTAAATTAGCTGCTATGACTTATGGTGTATTATTGTTTAGGGGGTTTTAGTCCTGGAGGTCATTGTCCAGGGGAGTTTTGTCCAGGAGAGGAGTATTTTCCTGGGGGTTATAGTCCAGGGGGTTATTGTTGGAGGGGGTGGTGGTTGTCCATGGGGTTTCTGCTTTATGAACTCCGAGAGTGGGATGTACAGAGCTACACACTATGTGGCAATTTACCAGTAAGAAGGGTCCACATCACAGCCTAAACAGGTAATAGTACTGAAGCCTCACTATTAATACTTACAAAGTGCATGCTATAAATACATTCTAATATAACTCACCTGTATGAAAGGCCAAATAGAGTGTCTATACAGGAAAGTCACTGAAGCATCACTTTTAATAACTATGAAGTGAATGCTATGACTAAAACTATGTACAGAAAACTAACCTGTGCATATCTCACCATAACAGAAATCATACAGCAATTTACTTTAGTTTTCTATAACACGCATAATAATTGCACATAAAATAGAGCTACACCAAAGTGAGAGAATGCACTAGCAACCCATGCAGGTACATACAAGAGGCACCTATGTGTGTACATGCAACAAAGTGACAGAAAACTTTGTTGTTGAAAGAAAGGAGCAAGAAAATGTTGGAAAAATTATATATGGAGTATACTTCCCTTGAAGAGAAAACTCCTCCAACTTGCTTTGAGGTAGAAAAACTTCCAAAATTCTTGAAGTTAGATTGTGAGGTCTCTTGCCAAAAGAGAGCATGCTACTCAGCATGAGCGTAACTAGAAACTGAAGTGTTCACGGGACTTGGTGCCAATCCCTGTATCATGCGGAAATCACTCTATCTAACTGTCACCTAGGTGGGCAGGTAACATTTAGCTTTCTTGGCAAAAAAGTTTAGCCTGGGAGGGCTGGATTTGTGAGGTGGTAGTAGTAGTTCTCCTAAGGTATTATTATCGGGTAATGTATCTGAAGAAGAAACCATAATACTAACCCAGATTTCTTGACCAGCTGCCCTGGCATTTTGTCTTAAACTACATGTAAGTCAAATTATTTAATCTCGGGCCAACTTGGGCATCTTTGTAGTAACTGTGGGGCCATAACTGATAGCAAATCAGCATCACTCATACAAATTTGAAAGGTCTTCATGCTAGAATGCTTCTGTCAAATGTAGTTAAATTCTGGCTGCAGTTTTTGAGATAAAGTCTTTCAAAGGTTTTCAGTTTTTAGTAACATATTCTGTGTAATGCAATGTCCTTATTTTATGGCAGATTGTCATCATTTGTGCAAATTCCTTTATGTAAAATTATATGTGCCAATTTTGATTGAAATTGTTTTAATGGGCTTTTTAAGTTAAAATAGTAGATGTTGACAGACTATGCATGAATGAGGGCATGTGCTGCAAGCAGGATCATATCAAAAGCTCACCTGGCTTATGGTATGGCCAGGTGAGTCAAAAAGTAGGTCAGTGTGATCTACTTTTACTAGGACTACTGAACATAAATGCATCCATCAAGTTTCATGACTGCAAATGCAACAGTTTCAGAAAAATGTAGCTACATGCAAAAACTTCACATGAAGACCTATTCTAATTCCAACAATAATGCCATAAAAAATGTGATACCTGTTTTTCACCTGTGCGTTGCTATTCCTATAGATAAAAGCACTCAAATCGAGTTAAACTCGATCATCTGTAGAAACTTTACCTTTGGTATGCCTCTTCTTCCTCCATTCTGAGTATTTGGGGGAGATTAACCAGAGATTTGAGACAGGCTGGTCCAAGCCACTGACTTGGCACTATGTGAAACGCCACCTGAACACGTGTGTAGTCTCCGCCATTAGGGACAGACTGAAAACATGTTACCTGGATCCTGAAGAAAAAAATACAATCTCACATTAAATCAGAGTTCTACCGGTATGTAGGATTTTTAAAAGTGGCAGTCCTGGGTCATATTTGCTCAGAAATTTGTGGTCGAGATTTATATATTCAACATTGCAGATACAATTTGTAAGATGAGAACTGTGAATGGCACATTATATGCCAGGTCCATGTTTAATAGTCCTCTATGTAAGTACTAGTAGCGTATGGTTGACTCTGAATATTACTGACCAACGGGTCTCAATGACCTTACTCTTTGGTAAAGGTATGCTGTCTTAAGCTACACTGAATGTGCAGAAACTATTATTTTCTTATTAGACTCACCATGCCCATGAACTCTGATCTCTAGACCCCAGAATCTAAAGGTTTTTTTATTACCCTAAGTGCAAGCCATCCATTAAGTTTTGTCAAGGAATTTACTCAAACAAAAGTCATTTTGCAAAACCAACTTTTCTTGAGCCACAGTGACCTTCACATATGACTTTTTGACCCTAATATAAATAGGCCTATTTCATACCTTAAAGGCAAACCCTCCACAAACTTTGGTCAAGGTACATGGTCTTGAACTAAATTTATTATGCAAAACCATTTTTCTTCTTTAAGTCAGTGACCTTGACCTTTGACCGTTTGGCCCCAAAATCAACAGGCTTCTTTCTTACCCCAAGTGCAAGCCATACACAAAGTTTGGTCACATATGTAAGGCAGAACTTAATATGTTACTGTTCAAAAACGATTTTATTCTCTTTCTGTCACAGTGACCTTGTCCTTTGAGCCTGAAATCAGTAAGATTCCTTGCACCTAGTGCAAGCCATCCACAAAGTTTGAATTTGATTTTTGGGGTTCAATGCCATTTTTAGCACATGATAGACCATACATGGGAAGCTATGGCAAGCTTTCTCACATACCCACATTGGTTGAGCCAACACACAAACCCATGCGGACGGAGGTGTGATGTGAGTCATCTGTACAAGTGAGTGCTGAACTGAAAGTTTGAACTGTAGATAGTGGAGAACTCAAGTTATTGTGTGGAAACCAGTTTTCTTCTTTCAGTCAGTGATCTTGACCTTTGGCCTTTTGACCCCAAAGCTGATAGGATTCATCCTTACCCCCTGTGCAAGCCATCCATAAAGTTTGTTAGCAGTAGATGGTGGACAACTTGAATTACTGTGCAAAAATCAAATTAATAACAGATAGACGGGCAGACAACAGCATAACATAATATGCTCGGGTAGTGCAGTATTAAAAACTCAAGGTCTTAGAAACAGGGTCTCTCACTACAGAAATGTATGATTTAGCAGGTGTTTCAGGAAATTCTCAACAACAAAAAAATGGTTTCTCATTTTATACATATTTTTTAATTAACATTCTTCATTATCAGCAAGCAAAAGTGTAAAATGACTTCTCCTCTCGAAGGAACACCATCTACTTTATCATCATTCTGACAATTGTTCTAATATTGTTACACTTAACCAGCCCTATATTTTTCAATCATAGCCTCCTACTGTTAAAGATAATGAAAAGGTTGAATATGTAAAATTTGTGGATCACTGTTTCTTGGACTCGATCAAAGTAATGCATGTGCAAAAAGATACGTTGACAAGTATTCACATCATGAAGATCTATATATGCTTACCTTTATGATTGGAAAGAATGTGCAAAGAATGTATTCACCTTACTAGACTAGTACTTTTTTTTAATGTTCAAGGTAATACTACAATATAACACATGACAAATATACTGACTATCTACTCTACCAATAATAAAAAGCTCATATTAGATTAATGAAAATAATTTAGGGCTCTTAAATAAATCTGTGTCTGACATAATATTTCCAGGGTTATGAAGTCCCAAATTTGTTTGTTATGGATTAAGAAAAATATATAAAAAAATATTCTCCCAAAAAATAAATGAACAGCAGTAGTCAAAATTATGCAGTAATATAAATTTTGTTCATAATCACAGCGCCTCTCTCTTTGCTTTCCAATGGAGAAGTAGCCAAAAAAGTCAATTTCATAAAATTCAGCAGCCATCTGGAAAATATTATTTAGCCAGTGGATCTTTTGGCTACCAGTAATGGGAAACATAGTAAAAAAAAAAAAAGGAAGTTTAAAATATTCCTACCTATTTTGCTTCGTGACTTTATCTTCACAAAAAACAGAAAATATCAACCCAATAAAGCCCTCATCCATCATTTGATACATAGCTTGAGTCCGAACATCTACGTGGGATGGCCACACTGTAATATGGGGATGTGAATGGTACCATCCTAAAACTCTCATGGGTCGTTTAAGTTCATATGCCAACTGCTCAGCTTTAGTTGAAGCATCAGACAGCTGTTCTGGAGAAATTTCAACACGATCAGCCTGCTTGTCAGATCTCCCAAGTATAATGACAGCCGAGATATGGGATATTCGCTTTTCGTCCACCTCTCCGATCAAGAGTCCCATGACCTCCTCTCTCTCAGTGGAAAGAGCATGTGTTAAACAAACGAGGTAGGCATCTGCATCAATATGAACACAGTTTATAGCCATTCTTGTATCTGTGAAACAACAAGATGACAAAGTGAACATTAACATCTAAAACAATATTTTACAAAGTAATAAAAACTTAAAAGTATGTCATGTCTTGCCATACACTGCACTCTTTTTTCAAAATAAAGGTTTCCAGAAATCACAATAAATGAAGTTGCAAATAATTGGGGTATGTATGTATGTATGTATGTATGTATGTATGTATGTATGTATGTATGTATGTATGTATGTAGTGATTGAAATCTACTTACCATACCTTTTTTTTTTAAAAAGGCTTTACAAACATCAGAATAAATAAGGCAGCAAATAATTTGAAATAAAAAACTTATTACACCATAACTTAAGAAAACTGAGCCCTGACAAAACCAATCTTCTGCCCCAAGGTCCTACAAATTTCAAAATAACTGGTAGCCCAATAACTGGGCTACTAGGAAACAAAAAGGCCCAAGTGGGCCTGATATTGCTCATCTGGCTTATATAATGCAATAGTTGACCATTTCACTAAGCAGGTTTATTTAGCATTGTAAGAACACATCCTATGTTAACTATCTCCCAAACTCTCTATCATGATAATGTTACCAATTTTACTATATCCTGATATAAATTTTTATAAAGATAAAGGCATACATAATATGCACAGTCTCTTGCTGATAATAAATGTCATCCAGATCTTGATGATAATAAACCTAACAGATCCAAAATATGGATTCATGAGATATAACAAGGTCTACCAATCAGATGCAATACCACCTCATTCATATGCGTGGATAATGCTTACATTCGAAATTGCCGAAGATCTTGATGATATAAGCCCATGTTCCAATTCTTATCAAAATTGGATCAGAATTATGGCTTCCAGAGTGGTAATAAACACAGCTCTTTAATGACACAGTCCGAGATCTTGATGGTATAAGCATATGTTCCAAGTTTTATCAAAATCAGATCACAAATATGGCTTCCAGAGTGGTAACAAGTTCAGCCAATCAGATCCAACATTTTTTCACAAATATTTGTCAATCTTGCTCATTATCAACCCATCCAAGATCTTGATGATACAAGCACTTATTTCAAGTTTGATCAAAAATGGGATCAGAAATGTGGTTTCCAGAGAGGCAACCAGCTCAGCCAATTAGATGCAAAATCAACTCATTAATATGCACGCATCTTGCTCATTATCAAACTTGCACCAGATCTTGATGAGATAAACATAGATTCCAAGTTTGCTCAAAACTGGATCAGAAATATAGAGTCCAGAGTGGTAAGAAACAATTGTTCAGACAGGCACATGGCTATACCAAAAGCCCACTTCACCTTAATGCCAGGTGAGCTAAAAACCTAGTAGCCCAGCATAAATTCTGTAGCCCAAAGTAGGCACTTTAATATGAAACTGTTAGCTTCAAAACTATTTTTTTTACCATCATATATGTCATTAACAATTATTATCCATTGTTAATTACATTTGTGTAAAAAAAACAAAAAAACAATGGCCTGAGTTAAGGTTGATTTTCTCAAGTTTCACTGTAAAAGGTAATTCATTACATTTTCCCCAAATGCAAACTTCATATTTCATATTTTCCAGTGGTATTATTTCAGTTCAATGAAACACTATAGTTCCATCTAAGCGAGGGAACACAAGTCTTAAGATAGAGTACATGTGAAAGTGTGTGCACCTTCAGTGTACTTATCTTTTTTTTGGAAGTGTCTCTTCGCACAGCCGCCATGTGCCAACTTTTGGAAAGACTATTTGCACGGCTGCTGTGTGCCCACAATAGAAAAGACTATCCACACAGCGACCAGTCAATGCATCAGGGATGAGTCCAAAATATTCCGAATGACAACAACTCAGCTAACATAATGTAACTACCAATACCATTACAGGTTAGGTGGTCGATTTATGGGACTACAAAACAGCATGTCTATTTCGTATAGTGGCTGTGTACTAAATTTTACAAAGACTTTTTGCAAGGCTGCTGTTCGCTAACAATATTTGCGCTGTAACCAGTGTCTGTCTCACAGTTTGGATTATAATAATTATGATATTGTGTGCAAACAATTAGAGACTAGTCCGTGAATTAGTGGTTTTCTCCCAAAAGAAAAAATGCTGATAATTCAATTTTACTTTAACAGTCCAGAATTTTGTTATCAATAGACGGCCATAACACAAGCAAAGAAATATCATTCTCCAAACTATCAATCACTATAGAGTGGAAATATGTCTACATATCACACTAAAGATCCAGGATCAACTCTCACTCTTGGCCTTTCTTTTAAATTTTATCTTTAGTGTATGCTTTGTTATCTTTAATTAAGAAAGAATTATGTTCGATTTATTGTGCAAATGAACACTAAACACTGCAGAACATAAACAGTAAACAGCTGACATTACATACATGCCATAACATGTCACGCGAAAAACACAATTTTGAACTCCCAAACCCCCCAACACTTTTGTTTTAACAAACATGATTTTCAGCAATCTTAGCGAAAAAAAAATATTTCCAACCAAAAAAAAGTACATTTCTTGACCATCAGGATTTATCCCCATAATCTGTGTATGCATAAACAGTAAACAGTACTGCTCAGAGCTCATGTAAAACTATCCACGGGGCAGTTTATACAACTGTTAAAGAGGCAATTAAAACATAAGGTGGTCAGAGATAAACAGCCACCTTTTGAACGATTTACTTAATTGGCTCACAATAGCTAGGGTGATGTGTCGTGTCAAATCCTTTGAGCACTGCTGAGGAAGAGCCCATTAGGCTATTTTGCAACCCAATTTGTCTGAAGTTAAGAACATCAAAAGAGATGCGTGTTGAAGAACAAATGTTATTATACATCACTGACTGCATCAAATGAAAATGTTGAAGCCATCTTTATTAAAGTTTGTGATCAGCGGCAATGTTTCTTTGAAGTTGGCTTTTTACTCCATAGATAAAATGCAAAATATTAGTAAAGTAATACCGACATACATGGCCAAATTGCTGCACACATCATTAATCCCAAAAGCAATCAATCAATTTCAGTAGTTGGAAAAGTGATAATTTGAATCAAGTGGCCATATCATGTTTGACACTCCCTCACAGCAATGCAGATGCAGAAAGATCATTTTCTATGCTTAGAAAAATTAAACAAGATCTTTGGGGAAGGTTGAACAACAGCACCATTCAATCTCTAATGAGTGCAATGATTAACCCAAATGACGCTTGCATTACCTTCAAACTACTGAACTATTGAAAGCAGCAAAGACTGCATGTAATTAAAACTACATTCCACTGTCCAATGGATTTTAAAGACAGTAACTTGGTGTATTTTTGCATTTAATGTTTGTGAGGTTGTGACCACGTGTGCAAATGTGTGTGGTGGTGTTGTTTGACAATGCTAAGTCTGCCATTTTTTGTTTGTAAGTATATTAAATGCTTCAGAGAAAACAGACGGTATTTTCTTTTATTCAGATTTGAATTTCCAGTCATTTGCTATAGGCTGATTTGAAAAGATAGCTTATTCTCATTTGGATGACATCGCTTTTGGGGGGGTCGTGTGCACTGACTCCCCTTGTGACCTCAAAGCACACTTTTTGAGTAAAAAAAACCCCAAACACTGTCTGGGAATACGGCAAGTATGACATTACCTAAGAAATCTGCTACTTTCAGATTAGTTAGCCAACTCATCTGAGCATAAAATAAAAAGAAAATTTGAGTGCATAACTGAAAAAGTTCATTGATTGGGTGACAATACTGGAGTATTTCACCCATGAGATTCACTCAATATTTATTAGAAAATTGCTTTTTCTACCAGAGGTGAAGGAGTATAGCACTGTACAAGTTTTAATAACAATGACTTGCAAATATGGAATTAAAGGTAATCAGTTTCAAAAATACTATATTTCGCAGATCAGGTAGGCGGCATCCGTACGAACAGCTTTACGTAATAGTCTTTCCAAATGAGGTACACGGCAGTCGTGCGAATAGTCTTTCCCAGTTAAGGTGCACTGCTGCCGTTCGAATAGCCTCTGCCCTTTTTTCCCCCCACGATCTTGACATTTTAAAGAAGAAACTCGAGTCGGACTGACATTTCTGTTTTTACTGTTCTCATCATCTGCTTTTTATATATGTATTTAAACAACAACAAAAAAATATTTACAAAAAAAAAAATACGATGAGGCAATGTACGTCACACACGTTTGTCTCGTTAAATCGCTTTAGCCTTTCAGAATAGCTATGATTTTCCACATATATATAATACAAATCTTACAAAATACTGTACTGTGTAAACTCTATACACCTGTAAAGCATAAAATCTAACATTTTTAACAAGTTATAATGTCCTTACTCGACTATTAGTCAATCGATTCACCTACTAGATCATTTGAACGATAAGAACATCGCTCGGCCATTTATGTAAAGTCGACTTGACAGAAAAGGCCGATGATGTTCCGATTGTAGCCCCAGTACTCGCTTTTCAACTACTACTTAGCAAGAAAAGAGCATTTCTATCAAAGCATGAAACACTACAATCGGAACGTCGCTCGGCCATGTCGAGAAATAAAGTAGTAGTAGAAAGGGTAGTTTGGATCAGCCAGGGGTCATCTGGTCTTGGGGCCTGCGGTCAGCACGGTCGGAACGACTATGGACCTTTTTTTTTGGGGGGGGGGGGGGGGGCGAGTGACAGCAGTAAGCAGGTCGCAAAGGTAACGGGTCATGTCGCACCCAGGTCAAGTCGCATACTAAAAAAGTTATGTCGCACCCAATGCTAAAGTCATGTTGCACCCAGTATAAACCAATACCAAAGTCATCCTCATTCAAGATATTGACTTTATTAGAATATGTTATCAAACTGAAATTTTGATCCAACAATATCACAAACAATAGAAAGAGAGAGACAGACAGAGAATTAAAAAAAGAAGATTGTTTGAAGGCACCAGCAATTCACGCATAACACGGTATATGGTGAAAAATAACCAAGAGTGTATTATATCCAGGTTAACAATATAACAATATTTTGCAAATAAAAATCATTATTAGGAAATACATTCACTGTGAGTGCAAATGTCAATATTTTTGCTAGCATGGGTTACTAAAAGTATTCTTAAAGACAATTAATGCTGTGTATGATATTCTATCCTGCTATTTACCCAGCAGACATCAATTATCATGATGACAGGTGGCAAACAATAGAACTTTGGGTGGTAAATAAACACACACGGTATAGAGTAATAAAAACATTGTTTCAACTTAGGGCATCAATTACAAAGATTATTTTATTACAAAGCAAGCCGACTTTGGATTCTTTAAGGTGTGCCGAATTTTTTATATTCAAAGTAGGCTGACCGAGGGGAAGCCGACTTTGGTTTCTTTTTGTCGGTATTCACAGGAATTTCGAAAATTAATTGAAACTTAGGAAATATTACTTGGGAATTCGATCTGGCTTATGAAAAGGCAAATATAAATCAAATCAAAACTTTTATTGCATGAAACACAAACAGTGTTTATACAGCAAAACACAAAATATAATACAAAGATGGGTTGTTCGGACTTGCACAAAAATGGAAGCAAAATATTTACTGGTAAACACTTGAGGGTAAACAACATTGATGGACACTTCACTTTGGGGTGAGTAATATTTAATTTAATATTTTCAAATCATTAAAATCAAAATGTAGATACAAGTATTGTGTAATGAATACCGTAATGAAACGGATAAACATGCATTTCTAAATGGTAATAGTGGGATGAAAACGTAAAAATATTTGAATTTACAGTATTTTGTACGTACTGCAAACATCTAGAGTTTCCAATATTGCCCATAGATTTATAAAATTATGTTCTTCAAAAGTTTGCAGTTAGGAAGAAAAGTTTTTAAAAAACATCACTGACAAAATGTAAGTTTGAGTGCATGTTTTGACTAGTTAAGCATCGATATTATGATTGAAAAGGTGTCCCAAAACTTACGACTTGAAAAAAACGATCTGTCTCAGAACTTACAGTGCACAAAAAAATTACTTAAAAATTAATTTATGATGTTCCACCATATACAGTATCCCAAGATATCTAGTAAATACGGTACTACTAATCTGAACTAAATTCAATATAACACATTAAAAAGACTAAATATATACATAAAACTAATAAAATAAGTAATGAACTACTAATAATTTAATTACTGCAAAACAGGCCCATTAAATTGCTGCAAGCAGACAACAATTGGGGAAATGGTCATGTTTCTGTCGTTAAATTTGTCCAAATAATTAAACAATTTTGCTTGCATTTCCTTGTACATTTGTGTCTGTTGTCTTTTAAATTTCCCTTCGGACGTGAGCCGCTGCTGAATATTTACAAATTGTGCCTCCTTAACTAACAGGCTAATCAGCATGTAAAGTGGCAGGTTTCCTCTTCTTGCAGCTGAATTGAGCCTGTGGTGCCACCCTTCTACATCGTTGTTTGTCCATATTGACTGCATATATACGGCCCAAAGAGTAGGTGTGAATAATGGATTTGTTATCCATTGTCTTTCTATGTAGCTACATAGATCGGTTAAGGGTCTGTTATTGGTGGTTTTATCTTGCAGGGCGACAAAGGTTAGCTGTATGTATTCTTGTGGTAAAAAATGGTTGAGCCATTAAATTCCTGACGAAAGCATGAATGGGGTTGTTTAATTTATAAGGTTTCTGAAGGCCGATCTCCCCACATTGCCTCCAAATCGCTTGGATCCAATGAAAGACACAACCTTGCATTTGAACTTCTGGAAAAACCGACAACACTCCCTTCCACATAGCAGCTTCAAAGTCGGCTACCACTTTTTCATCTTTGGTTCAGTGGGAATCGTATTTTTAATAGCTTTTAGCACTTTTTAATAATCTTTCTTCCTTTTCCCCGACACCAATGCAAAAGCTAGGCTAGGGGAACTTGTTTCGTTTCTGCTTTTTTTTACGAAGGCGTGCCCACTAAATAATTGGGTAAATGGTGGTTTAACCACATTGAAAGTCGCATGATTTTGCCATTGGCAACATTTCCAGCATTTGGTGTGTAGCATAAAGCAAACAAAACTCTTCTTGTTGAGTCGCTGTGGAATACATCTTGCCAATGAAAAGCTATGGGACCTTATTAATTCAGTAATCAAGTTAAAAAATTATTTAAAAAACCGAGGAAGAAAGTTGTTATGGTGACCTACGTTTGATCTTAGCTACTGAACTATCCAAAATAAACACATCCATAAAGTTTCATGACTGTACATACACCACTGTCAGAGAAACTTAGCTAAATGCAGAAACGTAATGTAATCAGTGGAGTGTGAAATGCATGACGCTGTGATCTGTTTTGGCCCGAATAAATATATAACAAAACATAATCAATGAATTAATAAATTAATTAATCGTTTCATCAATCAAGCACGTAGTTTATAGCTAAGTCGCACACTTATAAAGGCTAATGCGGTGGAAAACATATAACATGGTAACATTATTTTCATACATGATATATTACAGATGGGGTCCACTTGACAATATATTTTAGGTGCGATATAACTTTATATTTTGGTGCGACATAACTTTAATAGTGTGCGACTTAGCGGGTGCTAGATATCAAGGTGCGAGATGACTGTGAGTCTTAGTCGGTTGCAAACACAGCGGGGAAAAAACAACAACACTGGGTTTAGTCCTGCCGAGGCTGACGCAAAACGGCGGGTACACGCAAGATGCGGTATAGTGTTCTGCAGCTTCTGTGTTAGTTAGCGATGTCATGGACTATTTGTGCATACTGGCACATAACGAACTTTCTTTCGGAAATGGTGCTGTCAAGTAGTCCATCGCAAATAGTAACAAGGCTCCAAACATGAAAGTCAAGTTTAATTTTGTCAGTGAACATTTCACTTGCTTCTCGGAACTTGTTGAAAAGTTTTATCTTATGTTTTTAGAGTACGATTGAGTACCGCGATGTTATTGCTTTATAAATTTTTTTTTTTTTTAAATTTTTTTAAATCTGGCGTTCGGTCTTGCCTTGGTTCTTGTAAACCCATGTCTCCTCAGCTTTCATAATACTATAGTAATTCTCTCCCTCCATGGCTTGTTAAAAGCTGGTGTTCTAGGTATAAGTAAAAAAACACTTTAGTAAAAAGGGGGTAGGGTGCGTTTGCCTCCACAAAGTTTTTGAAGTAGAAATCTGTGGTTTTATTTATTTAGAAATATTGTAGTATTGTGGTTAAAATGTGTACCGGATGCTTTCTTGTTGATGACTTTAAGCCTTTGGTGACTCTGACTGTGGCTTTGCTTGTGTTCGGCTTTGGAATTTACATAGCAAAGCAGGCCCGCGATATTGATAGTGGCATTGCTGATTCACGACTTTCTGTTGCAGGACATATCTGATGATGGCGATGGCATTTTTGGCGGCTATCATTGTAATAAATTCACTAAAAAGCAAAAAGCGCAGATAAAATAGGCAGAGTTTATCCGCAACACAGCTTTTTACTGCTAATTTTTTATTCGTGCATTTTTCAGAGGTCTCGTCCATTTTTGTTTTTTTTTAAGTCTTCTTAATTATTTTAATTATTTGATTTTATTTTTGTTTAATTTTTTTTTTTTTTTCATATTAAAGGCGTGCTACCAGTACGGCGACGGCACAGGTGGTGTTAGCATAGCGGAAGCACAAGCTGTGCATTGTTTTACGGACGGTTCAAAAGACAGAGAATAAGAATACACACAGCTTTTCATGACCGACTCGCGGGCTTCGGCTCCTCCCCGGGGGGGGGGGGGTATTTACCAATTCGTAATGCATCGGCTCTTCCCCGAGTTATGAGCTTTTTTTTTTGTGGGTTTTTTTTTTTTTTTTTTTTTTTTTTTACAACCGAAGTACATGCCTGTGAGATGCAGCTCGTATTTCATTTTTCATGGTTGAGTATTTATCGACTTCATTCAGGATAATTTCGAACTCTTCTTCGGTGACAGCGTTGTCGCGTAGCGCCTTAGATATGTAGTCTGTGATTGTGTTGGGTTTTGTTTCGACCAAGACGCGGATTTCATTGTTGGCTTTCATGGATAGTCGCCAGCTGATACAATTTCCAGCTACAGAAATCAGATCACAGCTTAAAGTTGTTATCTCAAGGGTGTCACGATATGGGCAGCATTGATTGTTGATAAAAGTCCAATCCCTACCACACCGGTACCCAGAGATACAGTCGTCAGTGTGGTGTCAACACTATCCACATTGTTTTGAGCGCGTCGCTGTTCAGTCCCCGCACTGTTCATATTCAGGCGAAAATCGCGTGGGTGTTGGATTTTTGGATATATCAACATTATAATTCCTCTATAAGCAGCGTTGTATGAAAGTTTAAATGATCTGGAGGGGGAATGTTAGCTCCCCTGAGGACACGCACCTCTAACTTGTCGCCGTGGCTTGCTGGCAAGACGGTGGTGATGTCAAAGAAGATGTCAGTTTGCTTGATATCACTAGATCTGGAAATGACACGGTCCGCCATCACGCTCTCAAAGAGTCACACCTACCATGCCTTCTGTCCTCATTTGTTTTCTCCACCAACTGTTTGCTTTTCTGGCCAATTACTATGATGCGGCAGAACGCGTCTTTCTTTAATATAACTCTGTTTTTTTTGTGTTTGGTGAGACGAATATAACTATTTTTTGTGTGTGTGTGTTTGGTGAGACGAGTGATAAAGGACGCTACATATACCCTTACGGAAAGTTTCTTAGCAATACATTTTTTGCTAACCAATACCACCTCGTTTATGTAGCAGCAATCGCGCCCAAGACACCCCGAGGGCAGTACTTTTGGCTGTTGTACCGATAGCGAAAGAGCAATTAACCCTAGCTGCTCTCAGGTTGTCTTAGGGTGCTCTGGGTGGTCCTAGTGCTCGATGTCTATCTGTTTTGCACCAATCTGAACAGGTACGTGTCAACCCCAAGAAGGCGCAGATACTCTCGCACCAGTGGTTTGTATTTCTTGTCGATGTCATGTACTTGTTGTGCGAGCTGTACCAACACTCTGTCGTCTTCATCGATCCCAGGATTGGCAGGCGGCACCTATGATTTGTGTTCCTTGTCTATGTCTGGTTGCTTCCCAATGGCTATTTTTCCGCTTTTAAGCTAAGTATGGCGCGAGTTCTATTTGCGGAAGCCAAAGATGGTGAAAGTGGCTGAGAATCTCGATGCTTGTGCATTGACGATGAGGTCGTCACACCGGATGTAGTTTCCAGCGGTAAACATAGACGCAAAGCTAGTTGCAAAGTTTTCGTATGCGCGTTATTGAATGAGTGATCACATTATGAGCCCGTACGACTCCGTTTACACGGATTGAAAGCGTTTCCCACGTTCCGTTACCACGATTCCCATGTAGGTTAAATGAAGTAAAATCGGGAGCCCAGAATGATGATAATGTCGTTGTTGTAAAACCACCGACGTTCTGAAAGTTTTCAGTTGAATCCCAGCGATAGTAACCAGACTCATTCATTGCTGTAATTCCGCTGACACACGCGATATTGTCTGCCGTTAAGTACACGACCATCAGGGCAACATCAGTGCGTGCAGAGAGTTTCAGGGATCTTCTGGGGCGACATTAAATGGGAAGGTTGGCCCAGAGGCGCTTGCATCGTGGTTACTAAATAAGCCCGGCCCACGTTGACTCAAAGTGTACAAGCACTATTTTAAATCTCAAGGGTGATAGTGTACGACAGCATATTAACCGGCGATTGTCTTTCGTTTAAGATGCGTATCCAGAGCTCCTAGCTGCTGCCTTCACATAGTTTGCGCTAATGTGGCTTTCCATAGAAGACATTACGCGTTTCCCCGTACGACTAACCACCCACAGGAATGACTTCTAGCAGGGTGCTGTTTTTTTCATCAAGAATACTCCCAGTTGTGTTATCTAACTGAGGTGTACATAAAACCGCGGGACGTTGATAAACGCTAGGGCATTGGGTGCCGTGTACGTACTAGCTACGTAAAACCTGGGTAATTCGAATACAAAGATGGGGGTGAGAGAGTCGAGATAGAGCTGATAATTTGGGACAGAGAACGTGATGCTGACCCGCCCGATCGCCGCGTTGTAGTCCGCAGTCATTCCAGGAATTGCAGCATTACTTTTTCGAGTGTATCCATGCCGTAATACCCAATGGGAATGGTGACATCTACCGTCGGGCTGGTTGGGGTCGGGCTGACAACAAATCTGCTGTTACCAAGCGCAGCGTTGTACCGTCCTGGTCTGAACGAACTCTCTCAGAGGCCTACACGGGTACCTGGACAAGTGCGTATCACCTTTTTCTAGAGCCATCATGCCAACTTTAGGATTAGTTAATACAACATACAGTGTCAGAAAATACACTAGTGTGGTAGCGATGGTATTTCCACAAGTACTTCGCTTGAACAGCGACATGAAATACAGTGTTGGCGGCGTAACTAACTATAGCGATGTCGAGAGAGCAAAGATCCAAGAACTGTTGCTAAACAATTAGGTATTTATGCGGGATTGTTATTGACATAGCTGATAAGAACGTACTACCTTTTGTCGAGTGGGAGAATACTGTGGACAATTGGTACTCCGGATCTGCAGACGGAGAGAGGAAGTTTTGCAAAATCAGGTAAACTTTGCTGTCTGGTACACGACAACTGGTTCCATGTTTATTATAATGTGAAAAAGGTTCTTATTCAGATGTAGTGTCCCATTCTGGGCCTAACAGGTTGGAATGCGCTTGAAAAAAGAATCAACATGGTCGCCTACGAACGCTTTTGCAATGAGTTTAATGTGGATAAACTCAGACTGGCGGCAGAACCACATCGAGAACCAAGGCCTGGGTACGATGTATAACTACAGTGTCAACAGGGGCTACCAGCCCGTTCATGATGCATGGGACCTCAACATGTATGCGTTTGACTTTTCAAAGAAGCGCAAAGTTGACTACTTCACGCAGGACACCCTGGACAGTGGGACTAAAAAGGGTTTTGTGTATTTCATGCTCGAGAAGTCTCAAGGCTTTACCCGATCTGGACATACATTTGGGCAATCCTGGGCGCGCAAACTCAAACACAGAACACGATAGTGAGATCACGGAAGAACTGTGACGCACAAAAACAGTTTCTTGCCCGAGTCGATACAAAAGTACCAGGTAGTGCTCGGATACGCCAGAAGCAAGCTAGATTGCGTCCTTGGGGGCGGCATCTACATGATCCCAAGCGACATGAAGCTTAAAATCGGCTCCTACGAGAAGTATAACAACAAATTTCTTATTGCGGTTGACGACATGGCGCTGGTATCTCTTCTCGCACAGCCGCCAGTTTTTGTGCGGTCTTTTTGCTAACCTTCTCTGGTGGCTGTACGTCCAGCTCTTTTTATATGCCTATACCATACCTACTTCGCAGCGGGGGAGAGTTTGTACGGCCACCATTTCTCACCCCTAATCCATTCAAGAGGGATATCTCGTCGCTCCTAAGGAAACAGCAGACCGTCTTTTACAATGAAGGCGGCATGGTTCGGTTTTTCTGTTATCTCATTTGCCTTAAAGAAGGCGTCAACCTTTTGATCGCGAATTTCGTTTATATCTGCTGCTAGGTCGTCGTCACGAAGGTTGTCTAAGCGGCCTTTCAGTTCCCGTATCTGCTGACTATATAATCCGGAGGCGGCTCGATGAATGGAATATCTCCTTCTTCGTCCCCGGGCGGAGCATTTCCTTCGTTACCTAAGTCGGTCAGTTCAATTTCTTCAGCCATGTTTTAACAGACGGCACAACGACAAGTCTCAGCAAGTATTAAAATATGAAAGGAAGGACACGTTTATTCCAATGGCACGAAACTTAAGCATGTCTCAATACGAAAACAAACTCGACCCATTTCGCACTCTTCGCCGCGCATTCGGGGTGAAGAGAATCTGAAGCACCGTCGTTGTGATTTATAACCCGAGCACTATAAACCAAAACCAGCTGTTTGTCGTCAGATTTCCATACTCGGCAGCAACGATGTCATTGTGCCGGGCACTGCTAGACTGGCAGTTACAATTGCTTTGAACGACGGCTCACCGCCGACTGACGCCAACCGTACAATCGTGAAAAACCTAGACCGCGCCATCGTCAAAAAGATCAGCGTAAAACTTGAGGGGAACGAAGTGGCCTGTATTAACTATGCTGATGTTTGGGACGTCAACAAGGATATCTTACTGACGGATAAAAAGTGGACTAACGTATACAAATCGCCAACACTGCCACCATACGTGTCTGCACTGGCAATGCCGTCTCTGACACCCAGCTCGATGTGTCTGTCGCTGCCGCATTTGAGAACCGCTTTCACGTGCCGCTCGACTTTGAGCTGCTAAATGATCACATGCCATACTATCAGTCACGTGATACTGAGTATTTCTACAACCCCCTTATCAACACGGTTTCATTGACGATCGAGAACATCCCAAACCAGATCTATCCACAGGGACAGCCAAGGTACAAGCGGTGGGAAGAGGCCCAAATATAATGGCGAGAAAGTTTCTCAAGGACGCGGAGGGGTCTATGCTTGACGTTGGCACCTTTTACCGAAACAGGTTTGCCCTCGTCCTCGATATGAAATCGACGAAAGACGACACGCTCCACGAGTCGGAAAGACGCATAGAAACCGCTAGCGAAGGCGTAACGGTGCAGATAAAAAAAACGGTCCAGGAGGCAAGTGTATTGAACGTGTACATATATGTCGTCGTGGATGCAACTCAACATATAGAACAGCCAATTCGTGACGGTCATATACTAGCCTGCTCTTGCGTTCCGCAATCTCTGAAAACTTACAGCCACACTGTGCCGTGATCGTCGGCCGCCACGGCTGCGGCAAGCGCGTGTTTGCATGCGAACTGTTCGAATCGGCATTGAAGGGCCACTTTGATTGACGCGGGAGTATTTCTGGTCAACCTTGAGGGCTATGATATGGATGACCTGCTTGTGAACTCACTAAAATGTTCGAGGAAGCTACCACCCTTTATCTACTTGACGATTGCGCATTTCTTTCTGGAGTCCGGTATAAGGCAACGGCCCTTACTAAGCTCGCCTATGTCAGCCGCCATGCCTGCATCAGCGTGTAGGTCATAATACAAAAGTACAACGCCGTTGCCTATGACATCCGCAAGAAGGCCTCGTGGATAGCCCTCTCCCACCGCAAAGACGAATACTCATTTAGGGACACAAAGAGAAAACAATATCATTGAAGCCGAGCGTCGAGCAGAGGCCTACGAGTTTCTCAGAAAGGGGCGTTTTACTAAGCTACTCCTGGGCACAGAACCATCAGTGTCCTACCAGTTTGTTCACGCCACAACTCTTGAGCTCATGTATGTGGTGACTTCGTATTTTGTACGCCAACAGCCCCACTATAGCACTTTGGACCTTAGCCTATAATATCTATAATCTACTTAGACTAAAGCGCTCAAGCAACCATATCCAGAACTTAATAAGAACCATGGCGATTGCTGTAAGTGACATGGATGTTGACGAGATACTATGTGGGTTGACTTCAGAAACAGACAAGCCGGCTAACGCCACTCACAAGATTCCCGATGCATACCCTGTCAAACCAACACTAGCACAGCAGCGTGACCGTCTGTCTGAGTTGGTGGCTTCTGGCGCAGCAAAAGAATACATGGGCCGACCTCTTGCCTTCCCGGGCCCAATGGCAATGACCGATGGCTCTGGAAACGCGCTGCAACTTTTCGACCATACCTGGGCACAATTTTATGCTTCCAATAGGTCAGTCGGGCTAAAATTGTGAAGACACCGGCGGCATACGTGTTTCTTTTCATTGTGTGTGTTGTGATGCCGTACCGTGCGGTTTTTTGCTTTATCTGTATATAGTGGCTCTTTCCGCTCTGCGTTTAGTAAGTAAACAGCAACATGTTTATCGAATGTTTCCTGGCATCCTCACTAATGCGTATCGGGTACAGGCCTTTTTTCCAGCCAAAGACACTAACTACGATTGCCGGGTTTCGTCGCTCAAACTTCTCAATATCACTAACGTTCACAGAAAAGTCAATGCCAGTAAAGCTGAGCTCGCCAAACTGTTGGCGGTACTTGCCTGGCCTATTAACATTGTCATCAGCCAGGTACAAAGCAGACAGGATGGTCCACTCAAAGCAGCGGTTGTCGTTGTTCTTCACGTTTATAACGGACCGTGGTGGTATGCACCTTGGTTTTAGAATGTAGTTCCGACCACGAAACGGGCGGTACTGCGATACATTAATATCAAGCATTTCACACATAACAAATACCCATCCTGAGCCATCGTGCATGTATTCTTCAATGTGCTTCAAGATGGCTGCATTAACCTGGGCAACAAGCTGCTCAATCGCATCACTTAATAGTAAAATGTTAGATTTGTTACGAAAGTAGGCTGCCACTTTAATGGTACCTTGTATCTTGGTGTTTTCGTAATAAACTTTTTGCTGGCCTGGTACAGGTTTTCTAGCTGTGCCGTTAACACAAGGCTAAATTTTAGACACTTCATTTTTTTTTTCTCAGTTCTTGCCGACAACAGCTTGCACCCCAGGTGCCATTGCACTAAGAAATACCAAAGCGTCAGCTTCAAGCCTGTGCATTTATGGCACAGTGGAGTGATAGTCTTTCACAATCATTTTTCTTGCGCAGTCCTTACCTTCTCCCTCTATAAAAGCGGGCAAATCGTCAGGTGCCAAGTCGGACTGCACCTGTTCTAAAGTAGCAGTGGGCTGCCTAACCTTTTGCACCTATTGCATCTGCTCTTGAGCGGCAAGACATGGTGCGTGAAATCGCCGTCTGGCACTGGGACGCGGTGCAGGAAATTGTGCTCTCGTAAGTTATTGTCCGTGGTGCTTTTATAGGTACGGAATGTGAACCTAATCTCTCAATAGATTTTGTCTGACCTTATTCAATTCCTGCAATACCTTTGCAAACTAAGAATTCCTGTCCCTTTTTCTGCATTCACTAGATTGTGCTGCATCCTATCGCTACTACACGTACGACAATGCCTTGATTGGAACTGAGTGCCCTTTCCACACAACCTACATGGCACAGGCGAAACAAACACCTCCTTTCGTTGTCTCTGCATGTGAATTTTACGGCAATCCGTCGTTACAACCCAATGTTTTTCTCTTTGTTTGCAACCCGCTGACCGCTGTACTCCTCCCAACCGGCTGACAGTTGCTCCGACATTGCTGACCTCAAGCCCCCCCCCCCCCCAACAAAACCGGATGATCCAAAATACCCCTTGTACTACTACTAATAACCTCGGATGTAGTTGTAAGAATACACATAAATTTGATAGGTTGGGTGATTCGCTTCCGGCGGAGTGCACCACATATGTTATGCGTTTATCTCCTTTCGCCGCCATTCATTTGGACCACCTCAGCTATTTCTGCGAAACACCTATAAGCTCCTGATATATGTCGGCGAAGTAATATGCAGAAAAAGCATACACTTTGTTTTCTTTGATGAAAGAAAGAAAGAAAGAAAGAAACCGCAATCTTTTCGGACCGAGAAGTTGCAAATGAAAAATTAGTTCGTGCATTCGCAACTTCTCAGTCAATCCTTGTTTCGTAAATAGCCGTGATGGTCTGAATGGCACCTATCGTCATACATTCAAGGTATGATCCGTAGGATTCACCGGGAAGTTGCCAATAGCTGCCATATTGTGACATGTGAAGAAAAGTAGTTCCGAATATCGTTCTTAATGGCATTCTGACCACCTTGGCTATTTCTGCGAGACATAAATATGCCTCAGATGTATGTCCGCTCAGTAATTTACAGAAATATCACACATTTTGTTCGCCGTACATTTCTTTCACAGAGAAGAATTCGCAATCTATTCGGACCACATCGGCTATTCCTACGATTGCACTGACCGTATAATTCATTTGGACTACATCTGCTATTTTTGCCAGACAAAAGTTTCCCTCGAATGTATGTCGGCATGGTAATTTACAGAAAAATCATACATTTTCCTTGGCGGAAACGTCTCCGCTAAAGAGAAACCGCAATCTATTAGGACTACCTCGGCTATTTCTACGACTGGGTTGACCGTTGAAATTGACCAAGAACCTGCGAATGGTAAAATAGTTCGATGCATTCACAACGTCTCGGTCAATCCTTGATTCATAAACAGCAGAGGTGTTCCGAATGGCAGTTATCAGCATACATTCGAATAAAAAACAATAGTTCAATCCATTCTAGCTCCTCCGTCATCCTTGTTTCGTAAATAACTGAGGTGGTTCGAACAGCAGCTAATGGCAGCTATCGGCATATATTCGATGCATGATCCGTATGATTGGCCTCCAAGCTGCGAATGTCTCATTCGCGGCGAATTAAATCCCATGTTTCGTTCTCAACTTGACGGATAAGGCACATACTGGCCGAGAACCAGGATGCACGGATTCTGAGCCATTTGGGCGACCTGTTCGAGGATTTCGCCCAAGCACCAAGAACAATCTCAGTCATATATCCTCGCTTGTTACTGAGCGTGCTGATATAAAGGAAATTGTTTCTTCTTTATAATCTGAGGATTACGGTGTGATTGCCTGTGTGTATTCTGGCTACATTGCACAGTGAGTAATCAGGCATTGGTGCTGTCCCGGAAGTGAAATTTGTGACTCGTGGAACGTTGAGTTTACAATTCAGCCTCTCTCAATTGTTTTTTTTTTTTTTTTTTTTTTTTTTTTTTTTTAAATTGCCGGTAAACCTACGACAAAACATTAACTGTATTTGGTGGTAAAATGCCACCTGGAGAAAACTGTGCGCTTTGATAACAGCATCACGCTCGATTTAGATTACATTTACTGTGATATTTTCTTTGCAATGACTTTAGTGTACAATTTATCAAAGCCTTAGGAAGTAAAAGTCAGGAATTCTTTACTTGTAGTGATGAAGCAAAGGGTTGACAATTCTATGTCAATGTGGTCATGTAATAATAATAATAATAATAATAATAATAATAATAATAATAATAATAATAATACTTTATTTAAGAGGTGGTCGCATTTACTCGTCTAAAATTAAAACTTAATTGGTGTTCTAAAATTTATTACTAATATTAAAGGTTCCCACGCTACCAGAAATCGGGAAAAAGTCGGGAGAAATAATAGGTTTGTTTCCGACCGGGAAAGCCATAGACTTTTGCAAATATTGATCAGAGTCGAGGAAAAACCGGGAATTTTCAGCCGTCACTTGATCACCAAACAAATAAGTAATTGAGTCGTATCTGAATAGTTAGGAAATCAGTTCTTACCGGAATTTTTGGAGGTTGCAGAACTCTTCAGTCGATTGAAATACAGTGGCTGCATGGATTATTTAGGTAGTTGCCCTAAACATGTTTGTATAGTCAATCCAAGTGCTCAGACGATTGGATTGGTCAAGTAGACTCGTTGCATCATAGGCCGCACCATATCGGCATATTTATTTTCACGTAGCACGTACGAAGACCAGTCTAGCGTCACAGTGTGTCAATACGGCTGCGACGTATGATTATGGTGAGTGAAAGAAAAAAAATAATAAAGGTTTTCTTCCCCAGTTCCCCTTTTGATATGCAATGTTAACGAAAATGTATTGTGATAAATCTTTGCTTGTTACTTGGTAGTTCGCACAGGGAAGACTGTGTTAAGCATTATCGTCAATAGTAACCTTCGCCTGCCCCAACTCGCCTTTGCGGTAAATTTTACTCTCAGACGTTCCTAAATACTTGAGAGATGATTCCAACAATAAAATTATGGGGATCACGTCCCTTGAAGTAGGAATTTTGTTTAAATCACTAAACGAGTAATTGGGGGGGGGGGGGTGATTTTTTTTTTTTGGGGGGGGGGTAACACATTGTCTTATGGTGTCTAACCTCCTATATCCCTTGTAATTTTTGTTGCAATTTATTTTCAGATGTCCTTTTATAGCAGATTTTAACAAATAATATTATAAGTGTTTGTGTATAGTGTTAACAAAAATTAGTTATATAATTTTGTTCTTGTTTTGTAGAGAAGTTCCTTTCTTAAATAGCAGCGGTAGTAGTAGTCGTGTTCTTGGCATAAAAATAACTTCTGTTTGTTATTAACAAGCCCTTAGTATGATTTTTTTTTTATCTGTTTATTCATCTAACATGATATAAATTTAGGCTGCACTATAATAATTATGTTTGTTACTTACAAATGCTACTGGAATATAGGTGCCCAATGTTCATATGGCACCGTTAGTTTCACATCAAATTAAAGTTCTGTTCTGTTTAAAGGATAGGAATCTTTGCTGCATATTTACCAAGCAGACACAAGACAACAAATTAGAACACTAAACGCTATTGAAAACTATATTCCCTTTACAATGCAAAAAGCATGAAATAGAATGTCATAATATCTTTTTTTTTTTTTTTTTTTTTTTTTTTTAAGAAAAAAGATAAGATATAATTTGTATTCATTAGAAGTAAAGTAGAGGAAAGAGTCATTTAGCGTTTCGCGTTTAGACCAAGTGACAACAAGCATATCTTGGCAAACGAACCTCGGGCTATATGTTGAATTTAAGTAATTCAAAGCGCAAAGTGTGTGTATCGATCATTGCAATATGTATTGTCAACTATCAAAACAGCTAGTAAAAAAAGATTTATAATTAAGGAAAGAACACATATCCGTTGCTATGATAATAGAGAAGCTGTCTACTCGCTTGTCAGCTTTTCGACAATGCACATATGTTGGAGAATCACGCTAGGGGAAGTAGTTGTCATAGAGTCTGTCATTTCACCTAAACAGGCCCAAAAAGTGAAGTTCACTTCGCCTTGTATTGATTTTAAGACATTACCTCCACCCCCTTTAGTTTCAATACAGTGCATTAATAATCAAAATAAAAAGTCGACCTTTTGTAAATTTTCCCTTCAAAGAGGAAGGTGGAAATAAAGAAAAAGAAGTTTTAGGTTCTGTAGTCAATTTTGGTGCTAATTTTATGATCATAAATACCAGAAATTACATTGCTTTTCTACTCAATTCCTGCCGAAAATTCCATGAAAAATAAGCGAAAAATTAAATTCGTGTAGCCCAATCTGAAGCAAATTATGACTCAGTGGACATGCACAGGTCCATTAATAATAAAGACAATCATTTGTACCCAGTATTTTATAATACAGACGTACGAAAGAGGCCCTTAGACTGTCAGCTATTTTCAAGGTTGCGATTTTATATTATGTACATGGGCGTCCGGATGAATTTTTTTCAGGGGGACAAAGCCAAAATCAAAGGGACGAGTCTTCAAAGTCATGCCAATAGGGTCAAGGTTGGATTTGGGTGGTTTAATATTTTGGGGGATTGTTTAAATCTTATTACAGGCTCACAACAGCAGTGTCACAATATAAGAAACATTTAACTTTTAAAAAAAAATTCTAATGGTATTTCATCAGTATTTTAATCATCTGACTTGAAACTATGCAAAAACAGTAGTTTCAAGTGACTATTTTGAACTTTGTGTATCCGCCTCTCCCTTAATTCGTCAGCTTCGCCCTATATTCTAGCTGGAGAGAGGTAATTTCTCCCAAATATTAAAGTCAAGCTTGGACTCTGACTTATCATGATTTAATGCACTTAAAAGCAATGCCAAGATGAATGGAATGAGGTAAAGGTTCTGGCAATAAAGATTTACTAACATTTGATTGGGATATTTCAAAACAAAAAATTTAAGAGCTGCAAGACGGCCCCTATCAATATAGCAGATTCATTCCTGTACTTAGAAATGTACCGACTACTAGGACAATTTTCAATGCAGAACCTCGTGCTCTGGATGTCCGTGACATTGACTGCATTAAATATACAGTCCATAATCAGATTACATTCAAAGTAGAAGTTAGGGCACCAACTGGACATAAGTGGATTTTTAAAAAAAAAAAAAATTTTTTTATCTGAAGGAATAAAATTTTAAGGGTTTTTCCACCAATTTTAAAACAACCTTTGCCTAAAAGACTTTCTTCATACGAACATATGCAGACAAGCAGACTAAAGTTATCATTTTTATTTTGTACATAAAAATGAGTTACATGCAAATTTATATGAATTTCAATAGTTATACTAGTTTCTAGTGATACATCGTGTTTTGGGTACATGATCATATAATTAATTCTGATGTTATGGGTAGGTCTCAAATAGAAATAGCTTTTGATTTAAAAATGCACATTTTCTAAACCAAAATGTTTTTTTTTTTTATTCAATTCAGTTTGGGTCATAAGTCATCCTTGAAAAAAAAATTCAATTTCAGCCAGGAATAAACCTGGAAAAGACCTGAACATTTTTTGTTTCAAAAGCGTGGGAACCCTGAATATAGTTTAAGCAAAGTCTGTTCAAATCTTATTGTTGAATTCTCTACACCTTAAATGTCACCCAAAAACTTCCAGACGAAAATTATTTATCGCTATGCAGGCCCGCCGACAGAAATTCCGTGCCCTGGGCAGAGCGGTCATGGGCCCCAAAACTAATTTTTAATATTTTGTATATAAAACAAAACTGTGTACAGTTTTGCAAGGAACAAATTGTAATATTTTGTGCAAAGATTAATTAATTTTTGTATAACCGAGTTGATCGCGGGTCCCTAGAAATCGCGGTACTAAACAGAGTCAAGAAAAGAAGACGTCGGGTCTGCTCATAACAAATAACAGGGTAGTAAGCATTTTTTTTCAACACGCGCAGCTTTCATTGTGACATCACATAGCGCGACATTCAAACAGGTTTACAGGATCACACTTTTAGGTTGATCTCGTCCAAAAATGTCCACGTACTTAACATTGAATTTGCCGTATGTATTTCTCGGGGCGTGTATATAATGACATTCCAAAGAATATGGATCTATGAGGATCAAAATAAAGTGAATAATCACCATTTTAAGGTACGTGTAATCAAATTCTAACAAAAAAATACATCCATTACTGAAAACGCCTACATGACCTGTATGATTTGTACTTTACACGTATCACGTGGCACACCATCACAATATTACGAGAATGTCACAATGAATTGCCAATCGGAATGTCATCGGCCTTTTCCATCGCATGCTTGAAAAAGTTTTTCGACTCACATCGGAAAGAGATGAGATTGTTTCGAATGAATGCGCTGAGCCGCCATACATAGTCTGGATCTTGTATCTGTATTTGTTCTTGTTTCACATTTTAATGTTATATAAAGGATATTAGCGGAGGATCCAGTCAACGTGCTCGTAGACTAATGCGTCGACTGTTGACAATGGTTAGAAGTGGTGAAGTTTGTATGCTTGAAACAACCTAGTACGTAATACATTTTTGGCTGGGACACGATACTATAGATTAGAGATAGTGTGCGTCCAGTATTTTAGTGCTGACGTAAATGCTTTTTATTATGGTCATAGATTACTACATGTTTTATGGTATTTTTCACTTTGGAATTTCTACCACAACTTGAACAAATTTTTGCTGATTTCTCAATTTTCTGTTGTAATATTTTTAAGGGGTGCTTGTTTTTTTCTGTAGCTATACCATAGAATAATGTTTTAAAAAAAATAATAAAGGATCCAGAGTTGAAATCCCCAAAGTATGTTGCTCTTGCATTAGCCCTGCTGGAGGGGGGGGGGGGGGGGGGGTAGGGGTTACACTTGTATTATATCCGGACGAGTTCCTTGTGCCATGGGTGTATACTATTAAATGCTAACTTTAGGCATGTCTAATTTAAAATGAGTAATTATGAAATGTATAGATCTATAGTGAAATGCTCTTTTTATCTCAAAATAATCAGTAATTATTATATCATCCATCGAAGTTGTGGAGCAAATGCATAGTGAAAGTACATAAAACACCTGCATGCAAATGCGTTATGGTTATACACTGAAAATAAATTGTCAGTGCTCAATAACAAGTGAATTTTTGTAATTGTTGTTGTTTTCTTTACACTGCAAGTTCATATTAACATCCTGAACCCGTAAACCCCGAAAGGTATTGGAAGCAATGATTCGGTCTAAAAGCTGCAACCTGAACAGTTGATTGCTGACAGAAATTACTGAGTTGTATAACAAGTAAAGAGGGCTTAATTTTGAACATTTTCTATATCCACACATTGTGAACACAGATCTTTATTTGCATACCTAATATCATTCAAAAACCCATGCAGCCATGGTACAAATTAACCTTGAATCACCACACAGTAGTCAGAAAGCCACAACCATAGCTGCCAAATCTTGTCATGTTCCTTTAACCAACATTTACCTTAGCCAAAAAAGTGTTTATGTTTTATTTACATAGGCAACCAGTCTGGCTGCATGCATACCTCCAAAATGAGACTTTAAACTGCAGTCTCACTCTCCTGCATTTTCAGAGTTGTATCTTTTTGTTTGTGTTGAATTATAAAAGTAACTCAACAGTACCTCTTTCTGAATTCTTTCTGGGTTGTTACAAAAAGGACAATGTTCTTATGTAATTACTTGGACTTACATGTATGGATGTGTGTGTGTGTATATATATATATATATATATATATATATATATATATATATATATATATATATATATATATATATATATATGTATGATAGTCAAAGGTTGTAACTCTGCTGTTATTGAAGTCTTTTGAACTGTTCTGTAACAGTCTAAGAACTATTATTATATACTTTCACAAAGTTTAAATGATATGTGTGACTTTTTTAGTTAATAAAAGACTATTTGGAAAATTGAACTTGCCCTTGGGGGATTTGAGCTTCCACCAAAATATGACAACAAAATATCACACCTATAGTAAAAAAAAAGTAAGGTAAAATAAAGTATAGAATGTTATTAAGGAAATCGAATTATAATTATTTTACAAAAGTAGAACTTTTGTTCCTTTTTATCTTTGTTTGCACCTTAAAACCATATGAAGATAATTAAAGTTATCAAAAAAGATCTATGTAAATAGTACATGTAGATATATATGTCAGTGAAAAAAAAAAGAAAGGTTAGAATGCAAATATAGTTAGAAGAGTAAAAACGGACATATGTATATAGATAGATAAATGGATAGGTAGATAATGGTTTTGGAAAAGGCTGGATTTTAAGAGAGGGAGATATGTTTAGGTAAAAGACCTTAAACTGAAAAATTAAACAGACAAGAACAGAAATTGCATAACTTAATTTTAATAATATTTAAATATTTCATAACATTTTTCTTTATCTATGTTTCCACTTAAAGTTTCATTGATAATGCAGATTCAAGTATCCATCAAGTGAGAAAACAAGGTGAAACTAGGTCCCTCACTGAAATATATAAATATCAATGAACTCACTCTATTTTCTTCTTCTGGGGAATGTTATGTTCACTCACGTAAGCTTCCGCATCCACTTTCTCCAATTTCCCCCTTGAAATCGGTGAGGTGCATCTAAACAATCTTTGACCAGCCAACTTTTGAAAATGATTTGAGAACACTTTTTTATCCATTAAATTGTTTGCCAAACAGTAAGTATATATTGGTTTCCTGTAATAATCACATCACATAAAGCATCATAAGATGATGAATATCGCTGGAGGGTGCTAGGTTTCCAGGTGGTTATAATCATTAGAGACAAGCGTCTTTTATTTCCAAATACACCTGTCAAAGAATCTCATGAGTTATATTATTAACAATTATCACCTAGTTACCTTGAAATTGGCAACATGCATCAAAACAGTCTTTGACAAGCCGATTGCTTAGAGTCAGCAATCTTTGCACAGTCGGAGCTCACAAACTGTCGCTGGCTACATTAGGACTTGAGAGTTTGCGAATCCCATATACCGTTACATATAAATATTACGATCAAAATATAACTGATAAGTTAAAGTATAAATATTTATTTTCTATTTGGCAAAACTTGCTTTAAATAGTAAATATTCACATTATCATGTTTGTGCAAGAAAATGCGAGACTGACCTTGATATTGACTACAATATGGAAATAACAGATTTTGACAGTATATCGCGTAAGAAAAAATACAGTTACGTACAAATATTACGATCAAAATATAACATAAGTTAAAGTATAAATATTTATTTTCTGTTTGGCAAAACTTGCTTTAAATAGTAAATATTCACATTATCATGTTTGTGCTAGAAAATGCGAGACTGACCTTGATATTGACTACAATATGGAAATAACAGACTTTGACAGTATATCATGTGAGAAAAAGGATCGATAGATGAAAGAAACTGCAGACAGTTATGTAAATGAAGAATGCAGTACATATAAATATGAAATAAAGGTTCTGATATATGTATTGTGACAAGATTGCAGAGTATAAAACTTTCAGAACATAAAACATTATGAACTGGACATGATCTCTCTCTCAATATTTTGGACTTGCCTGCGGGCATGTACCTTGCAAAACTTGAGCTTGCCTGAGCAAAATTTGAGCTTGTCCCAGGCATCAGGTAAATGAATTTGTAAAGCCCTGCTTATGTTGTTATTTATATTATTATTAATGCTCTTTCTTTAGCAGTTTTTGCCTGAACAACTAAAGAGTAAGCACCAATGGCAGGGACAGTAGACCAGCCAACTCCAACTGGTGAAAATGAAGAGAGTCAGGTGAAAGAATTCTTCAAATTTATTGGCGAATACTTTGAGCTTGACAAGAAGCTGGTGGATGCTAAAATCTATGCAGAGGATCACCCTATCATGTCCCTGTTTTTCCTTATCATCACAGCGATGTGTACAGGGCCAATAATTTGTTTTGTAATATTTGTTGTTGGAAGTGTTACTGTTACTTTTGTTGGATTTCTCTTTGTTGAAGGTAAGATATCAAGACCAGCAAATGTCATAGTATGTATCTATGTGATGTATATCTCTCTGTCTAAATCTTAATTGATATGTATTTATATATATATATATATATATATATATACAGGTCTCGAAATTTAGAATTTTTTTCACTAAGCCGCAGAATCACCATAATAAACTGTTTACTGATCCTACTAAAATCAAACAGAAGCCAGTTCAGTTTCTAATTCAACATTTATTATTTATTAACATAAGTTAAAACAATAACAACAAGACTCCCGAAAAGTTCATGTTCAAGTTTCTTCAAGATGCTCTTGTTCAAAGATACCACAATTTACTGAGGAACCAACTTGCTGTTTTGATTTCATGTATCCCTTTGCCAATATGTGTAGGGAGCTTGCGACGTGTAATTCCAGGGATAATTTATTAAAGTTTTACGACTATCAGCGAATGAAATACCCAGCACACTTCCTTATCTCCGAATACTCTATGCAGAAAGTGCACAACATCACAGCATTTCCTTGGTTGTACTAGAGCCATTTGTATTAATTTGCCCAGCATTTCTGGTACTTTCTTAGTCTCTTCTTGATCATATTTACAATCGCGCTCTGTCTTGTCATCATCTAATTTCTAAAAATTCTTCCACATGTTTACACTTGTCACTGCACAATGTATCGAATGTTTATTAAAACATATTGTTCTGTATAATTCTGGATTATTCGTTGCATTGGTGAACACAACCTATTAGATTGATCAATACTAGCCTGAGATCCTATACATTTTGTTATCATCAATAATGAGATCAGTGCTTGGAGGCAGTACACTAGGCTAGTTCCACATGTGCAAAGACTGTTTTGACAAAAATCACACTAATTTACTTGATGAGTGGATGAGTTGTTTAAAACCTGTCCATTTGCACCATGAGCATTTATTGTATCTTTGTCAATTGCAGGATGTTGGTAGGTACTCATTTAACACAATAAATGGATCAATTAACCATTACAAGGAATGCCGACTCATGACCACTTGTTAAGTTCTTACATGTTATGATAGGTGACTGACAGTAATTTCACTGCCCCAACAAATTGGTTACTGCTGGGTTTTTACTGATCCGCTGGCAAAATCGCTAACCGCAGGATAGCAGATTCACATTAATTTCAAGCCTTTTATGGTTCATTTACTTGTACAAAATAAATACATAAAAGATTTAAATATGAATTTCAGCTAAATTCTGTAAAAAAAATTTTGTAGTAAAAATAACACATTATATGGAATTAACCCATAGATCCAGGTATGGTTCAGATATTATATTTTTTCTACCTTCAAACATGGAGAGAAATTGTTATTGATCAACAATTCCGCAAATTTCATTACTCCGTTTTATAGTCAAACCCACTGTGAGACATAGCAGTCAGTGTCATCAACAGTTTGTTAAAGTTTTGGCGAAAGCAAGCACGTGCAAACTATGGCCCGCTGGCTGGATCCTTTTGACTTTGGGACCAAAGTTATGTATTTTACATCAATGCTTTTCATTATGGGCTTGACATGTCATCCCAGGCCTTCTTGTATTGTTTGTTGTTAATATAAACAGTGATGCAGTGGTGTGACCATGATAGGGAATAACAAAAATGGGTCATATATTTCAAAACCGATCAAAAATTATCCTCTTTCTTTTGTTGAAAATTGTTATTCTAGAAATTAAGATGTATATATTTAATTTTTAGCTCACCAACCATGAGGCTAAGTTAGCTTATGGTATGGTCTTTTGTCCATTGTATGTTCACAATTGCTATTTACAATTTCATTCCAAAAACTGCGCAACAGAATTTTACCATATTTTACAGAAAGCATAAAGGCCTTTTAAGATTTTACAAATGACATCAATCTGCCATTAAATGTGGCCACAGTTAGTAAAAATAAAAGAAAAACTTAAATGACTTCTCGGTAGATTTTGACCAAATTTGACAGAAAACATTCTGGTGTGAAGAGCTTTCAGATTTATACAAATGATGATGATTTGCCTTTTAATATTACTGCCATAACTAAAAATAGATAATTTTTTGAATGACTTCTGAAAAACCACTAAATGGAATTTGACCAAATTTGACACAAAGCATCTTTGGCATGAAGGGCTTTTAGATTTGTACAAATGCCAATCTGCCATCAAAAATAGAATTTCTTTAAAATAACTTCTAAAAAACAGCTAAACCGAATTGGACAAATTTTGACTGAAAGCATCCTATCTTGAAGACCTTTTTACATTTATAGAAGTTATGCCGATCCACTACCAGATTTTGGTGGTTTTTACTAAACATAGAAAAACATTTACGCAATTTTATCAAAAACACTTAACAGAATTTGACCAACTCGGACAGAAAGCATTATGACATATAGGCCTTTCAGTATTTAACAAATGATGTTGATGTGTCATCAAAAGTGGATGAAGGTATCCAGACTGGAGAAACCTTGACACAATTGTTTTCAAAATATATGTTGTTTTCAAAATATATGCAATCGACAGCAAGTGAAGAAATTTCTACAGAAAGCATTCTGCTGATTGAGATTTTTTGGCACGCTGCTCTTGCATTTGGCTATTAGGCAGATGTCAGCCAGATGAAAAGTCTCAGGCATACTTGGGCCTGTTGTTAGATGGATGGGTAGGACAATACGTAGTGGTAACTGTAAACTAGATGAATGGTGGGTAATTTGCTCACATAAATACCCTTGCCACTCCTGCATCCCACCCCTATCCCATGGTAGAGATGAGTTTATAGTCATAAAAAGGGCACAAGTCTTCTAAAACAATAGTGTGAGTTCAGTGATTGGTCAGCATACATATCTTCTGATGATGACCACAATCACTGTATTGTATCTGCTCCAACTCTTGATGTTTGGTGTCACTTCTGTTTTTGTAATGTTGCTATTTGTATCGATAATCTAGCAAATGGTTTGGTAAATTAAAAGTGATATAAAACGATAATATTTGTGCTAACTACACTTCAAGAGCAAAAAGTCAACAACTCTAACAAAAATTGCAGGAGCAAAGTGATTTGTTGATATGCACATCTTTAGATGATGACCATAACATTTACGAAGTTTCATGGCGATCCATTAAATAATGTGAGACTAGTTGTGTTGACAATTTTTGTCATATGCTGCATTAAGCTACATGTCATAAATGGCAATAACTCTTATAAAAATTGTATTAGCAAAGCGATTTTGCCAATATGTGTAGATGTATCTTCAGGTGGTGACCATGATATTTACCAAGTTTCATGGCAATCTATCACAAACTGTAGGCCTAGTAACTGTTGAGCTAACAACATTGTGTGGCAGATGGAAGAACTAATTAAAAAACTTCAGATCTTGCAACTGCCAAAGAGTAGGGTGTTGTTGTTGTGGGTTTAACGCCATTTTTCAGCACACGATAGGCTATACATGGCGGCCAGTTTTATCTGGTGGAGGAAGAACCGGAGCAAATCCCAGGAAGAAACACCAACCCATGGGAAGCTACTGGCAAGCTTTCTCACATATCCATATTGGCCGAGCCCAAGACCTGAACCCACGTGGACAGAGGTGAGATGGCAGTGATCGGTAAAGGCGAGCGCCTTAGACCACTCGGCCACCCGGTGCCCCTGACCAAAGAGTCAGTGTTACCAGTAAATTAATGTAATATACATTGAAGTACTTTACAGGCTTTTAGAATTGAGGAAGAGTGTTCATATGACATCCATTGTTCTCTAAATTTGGTCACAATAGTCATAAGAATAAAGTCTTGTATGACGGAACCTTTATGTGATGGAGCAGTGCATGTGTAGTGGCAAGAGCAATGAATGGTGTAGTGGGGCTAAGAAAGTTTAGGGAAAACAGTGGAGACAACACAGAGCTGTATTGGTCCCTCTACAGGTTATTGACCTGCAAATAGGACTGAGAACTATTTACTCCGCAAAGTTGTTGACATAGGAAAACTGCACATAGTAATACAGTAAAACTTGTCTTGAGAGACCACTACTACAAATTATGTGGAAAACTTTACGAAAATTCATTTAAACTCTATTTACCTCTGTATCTGACTTTAAAAAACTTTAATACAAAACTTTATATACTTAACTTTGAAGACACTGAAAAAGATTTTAACCTATGTCTTGTCATGCTTATGCAGATTAGATAATAATAAACAATTACTGCACCAGATTCTGTATTCATTGTAATCAATTGAATTCATCAACATCAAATGAAAACATATAAGCAGTCATGTAAAATATTTTGAAAGAAGAATGTTCATAAAGTCCTAATTTTGCAGAGAACCAGTATATTGATATCACCCTAAGTGATATGCACCACAGCAAAGACGAAACTGTTTCAGTACTTGATGTTGAATAAATCTTGCTATAGCTACTACTCCTGAACAGAAAGTCATATTGATGTAGGGTTTTCACTTGAAGACTTCTTATGATGTTTAGTTCATCATAAATTAAAATAGTGCTGATCTAACATCTAATATGGCCACCACAGCAGTAATCTGGAAAATCTTGTCGTTGACACTCCTCCTGAACAGAAAGTCATATCAGCATTAGTGTTTCAACCAAAGACTTCTTATGGTGTCTAATTGGTCTTAAATAAAAACTGCCAATCTGATATCCAATATAGCTTCCACAAGATGGAAAGTCATATCAACATTGAGTTTTCACCTGAAGACTTATGATGTCTAGTTGGTACTAAATGTAAATGGTGCTAATCTGACATTCAGTATGGCCACCATGGCAGCAATCGTGAAATTCTTGTTATTGCAACTCCAAAATGGAAATTCATATTGACATAGGGTTTTCACCAGAATAATTATGATATATAGTTGGTCCTGAATGAAGACAGCGGAGTGTTAGTCCCTTTGATGGACTCTTGTCACATTTTTAATACTTTACCTTTTATTTGGCACAATATGGCCATTATTGTGCTATAGTGCAGTTAAATGCTACTATATACATACTGTCCAACAATTAGGTGTTGAACACACATATCTGTACAGCTGATTATGTTGTCAAACCCTTTGCATCGTTTGCCACATATTTGGCTTTTTAGGCACATAGGCACGGTAATTTTGTTCCACATTTTCTGAAATTTCTGTTTATGATGCATGATCATGCCTCCAGGGATTTTGAATCAGTTTTATATTATCTAGTGAGTTTGTTGTGTCTTTTGGTGTACCATTATCTGGACTGAACATGTTATGATCAGTCACCCGATGTATATTGTTACATTGATTGCTTTTCTGGTGCATTGTCCGTATTTGCATCTCTGGTAGGTTCAACTGCTTGTCTTTTCAACAAGATTATACACAAAACCTTTATAGGCCAATTTCAATTTACTTCTGGCTGGGAAAAGATTCAGGAAAACTCTCAATGTTATTAATATCTATGCAATATGATGATGTCAGAAAAATAGTGAGTAACTCCTGTGTAATGTAGGAATATTTTAGTATACCTCTGTTCAATAGTCATATCTTTGTGATAATCTTGCAGACCAACCTCTACAAATCTTTTGTAATGACTTGAGCTACAATCATGATCAAAATAGTTTCATCAAGCTTTTCTGTGAGATTTTATTTTTAATGTGCACTGTCGGCAAATTGATGTTCAACTATTGTTATTCAGCAAATTGTCACATCAGCAAGTTGTTATTGTATGACCTGTCGCACTGGCAACTCTGCCATTCTGCAAGTTGACACATTGGCAATTTGTCTATTCTGCAAGTTGACACATTGGCAATTTGTCTATTCTGCAAGTTGTCATTCAGTGAGTTGTGGTAGACCCTACTGAGATATTTACTTTGCACAGCTTCAGCACACAAATTGACATGTTCTTTGTAAGTGCAGGAAAAGTAAAAAAAATATGTAGGAAAAGTCAATATGATAACTGTAATGTCTCCTGTAGAGGAGGTGATGTAAAGTGTCCAGCAGACAAGTTCACCTCTAGTCTTATTGATGATTGATATATACTCCCTAATCATAGGTATTCTCTCCTTATTTTAACAGGAACTGTCTTGACTATAGCAATCCTGGTGTTAGGAGGAGTTCTAGTATGTGTGGGTCTTACAGCAGTGGGAATCTGCCTCTTTCTCCTGGCCTTGACTTATATCTTCAGAATGTCAGGGGATTTGTACCAGAAAACCACTGAAACCTTAAAGAGTTACCTCCCTTCCACTATCTCTTCCAAACATAGAATGGTGGCAAAGGAAGAATAGAACTGGAGGAAACAGCATGTGCACAGATTATCGAAAGGAATATTCAGTTTTAATTAAGAGATTGGCATGTTGTTATCACAATGCACAAAATAAGTTATTGTTGTTCTTTCTTGCTGTGCATGTGTTTAAGTGAAAAATAAAGCCAATATCTTAGTGTGTGGTGATGTAGCAAAACAAAATATATATATACAAAAATTACATTAAAAGTTCCTGAAGAATGTTAATTTGAATCATGATCAAATTATGTAACTGTTGTGATAGTTTATTATATCAAGTGATACTTGCTTTTATGTGTAGCCTAGGTTTTATTTTTTAAGTACTCAAAAGTAGAATGAAAGAATGTCAGCTACTTTAGTATGTGAGGAGTTAGTTGGCCAGTTGTTTTATTACAACATTTTTAACATGTATGGGCAATATCATGCCAAAGAAATGGGAGCTAATTGCCTTCCCAAAGACAAACCAAGAGAGCCGATCCAGGCTGGCCTGGGTAGGTATCAAACCCGTTACCCTTGGATTATGAATTGTATGCTCTGCCAGGTCATATAAGTTACTGGTAGCTGTTTTAAAAAATAAAGATTCTGAATTTGTTTTAACTGAAGTCCTGAAATTCAGTTTATAATCAGTTGGTATGTACATGTAAATAACTTGTTTCTTTCATGTTCTCTACATAGAATGAATTTACTATCAGGTTCCATGTTGGGGTGGGGGATGGGGGTGGGGGGATTCAGACAAAATAGCCACCCATGAACCTGTCATTTTGCCTAAACATGCCTAAAAAGCAAAGTTCACTTCACCATGCCTTGATTTCATGCTATTTCCCGCCACCTTTTGTTTCAATAGAATGCATTAATAATCTTTGTAAAACATTGACTTTTGTCTCAGTTTTCCCTTCAAAGTGGAAAGTTAGGCAAAGAAGTTTTATACTCATTCGTCAAGTTTGGTGCTAATTTGATAATTATAAATGCCAGAAACTACATTGCTATTTATGGAATTCCTGCCATAAATTCACACATGATCCTTGAAAAAAATGAGTGAAACATTGGTTTTTGTAGCCCAATCAAAAGCAAATTGTGACACATTGGACATATCCAGGTCAATTACTGATCAAATGAATTTTTTCATCCAATATTTCGTCCTATAAACATATGAAAAGAGTACTTATGCTATGAAAACAGTTGCCAGTTTATTTACTGTAACCTATTCTCGAGGTTGCCATTTGATCCACAACTGTGTTATACAACAACTGAGGTGAAGCAAAATATAAAAAAATTGACAAATATTTTTATAAAATTTTAATAGTACCGTATATACATATAATCCAATATCAACTGCAAACTGCATAGACCCAAATCTGCCAGCGCATAATGAGCCAGCAGAACTGGGCCTATGCAGTTTGTAAGGTTTCTAAGGACTAATCAGTAGAACAAACAACATAGACCCTGATCTTTATGTGACGGCAGATCAAGGTCTATGTTGTTTGCATTTGGACCGGGCTTATACGTGAGTATATACGGTATCTCATCAGTATTTTAATCATCTGATTTGAAAATTTGCAAAACTGAAGTGTAAAGTAACCATTTTGAAGAAATAGATTTTGTACTCTCTACACTCACTTCTCCATACTTTTGCCTACATTGCCCAAGTCAAGCTGGAAAGGGAAATCATTTTACCCAAATTTTAGAGTCTGGCATGGATCTTGCACTGTTTTTTTGAGGATTCCAATTTTCATGGATTTCATTGCTGCTCTAAGCCATGAAAATAAAAATCCACTAAATAAATATTTGTCTATGAAAATAAATGGACCCAATTCCTCAATCCAGGAATTTAAGTACAGATCAACATGTATATTTTCTTACAAAGCCACAAAACTTTATACCCACAAAATAAATTAATACACAACACTTATAATAATTTTCATGATCTAAATTACAGTGAGTTTACTTCTTATCTTTTTGTGGGATAACACTTCATGGATTTCTTGGTTGCTACAAACCACAAATTTAAAGACCCAACCCAACAAATGATGATTCTTCTGTTGAATCATAAAGACTCCTTCACCAATCAAAATAAAAAAAAAATGATACAATGAAAATAAATGAATTCACAGTATATGCTATTTTCTGATTTGAAACTTTCATTGGTGTTTGTCATTTGCATGATCCAAAAGTGGCGTGACCATGGTTGTATAATTGTGTTATATTTGTAAGAATTAAAAAAAAAGAATCGAGAGAAGTTTTTCACAGGTTGAAAATGAAATCTTAGTCTAGTGCATGGCCACATAAAGCATTTGCTAAGGCTGAAATCATCTGTCTGAAAAATGAAGCATATTTATTTTTTTTTAAATGAAATGAAAAAGGGGGGGTTATTTCAGTACTTGAGAAAGACTCAACAGAATTTCATTGGTATATGTTTTATAACTTCACATAAGGATTTGATTTAGCATTAGCAAGATTCTTAGCTATTGTTATGAAATGAAAGGATTGTATTTTTACAGAATTTTGAATCAGGCATTTATCTTTATCAATGAAAAATGTATAAACACTGCTTTATATTAACAATGTAAATTTTAGTTTCATAGGTACCCTTTTTCATGCTTTTGTATAACAAATTCATTTTTATCATTTCTTAAATTCATGGATATGTCTGTGGGTCTTATTCTTTCTGCAGATGGATTATTGTTCATTGAATCTTTACATACATGGTATGAAGCAACCACAAACTCCACAACTAAACTGGTACCCCATAAATAAAATTTAGTACAGAGTACTTTAAACACTTACAAGATACCTTTTTTGTTTAGTTTTCTCAGCAGACAACTCATTGGAATTATTTTGTCACTTCAGCATCTCCCATGTAAACTGGTATTACAGATTTTAATTTGCTCTTCCTGACTATTTGAGCTGTTAGTTCTTCAGTATTTGCTTCTTCATATCTTCCAACATGCAGATATTTTGAAAGAAGATGGAACTAGGATTACATTTTTTTTAATCCTCAAATCCCTTTCTCTTGGATATGCTTAGTCTTCCAAACCTGCTTTTGTGTATAATTAAAACAAAGTGTCTGAGAATTTTTTTAAAAATTGTGACTCAAAGTGAAGGGAATTGCATATTTTTTATAATTAATTGATTAAACAGTATTTTTACCTTGATAGCAGTACTTGTTATTTAGAAGCTTGCCTTATACTCCTGTTAATTTTTTTTCAGTATTAACAAAAAATTACTAGTGATTTGCATTATTGTTAATATGCATATGAATTGGAAAGATGCAATAAAATTATTTTCATAGAATTTGTGCCTGTGTGATATGTTCTTTGTTTTGTTTGTTTACTTTCAATGATAGAAAAGTTGCAACTCGCATCTACATCAGTTAGCTTTGTATATTCATATTTATTGCCATTGGACTTTTGACCATCCTCATTGTGGGCTGTCTGAATTATGGCATGGTTGTACCTGATGAACGATTTCTCAAACTTCGGAGTAGCATGGCTAGACACATGGGTAGATTTACTTGGTCCAATAAATCAGCGCCCCAACATGTATTGGTATGTATACAGGTTTGGGGGCTGATTTATTAGACTGGTATTTTACCAAAAAGATGTGTGCAAATTCCAACTGTTTTAACGTAATCCTTCTTTCAGTTTTTCTGAAATTGTTAATATAAACACCAACAAAAAATGTTAAAGATGTCATTTCAGGTTGTAATGTGTAAATTCAAATTTATTATTAGATATTTATTCCTGTGACATGTTTTTAGCTGTACTGGTCATAGACCAGAAGAGCTTATTGGATGGTCTGTTAACTGTTCATTAGCACAAGTTTTTTATCGCTACTCCTCCTAAACTACTTGGGAGATTTCCATGAAACTTTATACACATTGATCCCTTGGTCTAGTTTGTCCTAAAATAAAATGGTGCTGCTTAGAGATCCAATATGGCCACCAGTGGCCATCTTGAAAATATTGTTATCACTACTCCTGAATGGATGGTCACATCAACATAGGGTTTTCCCTAAAAGACTTCTTATGTCTAGTTGGTCCTAAATGAAAATAATAAATTAGTTATAAGATGGATATATCTTTTCCACACACAGTCAATCTCCAAAACTTAACGATCTCATTTAAGTATGAGATCAGTTTTTGTATGCCTGCACATGTCAGATTTATTATTATATTCAGAAAGCACATGTATATGGATTTTTTTAATGCATCAGGTAGCTTTCATGAATCTGTAAGCATCAAATCAGTGTAGATTAGACTAAATTTTCAAAATATTGCTCAGATTCTTCCTTGCAGTATCTGCTGATGTAGAAGCACTCCTGTTGTTAAAAATGAGGGACCCTTTACAACATTCTTTAGAGAATTCAAAATGAAAGCTTATTCAATTTAAAAGATGACTATGGTGTAATTCATATAGGTTCATAAACCTAACTCGTATTTTTCAATCTCACACATGTGTAATACAGAGGCCCAAGTGGGTCTGAGATTGTTCACCTAGCTGACATCTGTCTAACAGTCGTATGCAAGAGCAGTTGCCCAAGAATTCTGGGTCATTGGGATGCTTTCTGTTTAAATTTCTTGCAATGCTGTTCATTACATTTGTTGTGAAAAAAATTGTTTAAAGGTTTCTCTAATTTTTGTATCTTCATCCATATTTGATATTTCTGTTTGGCTTTTAAGATAAAATTGTGTAAATGTTTTTTGCTATTTTTAGTAACAGTAGCTATATTTGATCGCAGAATGGCAACATTTGTTTAAATCTGAAAGGCATTCAAGTACAGACACTTTGTGTCAAATTTGGCCAAATTCTGTTAAGCATTTTTTTTAGAAGTTATCAAAGGTTTTAGAAGTTATCAAAAGTTTGTCTATTTTAAGCAACAGCGGTTTTATCTGACGGCAGATTGGCATAATTTGTACAGTTTGAAAGCCCCTAGTACCAGAATGCTTTGTGTGAAATTTGGTCAACTTCCACCGAGTAGTTTCAGAGAAATCATTTAAAGTCTTTTAGCTCTACTGGTTATAGACCTGAAGATCGTATGATATGGTCTGTTGTGTGTCTTCCATCCAACGGTCGATTAGCACAAGTTTGTTATCGCTACTCCTCCTAAACTACTTGGAGGATTGCTATGAAACTTTATAGACACATTCATTTCATGGTCTAGTTGGTCCTAAATGAAAATGGTGCCACGTGGACGTCCAATATGGACACCACAGTGACCATCATGAAAATCTTGTTATCACTACTGATTAATAGTCATAGCAGCATGACATTTTCACTGAAAGACTTCTTACGATGTCTAGCTGGTTGTAAATGAAAATGGTGCTGATCTGACTTGTAATATGGCTGCCACAATGGCCACTGTATTGCTACTTTTCCTTGACGGCTGGTCATATTAATATTGTGCTTTCACCAAAAGTCTTTTTGTGATGTCTAGTTGGTCCTAAATGGAAATTGTGCCAATCTGATATCCAATATGGTCACCATGGCAGCCATTTTGAAAATCTTGTTATTGTTACTTCTCCAAAACGAAAAGTCATATCAACATGGGGTTTCCACCAAAAGACTTTTTATGATCCCTTGTTGGTCCCAAATGAAATGGTGCCAATCTGACATCCACAGCTAATTTAAAAATCTTGTTAATGCTGAAGAATATTGGAGATGGTCTCAACACTAAGTAGTTAAAAGGAACAAATGTGCCCCCTACCATCAAATATGGCTACCAAGAAGCAATATTACCCTTTACTTTTATCAAAATCTAATTATAATAGACTTACAGAAATAGAGAACCACCAAGCCAGGGTATAATGTTGTTCAAAACCCCTTACAAGTATTCGGTACTGTGCACACATTTGCAAAAGAGGCCAAAAAGACAAACCCATATTGAATGAAAATATGTTAAATATTTGACCAAACTTGATAGGAAGCATCCTGTACATGTCAGTTTGTTTCTTAAAGTGAGAGAAGTTACTAATGATGAGGACTAATGAAAATCACAGTTTTGGGTTTGTGCAGAGTCTCCCCCTTGCAGAAAAAATGTTAAACAGATTTTTTTTTATAGATTTTAAAAACAGCATGCATTAAATAAAACAAGTTAAATAACATTTATATATTTAAAATGAGCAAAAATAATGCACATTGGTGATTAAAATGAGCAATCTGATTTACATTTTAAGAATTTTTTTAAAAATGGAAATATAATGAGGAACACTGTAAGTAGTTAAAATGAAGGATAGACAATACAAGTTTGGAAAACAAGAATGTGTGCAATCTTGTGAAATGAATTTACCATATTATATCCTTTGACTTTACTATTGTTGCCTGGTAGCTCGGTAGTAAGTGTGCTGAACTCCCACATGAGAGAACCAGGTCAGATTCCCAGACCAAGCTGGGTTGGCTGCCATTTTTGTGTCCTTAGGCAAGGCACTTTTACTCTCATTGCCCAACAAAAGCTGGCAAAAGACCTTAAAGCGGGTTTAGCCTAACCAAATCAGAACTGTTGTGTGTCTTGGATGGATATACACCAATATTTACTATCATTTCCTAACAAGAAATAACCAAAACAACTAAACACCTAGAAATGGTATTGCCATATTAAAGTGCATGAGGTATTTATTGTTTTAATGTTATTACATGTAAATGCATTATTGTATGGCATATAATCAATGCTATTAGTCAAAAATGTGTAAAATTTATATTTTGTATTTTTCACTTTCAATAAAAAATTTAAAAAGACCAATATGCTTTGTTCCTGAAACACCTCCAAATTTGACTACTGAGAGCAATGAAGCACATGGGAGAAATTTGGTAGCCTATCTGGGCTGATCTATGATGGGAATCGAACCAGCACCCTTTTGGTTACAAGTCCAACACCTTCCAAGTAATGACCCTTGGGAATACGAAGAGACTTGAGAATCCATGCTGACTACATAAATTAACTCCCCTTGTAGTGCTAAGTAAGTTTGATTTGGTTTTGTGGGTTTAATGCCATTTTTTCAGCACATGATGGATCATACATGGTGGCCAGTATATTTGGTGGAAGAAGAACCTGGGAAGAACCACTGACCCACAGGAAGCTAATGGCAAGCTTTCTCATGTACCCATGTTGGTTGAGGCGAGACTTGAACTCGCGCGGACAGAGGTGAGATGTGTAAGTGATCTGTAAAGGTGAGCGCCTTAGATCACTTGACCACCCAGGTAAGTGTATATACCGGTATACTTAAAGGGTAGGAGAATGAACAGTTTCTAAGTTATGAATTGGGGGCTAGTAATAAGGAGACAGGACAGACCCAGGGGCTCATGCTGGTTGCATTATATGATGTACTATTCATGTCAAGAAAGTTTGGTATCTTATGCATGTTTTTAATTTTTTTTTATAGGAAAATATTCTTTATTTCTGTCCCAAAAAATTACAAAAATATTTTATTAATTGTATAGACAACAAATTAATGAAAATTTGAAAAAAACCCAAGTCCTGGCAACCAATCGCACACATACATTATTAGGCCATCCCTTAAATTATACAACACAGTGATCATACTTAACATGTACCATAATGAATGAAAACTGATATTAGTAGATGTTAAAGGGGTTTGCATCGCTTTTGCAGCGTAGATGGTAGAAGGTCATGATTACAAATGCTAAAGTCACGGAGCAGCAATGTTTCTGATAGACCCTGGGAGCTCTTGGTGGGTAGGTGGGGTATAGGATGGTGGCAGTCACATAGATTGTAGTAAGAGCTGTGTTCAATTGTGAACGGTGGACATAGAGGGAGGTGGGTAGCCAACCACTACCAACCCAATTAGAGATATGGTGTGTCTATGGGAAGCCATCATAGACCATGAGTGCTAGCAATCTGTATCAATGGGGTTTAGAAGCGGTATTGGAGCCCTGGGTGGATAAGTGCTCTAAGGCGCTCGCCTTTACTGATTACTGACATATCGCCTCTGTCCGCGTCAGTTCAAGTCTTGTCTCGACCAACATGAGTCATACTTGTCATATTCCCAGACAGTGTGTTTTGAGGTCCCAAGGGGGGTCAGTGCATGTGACCCCCCAAAAGCAACTGCATCCAAATGAGAATTATCTTTTCAAATCAGCCCATAGCAAATGACTGGAAATTCAAATCTGAATAAAAGAAAATATTTTCTCTGAAGCATTTAATATACTTACAAAAAGAAAAAAAAAGGTAAACTTAGAATTGTCAGCATGGTCACAACCTCACTGATATTAAAAACAAAAATACACCAAGTTACTGTCTTTAAAATCCATTGGACAGTGAAATGTAGTTTTAATTACATGTAGTCTGTGCTGCTTTCTGTAGTCGGTCTGACAGTAATGCAAGTGTCATCTGTGTTCACAAATATCCCTACACTTTTCCTTCGCGAATATTCATCCAATTTAAGGTTTGTGGTAGTCGGCCAAGTTGCTAAAGTCTTTGATCACCGCTATCGTAACGTATTTTCGAGGTTAAAGTCACGCCTACGGCAGTGAAGATTTAATTTATTCTCGGGCTGAATTAACGAAAAAAAGTACCAATTTATGCAAATACATAATTTCTCATTTGATTAATGATTTAATACTTTTATGTTATTAAAATTCCATGGTGCAGTTCATTTCAGGTTAACCAGATATTCAAACATGTTGATGTTTTCATGAGTTAGCTTGATACTTGATCGCATGATAAAATGTTTATTGCAATCATGTACATTTAAAAAGAAAATACGAGAAAGTTAAGGTGGCAAAACTATCGAAGCAAATAAGATTATCTCATTTTTTTTTGCACTTCTAGTGGATTATGTACCACAATATTCCTTTGTCCTTTTAAAATGTTGTGTGTCCCCCAATTCTGGAGGGTGAGGGTCACAGTGTCCCCTGACCATTGGATTCTAGATGCAAAATAACTTTATTGATTGAATGGTGCTGTTGTTCAATCTACCAAAATAATCATGTTTTGAATTTTATATATGGAGTAAAAATCCGACTTCAAAGAAACGTTGCCGCTGATCACAAACTTTAATAAAGACGGCTTCAACATTCTCATTCAATGCAGTCAGTGATGTGTATGTAATAACATTTATTTTTCAACACACATCTGTTTGATGTATTTAAATTCAGACAAATTGGGTTGTTCCACTTAGTATACTTTACCTATGCAAATTAGCCTAATGAGCTAATTTGCAGTGCTGAAAGGATTTGACAAAACACCTCATCCTAGCTATTGTGAGCCAATTCAGTAATCTCTGAAAGGTGTCTGTTTATCGCTGACTGCCTCACTATTTAATTGTTTATAACACATCTGTATAAACTGAACCGAGGATAGTTTTACATGAGCTCTGAGCAAGACTATTTACTGTTTATACATACCACATATTACTTTGGGGGGGGGGGATTTTTTTATCGCTAAAATTGCTGAAAATCTTGTTTTTCGAAACACGACCGTATCGTGGGGTTTGGGAGTCCAAAATAGTGTTTTTCGCGTGACACGTGTTATGGCATGTATGTAAGAAAGCTTGCCAGTCGCTTACATTGGGTTGGTAGTTCTTTCTGGGGTTTCCCCAGGTTCCTCCTCCACCAAATATACTGGCTGCCATGTATAGCCTATCATATGCAGGGTTAGGTGTCACGCTACACAGTTCAAGAGGACTTCCCAACTGCACCAAGCATTGCCAGTATCTCTGTTTGGGCCCGATTTTTGCAGTCTCATCGAGGGACTGGGCATTGTGCGTCGTCTGCGCCTTCGCCCGGGTCTTCTTTTTGGACACCTTGAACCTCTTGTGCTCGTCGAGGATGATCCAAAACTTTTCCTTGATGGAGCGGTTGTGCAGTGCCTTGGATACGCAGTCCAGGATGGTGTTGAGCTTTGCTTCCACCAGGACGCGGATTGCGGTGAATGGGCGGCTGTTATACAGCAGGCCACAGCCTAAGGACAGACACTTCGAGGTGAACCGCAATGAGCACAGCGACGATGGTGGTCAATAGGGTGCCTGCCATGGACACAATGGTCAGGCTGCCGTCGATGCCATCGACCGCGCTGGCGGCACGGTGGTACTTCTTGTAGAGGCCCCGCCACTGCTCTGCCTCCGAGTGCAGGGCGGCCTCTACCACCATATTCTGGTGAGTCGAAAGTCTTGTGGATCGTCAAGCTTTAGGTATAGACTCATTGCTCCTTGATGAGCATGCTGAAGTAAAATTTTAATTGTTCGCCAGCAACCGCTGGAGTTCGGGCGAGCTCCTTGGTGCGGACCTCCAACTTTTCACCTTGGCACGCATGGACGACGGCAATGAGGTTAAAGTAGATGTTGATGTTTTCTCGAAGCGATGAAACGGTGGCCGACCAACTCGCTGATGGTTAAAGCACTTGTGCCGTCAGTCCGGACCTTGAGCGGTTTAGGATGTTTTTGTCCAAGGAGCGAGATACGACACAGCATATCTCTTTTGAAAAAGAACCGGGTCTTACGCCTTCTGATGCGTCTGAGCGTGGGCTCTTCATCTTTTAGCCACGGCAGGGGCGAGGGCGCATCGACAATATCTGTGGCATCGTTGCAGAAATAATCACTACTGAAATAAACCACCTGTTGCTGCAGCGAAAGCATCATTATGCCCAGCTGGCCTTGGTTAGGTCTTGGGTGCTCAGGGTGGCCCCACTGGTCGATAGCTATCTGGCCTGCGGACTCGTCCCACCTAAGCTGGAATCAGTGCGCGCTGACCCCGAGCTGGCAAAGGTATTCCTGCACCAGCAGGCGGTACTTTTTGTCGAAGTCGGACACTTGTTTTGCTAGCTGAGTCCATGTGTCATCATCCTATGGCACTGTCGTCAGTGTTTATGCAGGTCAGAGATACCGTGTGCTTGGCGCAGAAGATGACCTAACACACGTCCCAGCAGAAGCCAAAGACGTGAGTCTGCGGGATGACGCAGAAGAAGTTGTCGTGCCTGTTCAGCTGCCCCAGTACTTCTCATTCACATGAATGCGTCTATATGTGGCCGCCCATTTCCGCTCATGTGGGTCCTTGCTGCCCTCCAACTGCTCTAATACCCACTCCTTATCCTCTGGTGTATAAGCCTCAAATTCAGCGGCCGCATATGCCTTCATATCTACAAGCGTAGTATGATAATAACGATTTGAGATTTCGGTTACTGATCTAGGTCAAAGTCTTCTATACCCCATGACGTTTACCCCATGACGTTGCCTCCAAGGGAAATTACTACGAGGTGCCCCAATACACGACTACTACAGAGTGTTTCAAGGGGAGCAAACAGTGGGAGAAATTCTTCGAAGCAATTCCCAAGTCTAATGAAGCAAAAATTATAGCCGAGATATACAAGCACTCAAGCACGTTGGATGTTGTTGGACACAAACGTGCCAAGTCTGCCGTGTTCGAGTGGGCATAAGACTCATTGATGAGTCATTTGAGCTAATTTGGGCTGAAACTGATTTGATGGAAATTCTATTCAGGATTGCAAAGGAATTTTATGACGATTCCAAAAAGAACGAGCCTGTTTATTTGCAAAAGCCTGATTTACAATTTCGAATTACTATAACACTGTCGTTTGATGGACTCCATAAAATTCTAGATTATCCACCTCACCTCATCATTCACATACCACTGTATGCACAGAAGGAGATAAAACAGTGGCCACTGGAAAAATCAATAAATTAGATAAAGTTAAATCACATTTGCTCACATTACGTGTTGGCCTCGGTTCCCGGCCATGTCTTAAATGTATCAGAGTAAAGTCGCGTAATCATATTTGCCGACCATGTGGATCTGTTCACAAGTATTATCGCGTGTGCTGGCAAAGACTTACCGAGCCTATTGTTGTGAAAAAAACCGACAACGTCAACAATACAGAAGTCAATGAAATAATAGCCAGGATTGAAGCGATTGCGGTTTCTGATCCTGGAAAGTAAAAATACTACAACAATTTATTGATGGAATAAGCAATTAGATAATGATTTTTCCCATATATACCAGTATGCCTACCGTGAATGAGCTGAAGCAACTCGCGCGAGAGCGTAGGATAGCATTACTGCGAGGTGCAAGAAAAGCAGACATACTTATAATGTTACAACTTCCCCCGGAGGAGCCGCGTCTGACCTTAAAGCAACTCCGCGTAACGGCAGCACAGCTAGATATTAAAATTCATCTTCGGGCCAAGCGGGCTGAAATTGAACGTTTGATTGTTGATGAGGAAAACCGTCATCATTGCTGCCGAGGCTACCGTACAAGCACGACGACTCCAGGTTCCAGACTTTACGTTGAACAAGCGTTCTCGTGATTTACAAGATTATCTGGCAATTATTCCAATCAAATACGAGCCAGGTTATGATGTTATGAATCTTCTTTTGAAGATGCGTCCGAAAATTATGTCAACATTTCGGCTCACTGACACTACCTGATTAAAGGTGTACATTATTCTTGGAGTAGAGTTTATTATGCCGCTTAGCCCCGATGCACATAAAATCGCATGCCCATGGTTTTTCAGTGATTCATTGACAATCTTAAAGACACCGAAGCAATTAATAAAGAAAGTGACAAAGCTTTTGCAAAAATTCTCGAGATGCTTTGAAGTTGAGCTTCATATTTCCCCGTACAAGCCTTTCCGAGGGTCAAGTTATATTCCAACACCAGTGTGTATTCTGCGGCTAGCAGTAATAAATGTGAAAAGCAATGACAACAGGTGTTTCGAATGGGCGATCTTATCCGCGCTGCATCCTGCAAGCGATAATACAGATCAGCCTCGAAAATACAAACAACACCTGGGCGAACTCAAATTTGGTAATAGTGAATTTCCTGTACAAGTTACTGACATCAGTAAATTTGAGCAACTCAACCCTGACATCGCTGTTAATGTGTTTGTTTTGGAACAAAACTCTGCATCCGATTTGACTACCCACACACACATGCAGGCGATTTCATGTTCATTTATTATCATTGTACGGCTCAGAGGTGTGGTATTAATATGTGTGAATAAACGATTTTCCCCAAATATTGTACCTGCACAGTAAGTACGAGGGTAGGAAATTTCCATGCAGATGTTGCATGCATGTATTCACTACGCAATGGTTACTTGACGCCTATGACCTTTACTGTGGTGGAATTAGCAAAAAGCCACGGCGTACGATTATGCAGGAACATGGCAAGAATTTCTGAAATTCACTGCACTGCAGCGGAAGATGGAGACCCCGTATGTTATTTAAACAGGCTTCAAATGCCAGAACGTATCTGTGGAAGCTTCGCTTTCCAACGACCAAACAAATACTACACAAGTTGCAGAACAAGTCCCATGTGGGTTTTGCTATACCATAGTCAGATGCGACGGATAGACTGAGCCACCAATGTTGTACTGTGGCCAGGACTCGGTTCAGGTATTTATTAAATCGCTTGAGGTTACAGTGAAATCGGTTCAACAACAGCTCCACTCACTCGCAGACATGATTATGACCAACGATGACATGCGCGAGTTTTCCGAGGCCATTCATTGCTGGATCTGTGATGGTCCCTTTGGGACTGATGTTCATGATCACTGCCACATCACTGGTGCATAAAGAGGCGCCGCACACAGCGCATGCAATCTACAGTTGCGAATTTACCCCGGTAACAAAAATCCCTGTGGTGCTTCATAACCTGCGTGGGTATGATGGCCACTTAATCATGCAAGGAGTCGCAACGGCATCGAATGCAACAATAAGCGTCATCCCCAACATGGAAAAATACATGACATTTCGGCTGGGCCAGCTGCAGTTCATTGACTCGTTGCAGTTTCTCAATTCCAGCCTGGACAAACTCGTGATCAACCTTGCAGAGAACAGTAACATCCACTTTATGATTACTCGTCGATACGGTGGCAATGATAATGCAAGGTTCGGCTTGGTCATCTGCAAAGGACTTTATCCCTATGAGTACATGATCGACTGTGACAAGTTTACTGAAACTCAGTTGCTGCCTATCAAGGCCTTTTATTCATCATTGTCTCGCGAAGGTATTTCTGCCAACGACTACACACATGCGAACAATGGGTGGTCCGTATTTGGTTGCCAAATCCTTAGCAACTTTCATTATCTATATTCAAGATATTTCGTGATACAGCCATTTGCGTGTACAAGCTCAATCCCACACACTATTAGCTTCTCATAGATCAGCACTTATTTATCGAGAGGGGCATACGTGGCGGGATTTCAATGGCGAGCCACCGTTATGCTCATGCAAACAACCTGAGTGTGGATGGGTATGACCCAGCCATCCTGAAAAGTTATATAATGTATCTGAACACCCATAATCTATATTAATGGACAATGATGCAACCCATGCTGGTAGGAGATTTTACATGGATCAATCCAACAACTATTGATATAGAAAAATAGATAGGTGGGTATGATCATCACAGCGACATCAGGTACTTCTTTGAAATTGACCTCGAGTATGCAGACGAGCTTCATAACGCTCACAATGATTATCCAATAACCCTGGAAGCGCCGTCAGTGCCCCTCGAGTGGTTGTCACCATATCAGTGTGGAATCGTGGATGATTCTGGATGCAAGTTTATAGAATATGTCAAACTTGTTCCAAACCTGCGTTACAAGCTCAACTATGTAGTCCACATACGAAATCTGCATTTGTATTTGCGGCTCGGACTGCATGTGTGTAAAGTTCACAGGGTGCTGCGATTTCGCCAGCGTGCCTGGATGGCGCCGTGTATACAAATGAATAGTGATCTGCACACAACTAATGAGTTTGAGAAAGACTTTTTCAAACTTATTAACAATGCTGTGTTTGGGAAAACTATGAAAGACTTGCAGAAGTGAATCTGCGTTGACCTTGTTCGGGACAGCGAGCGAGACAAACTCAACAGGCTGATTGCGGACCCGGCATTTGAGTCACGCAAAATCTTCAATGGTGGACTCATTGCCGTACATAGCAAAAAAGCTAAGCTAAAGCTGACGAAGCATATCTACCTTCTGGCGTCAGTGCTAGATCTTTCCAAGCTCTTAATGTACGAGTTCTATTACGACTTGATCAAGGCGAGGTACGGCGATAACATACGGATGCTGTACATGGACACAGACTCATTATTAATGCACATTATCACTCGAGACGTTTACACAGACATGGCTAAACCAAGTCTAAAAATGAATTTGATGCTAGTGAATATCCAGCGGATCATCCGTTTAGTATTCAAAATAAAAGGTCATGGGGAAATTTAAGGACAAGTGAGTGGGCAAGCCTATCAAGTAATACATGAGACTGCGCCCCAAAATGTTCTGGTTGGCGGCTCCAAAAACATCAAGAGAGCCAAAGGAGTTCTCCGGGTTGTGGTTGCAAAAGATCTCAAGCATCACATGTATGTGGAGTGTCTATGCAATCGGCGCAAATTCACACACGCAGCAAACCTTATCCCGTCAAAGAAACATCGCATGGGTGAGTATCGTTGCACCAAGGTAAGTTTGTCCCAGCTGGATACCAAGTGATGGATTTTCCGCGATGGAATCACCACTTACTTGTACCTGCATGTGTTCATCCCAAAATAAATCTTTGCAGTAGTTCCGTATCCACGAGAATAACTTGCAATTCCTTTCGACCAAATGCTCTACTATGAGGCTTTGCCTCCCATGGTTGGACTGGCGCCAAATGGTAGCGTGTTAGTTACCCCGGAAAATCAATCCGGTCCGAGATCGTAAATGCAGTGACGGACCATATCGGGGTCAGTAGCACAACATTGTCCGCCTTTAAGCTTCCCCCGGTGTATGCAGATACCTAATGCAATTGTTTCCGAGTGGGGCTAACATGAGTGGTTATTAAACTGTTTTGTGGGTAATGGTTAGTCTTCTGCCCAATCGCCTCAGCGGGTTTTAACCCAATCGCGCGTGTGGTTTTATTATTCAATGATGCTATGACTGTTCGAAGCCGTGTCACCCACTTGCGAGATCGTTCTTTACCATTCATAAACAATTCTTGCGGATACTGATGCCCGAATAATTGTTCCACAGGTGTACGGTTAAATCGTTCCACAGTGGCTTGATCGTGATATATGCCGACATGTCCAAGACGAACCAGCACCTTATGTTTTTGCCAACAATGCAGCAATGCCTCTGAGAAATTCTTTGCCCGGATCCACCTGAAACAGTCACGGCCAATGTGTATAGATACGTTTCAATGCGTTGGTAACACTTGCTGGATCTTTAGACATTAGTGGCTCTGCTTCCTTGTATCTTCTGGCAACATCTACGACGGTTAATCGTACTTGTATGTGTGTCCACGTACCCGATCATGTGGGAGAAATAAAAGATAAGCTTGGTGAACTTCATTGGGGTCCTCACATCAAGTATCCAGGGGAAATTTTCCTTGGCGCGGGAAGTAAATCTGCCATAACTCTTGTTTGGCAAGTCACTCTCGAGCGACCCCATGGGCAACTTCTGCTGCGCTCACTAACTTTTCAATGGCTGCTTCACCCTTCCATTATGTGGTATGTGGCAGACAAAGTTCACTCAGTGGTCAGTTTCTCATTCATGTTTTATTATGGTTTTACCTCCAATGAGAATCTTAGCCCTCGTATCCCCTTTGATGATCCATCTGGCGATTCTTTCTCTGACACCTGGCTCTGCAATTGTGTTCAAGTCATGGATGAGATCCACATCAGCATGTTGACACGCACTGATATCAGTTGATGCTTTATAAGCAAGATTATGTCGGCAACATGCAGCATCGATGCGGTTTACATGTTCTTCTCCAGGCTTCGGTCAATTGCTGGCACCCATTAGTATATCCAGCCATGCTCCAGGCCCACAGTAATTGTATCCAGGGATATGCTATTCACCAGGGTATTTACTCCACGGTGCCCCATGTAGCCTTGTTAATGATTAGCATGGGTTAGTTTGAAATGGTGCCGGTCGAAATGGAAAACCACTGACGTCTCCGAGCACAAATACGGAACTGGGGCATTAGCGACCGAAAACAGTTAACTGCTTTACAGGAAGTGAAAATCAAGTAAATGTTTGCCTGTGTATATCTATCTGCCTACAGGGGCGCCTCATGGTAACTTTGCTTGGGGGCGCACGCAGAACTGATTATGTTGTGTCAGATTGTGGATCAGTCAGTGTACCAAATATGTTGTGCCCGGTCGGTACAATTCCAATAATAGTGGTCAGTTTTTTTCACCACGCAAGCGTTGATACAAATCATGATCGTATTAAAAATCGTGTATGTGGTCGTGTACCTGTATGTGGTTGTGTACATGTATGTCACGTTGTGATTTCAGAGATGTGTATAGTATGACAATAGCGGTTTGCTTGGTTACTGATCTAGGTCAAAGCCTTATACATCCCATTGTTTTCCTCTCGCATCACGCTGTAGTAGTTGTGTATTGGGGCACCTCATAGTAACTTCCCTTGAAGGCCAAGTCACATACCCACGTTAGTTGAGCAGAGACTCTAACTCATGCGGACAGAGGTGAGATGTGTGAGTCATTTGTAAAGGCGAGCGCCTTAAACCACTCGGCCACCTTGGGCCCCTCAAGAACATCAGAGATGATTTCAACACTCAGCGGCTAAAAAGAAGAAATGGTCTTATCTTGAACTCCTGGAAATTCTTCTCAGGCAGTAGTGTTAATCCTTTCAAGGGACTCTCTTTATGTGTTGTTGTTGTTGTATGGTATATGCAAACTATCACACCTAGAATCATGAAACTTGGTGAGTGGATGCGTCTTGGTAAGTTCTAAACCCTTATTGCAAAATGAGGTCTCTGTGACCTATATTTCATTCTTCAATGACTTTGTTAAAATTTTGTGAGAAAAAAATTCATTTATTGCATGTTTATATGTTCTAATCATGAAGCTTGATAATTAGATACACCATTACAATCAATGAAGGTCTCTGTGACCAACAATTTATGCTGTACTAACATGGGTTAAGTATTTGTGTTTATGATCACATAGATTCATCCATACTAGACCTATATTCATCCTAGTCTACACAAAAAGCTCTTTCTGACCAATGCAGTTCAAAATAGGAATAAATGTTTATTCAATGGTATACTTTCCACGTTAATGATTATATATTGTATATTGTGATACGTTTACGCTGACATGGCTTACATTTTGTTTTTGATGTTTATTTGACAGGCACTGTTCATGCTAGAATTCTGAAATTGATGATGATATGCATCTATCTTACTACCACACCTTTACAACAAAAGAAGCTCATTGTGACCTATATGTCATCTTTTATTGGCTTTGGTTAAGTTCTTATGTTTAGCTTATGATGTCATGAGTCTTTTGGCATGCTATATGCATACTATCCCACCTGGAATCATGAAACTTGAAGTTCAACATCCTTATTGCAAAATAAGGTCTATATGACCTATATTTCATGCTTCAGTAACTTTGTTGAAATTTTGTGTTTAAATTTTATTTGTTAGTGCTGTTTGTGTTCTAATCATGAAACTTGATAATTGAAAGCATCTCTTTTACTACTACACCTTAAAAAAACAAAGAATGTGAGCTACAAGGCATGCATTACTAACATAGGTTAAGTATTTGTGTTTATGATCACATACATTCATCCATGCTAGATCTATATACATCTTACCCTACTCAGAAGGCCCTTTCTGATCAATGCAGTTGGAAGTAGGAACAGATATGTTTATTCAATGGTAAACTTTTTATATTAATGAATATACATTGTATATTGTGATATGTTACCCTCAGCAGGTTAACTGTGTATTGTACATGTGAATGAGTATTGGAATTTGATGAGTGGACTGTATGCTGTATTCTTTTCATAGGAATCCTGGCCTGTAATGGCTAATCAAAGTAATTATTGATGCATGAACTGTAATTGTACTACTGGCTGTCACTCCAAGGTTACTCAAAATCAATGACTTTCCCCCAATCTGACTTCTAAGGGTTGACAATGATAATAGCTTCTGAAGCAGATTTTAAGAACAATACTACAAAAACAACATTAAACACTATTTTATCAACTCATTATAGTACCTCTACTTTGATATCACAGAAAAAAAATCTTTTTTGTTTTATGTCTTTCATGCCCTGTCACAGTAGATAAGTAGGTGGTTTAATAGTGTATTAGCACAATACTGGACATTTAGTGCCAATTAAAGATTTTAACAAGATTAACATGTAGAGAGACAAAATTGCAAAAATACTTGAACTTGAAAAGGGGCCAACATTTTGTTCTCATGAACACTTTAGTCTTAACTTATAATCTGCATGATAATTAATGTTTACAATGGCTGCTGGAGACTGCATGATAATTAATGTTTACAATGGCTGCTGGAGACTGCATGATAATTAATGTTTACAATGGCTGCTGGAGACTGCATAATAATTAATGTTTACAATGGCTGCTGGAGACTGCATGATAATTAATGTTTACAATGGCTGCTGGAGACTGCATGATAATTAATGTTTACAATGGCTGCTGGAGACTACAACAAGCTTCATAGAGGCGAGCTATATAATCATTGGTTACACTCTGGTTCTATTTTTATTAGCATTGGCCGTATTTAATTGGCATCATATGTACAAAATTGAAAAGCCCTCTATGCCAGGATGCTTTATGCTCAGTTTGGTCAAATTCTGTTAAACAATTTGTGAGAAGTAATTTAAAGGTTTTTCTATTTTTAGTAACAGCTGTCATAGTTCATAGCAGATAGTCATCATTCATCCAACTGGAAAGGCCTTAATACCAGGATGCTCTGTGCCATGTTTGGTTGAATTTGCCCGGTGGTTTGCTTCTTTTTTTGGTAATAGAAAAAGTTGAAAATAGCAAATGATGATGGACAGACAGGGTTTTCTTTTTTTTGTAATGGCAGCCATATTTAAAGGTGGATTGGCTTTATTTGTACAAACCTGAAAGGGCTTCATGCCAGGATGCTTTCTGTTAAATATGATAAAATTCTGTTAAGCAGTTTAGGAAAAGTAATTTAATGGTTTTAATATTTTTCATAATGGCAGTCATATTTTGATAGCAGATTAGCATTATTTGTTCAATCTGACGGCCCTTCATGCCATGGATGCTCTCTGCCAATTTAGTCACAAATGGTCCAGTAGTTTTTAAGAAGTTTAAAATAGCATTCATAGATGGACACATGATGGATAACAAGCTTGATGCAGGGCCATATCATAAACCTTACAGCCAGGTGAGGTAATAAACAGGGAACCATGGAAATATGCCATCTTTAGATGACTCTTGTTAAGGACCTCATGGTCACTGACTGAAATATCATAGTTACTAGGGGTCAAGTGACCTCATCTGGTTTTATGGACAGGTTTTCATCAGAGCTTATACTACAGAGTAAATGCCTTATGGCTGTCAGGCTTGAAGGTCAAAAGCCAATGTCATGAGTTGAATTAGCTTCATCTCTAATCCACCACTACCATTCCTGTAAGTGATTCACTTAAACATGAACTGCCTATAGTAATCAACAGGCTTATCATGAAAATCTTGATGGCACAGAAAACATAAAGTGTAAGCGGGCAAAATTGGTAAAAGTACATTAAAATTTTAAACTATGTGATGGTTAGAGTATACTAATGAATGCAAATAAGTAACATGTACTAATGCCTGAATTTTTGTTTCACATGCTTTTTACAGTTTACACTTATTGATGTTAGTCACAATAAATTGGAGTTGCTTGCAATCAGCACTAATCCTTTAAGAAATGAAAGTACAAAAACCAGTACATAATATGTCCATCAACTGTTGCTGTGGGTCATATGACTCTTACTTTAACATTTTGATAATGAAATCATTAGAATTCTTTCTATCCTTAGGGCTTTAGAACACATTAAGTTATTGTACAAGCAGGGCCAGTTTAACCATTAGGAAAACTAAGCGGTTGCCTAGGGTGGCAAAATTTAGTGAGCAGCAAACAACTGAATGAATAAAAAGAGAAAGAGAAATAGCATAAAATAGAAGATAATAAGCATCTAAAAATAGAAAGAGAAAAACAGAAGGAAAGAGTAAATGTACAATATTCATTTTTGAAAGTTAATTGTGGGGGAGGGGGTAGCAACGCTGAAAGTTCACCTAGGGCGGCAAATACCCTTGCACCGGCCCTGTATGCAAGAATTTCTCTTTGTAAGATCAATGACCATGAACTCAGACCCTTAGATGCCAAAATCAATAGGCTTCTTTGCATCAACAAGGGCAACATATCTACAAGGTTCCTCCAAGTACTGCTTGGAATCCATTCTGCTTTCTTGAGTCACAGTGAACTTGACCTTTGACCTCCAAATCAATAGACTTATTTGTCTTTTTCACAGGCACAAGGTCTATAAGGCTAGGTGAAGTTAAGTTAGTAGAATTCAAGTTGGAAATCCAATGTGTGTATAAGGCACGGTCAAGTTGAGTTAAGCATAATTCATTTTTGTTTGGAAATCAATTTGTTTTGATATTTGACTTTTCAGACGCCCACATCAGTAGGTTTCTTTTTTTGTCTATTTATCTGTCAAGTTTGATGACAGTATCTTAAGTAAAACAGAAATTATTGCATGAAAATCATTATGCTTCTCTGTCATAGTGACCTTGACCTTTAATCTTTTGACCCTTAAATCAATAGACTTCTTTGTATTGTCCAGGTCAACACATCTATAAGGTTTGGTGGAGGTTTGCTAAATAGAACTCAAGCTGTTGCATTCAAACTTTAGCTTTGATAAGTCACAGTGAACCCAGCTTTGATTTTTAGGCTTGTATTGTACAAGACAACATATATCTTAACAATTTGGAAAAGTTAAATTCAGTAAAACACTTGTTTCATTGAAACCATTTGCTTTGGTCAAAGTAACCTGGACCTTTGGACCCCACCCCCATCTATGGGCCATATCCTATAGATTAACCCACCTTCAAAGTTTAGTGAAACTGTGTAAAGCAGAACTTGAAAGAACATGTTACTGCATAAAAACCAACTTGTTAGCAGATGCATGGAAGGACAGATGGAAAAGGGAATTTGATATGCCCCTTCCACATTCATGGCAGGGCATAATAAGTTTCACAAATACAGGGACTACCGGTACATGATGAAAATTTCTTTTTTTACATGTAAACTAAAGAAATGGTGAAAATTTGATCACATAAATACTCCCCTTCATCAAACCTCTACCACATAATCGTGATGAATCTCTTGGGGAAAAAAATCACATACATTTTGTGAAAATAGTGAGTACAATGATTTGTCAACATGCATATCTGATGATGATGACCATAATATGTACTAAGTTTAATCTGAATCCACTAAAAACTACACAATTACACTGCATCCAACTGTAAGCCAAAAGAGCAAAAACTCCTACAAAAATTTTGTGGGAACACAAAGATTTGTCAATATGTGCATCTTTAGATGATGACTATAATATGTACCAAGTTTTAGAGCAATCCATTAAAAAAAAACTGCAATACAAACTGTGAGTTTTTTTGCGCTAATGAGACTACCATATATACTCACATATATACTGATCCCAACTGCAAACTGCATAGACCCAGATCTGCCATTGCATAATGCACCGGCAGATCTGGGTCTATGCAGTTTGTAAGGACTAATCAGTAGAACAAACAACATAGACCCTGATCTGCCGGCGCACTATGTGACAGCAGATCAGGGTCTATGTTGTTTGCATTTGGACCTGGCCTATATGTGAGTTTATATGGTATGTCATACACTTCATTAAACAACAAAATAAATTGTGCAAAAATTGTAGAAGCAAAGTGATTTGTCAATATGTGCATCTTTAGGTGACAACCATTATATTTACCAAGTTTTATGGCAATCCATTAAGAACTGCAGCACTAGTTGTACTAACTTAAATATGTCGAGATAAAAAGGGCAAAAAACATAAATGGAAGGAGCAAAAGTGATATGTCAATATGCGTATCTTCCGGTTATGACTATAATATTTACCAATTTCATGGCAATCCATCAAAAACTTCAGGACTAGCTTTGCTAACGAGTGCCAGATGGATGTAAGGATGGATAAAGATTACTAGATACCCCTGCCTCTATAAAAATGAAAAACTATTTTACTTATAAACTTTTATATCTAATTATTATAGATGCAACAAAGTTTGCCACTATTTCCAATTGTGTATTAGACACATGGCAGGTTACAAAATCTTGTTAAAACTTGGTGGAATTATCAGAAAACAAATATATACATAGATCAGTATACTTTTATTCACAGCATTATTCATTACCATGACAATATTTTTGTCATGATTTCATATGTATATACATATATACAAGACATATAACAATTCAAATTGTGCGGCTTGTAAAAGCAAATAATAATAACTGTCTGCTTTTACTATCTATTCATTCATTCAATTACCATATCCAATCCTGGATATTATTTTAATTGCTCTTGCACAACAGTTTTATGGAACACTTATGAGCTACTTTTGCTTGATCAATGAAAATAATGACCAAGATATATGATAGATTTCTATTCATGGAAAAGCATTATTCAATAAGTTCCTGTGTGATGATCATGATTCTGAAGTCTGGCTATAACATACAGTTTATTTGTTCATTTTTATGTGTATCAGTTTTGGGCGATTTTGTGAAAAATGACATTACTCCTTTTATAAAATGAAATGGAAAAATGGCCTTGTGTAAAGAACATACTTGATATGAGGCACAGAAAATGGGGAAAACTACTAACTTTGTGAAAGCTGTGGTGGGAAGTTGGTTGCCCACCTTAAAAGTGCACTTGATAAGAGCATAACAAATGTACAGATATACCACATTTGTAAAGATTACCAGAACTGCACATTGTAGCTAATCTTGCTATTTTCTTCCCTTTTTTAAAAATTTGTTCTATGTAGCCTAACCTTACAATTAAACCAACTAACTTGAATCAACCTAAACTTAAAACAAAGGTTTCAGTGGAAAGTTATGTATTGCCAGTAATGACAACACAATCTACTAATGCTTACAAAACAAATATTTTTGCAAATCAGAGCACAAACTTTTGAAATACATTAATATTTACTATATGCTGATGAAACAATAAATACAAAAAAGAGGTAATCATTACTTCATTTTGGCATCAAAGTGTACAGCTGCCATATTAGTCACTGAACTACAATCAGCATTTCTTTTCCCTTTTTTTTAAAAAAAAGCTGAATTACTTATCAGACAAAAACTAGTAGAATTCATACATATTTGTTTCTGGATTGCTGTCCTTAGTGTTTCAAGGTCATGTCAATCTTAAAGTTAAATGAAATCTTGAACAAATGACTCCTAAAATAAAGAAAAAATGCATTTTGGCACCAACATGGTGGTCAACTGCTGGCAATTTTGCCATAGGAATATGATCATGAAGGGTGCAATAGTCAGCATATATGTAACTGTTTATAAGCATACATCACAGACAGAGCACATTTCATAACAAAAGCATGTGTCATCTCACAGAATTAACAACAGAGTATCCCTTGCTTGTGGACTGGTCCAAAATAATGGATGCAGTTATTAGCACCGTTTCTCTCCCAAAGAATTATGTTGTGATTTCTCAATATCGCTGAATAATTACTGTGCAACTTATACTTTAGTCATGATAAATGTACACACTTTGATCACACCAGAATCGATAGTATTTAACAATTCTGATCTGCAAGCCGAGTGCCATCTGATCATGAAAAGAAGGTTGCAGTGACCTGCTTTAATATAGTACTTCAGTGCTTGTGATGCAGTAAAACAATAAGTTCAATGCAACAAACAGTATCTGATAAACCTGAAAAACATTTCAAGTTGATGGAATATAAAAAGTTTGTCACTATGACCTGCTGCTTAAGTTAAATGGTAATGTTAATTACAGGTACAATGTATCCACCCTCCATCTTGCAATACAGGTAACAGCTTCTTAAGAAACTGACCCTGGAACTGGAAACAAATATTCATCAATAAACATGGCACTTTTTTGAGGTGCTTGCAGCTGCTATTGTTTTCCTCAAAAAAAAAGACTGAGTGACAAATCTTAAATTGCAATTTCATTCGGTGGACCTAAATTTTATCAAATATTAAAAAGATAAATGTTGGCACTTTTGGCTAAAAGTTGCCAAAAATCTTCAACACAAAGGTTAAATGTGATGAAAAAATGTTGAAGATCTACCCAAACAATGAAGATTATAATTAGATAATGACATACATTGCTCTATATAATGACCCATAGTAGGCTAAACTACTTGTAACTAGGTTACATGTGAATGATCAGCCAAGTAAATGCTAAACAAATTGAATGGAAATCTCTATATAAAGGGCACCTGTTTACAAAGAACAGCATTAAATGCATAAACGCTGAGTTTACCTACATTTTTTACCTCTATCTAAAGGACACATGTCCATAACAGACACAGTTTTTAGTTCTTTGAGTATCATCTATAGACCAGTTTTACTGTAATTATAACTGCATGTGCTTCCTCAAACTGTGTTTGTCCAATACATGTGTATTCTTCTGGAAAAGATATTTTGTTGCAGATATATACATAATGCTAAATACTGCCTGTAGTAAATTCCAGGAATCATGACAAATGTACTTGGAGAACTGTGTCCAAATTATGGAAACTTTCCATAAGGCATCTGCTGCTACTTCAAAATATCATACATAAACAGCATGTAGAAATTCTGTTTAAAAAAAATATGAGGAATCCTGGAGGCAGGATAGAAACTACATAAAACATAGCCATCATGTCAGTGTACAAATGATTTCCAGAGGAAATGCAGCTCAAAACAAAACAAATTCTCGCTACAAGCATTTTGCCTGGGATCTCTCACTAGAAAACAGACAGAATCTCCACATTTTAACATTTATAATTAAACAACATAAACAATGCATCAAATTTACAAACATAAGAATTCCAATAACATGCAACTAATATAATGCTGATGAAAGAAATTAATACATTTACATCTGATGTAAATAAGAAAAAAGGACTAAATACACTCATGCCTAAAAATTAAGTCAAAACAACCACTTAAACAGTAATATATGTTCCACAATTAATGCCTAATTTACTTTTCTTTCTGAATACACTCATTCCAATGAAAAAAATTGCCTGAAAAAAGGCAGTATCTGGCCCATGAAAACAAAGATGATAAAACATTACACAAAGCTGTTTATTTACCTATGAATGATGTGTTCTCAAATGTGAATGGACCCAGAGATCAAGGTGAATGGCTTAGACCAGGCATGTGCAACTTCCTCCAGAGTGCGGGCCAGATATGCGATTTTTTAAGCCACACCCTATGATCAAAATAAACAGATAAAACCAGGTCGCAAGCCATAGGTTGTGCATGCTAGGCTTAGACAAAAGGATCAGCCATTATGTGGCAACAGATCAGGATCAATGTGAATGGCTTAGACCCTTGAATCAGCCATTACATTATGTAACAACAGATTAGGATCAATGTGAATGGCTTAGATCCTTGAATCAGCCATTACATTATGTAACAACAGATTAGGATCAATGTGAATGGCTTAGATCCTTGAATCAGCCATTACATTATGCAACAACAGATTAGGATCAATGTGAATGGCTTAGATCCTTGGATCAGCCATTACATTATGTAACAACAGATTAGGATCAATGTGAATGGCTTAGATCCTTGGATCAGCCATTACATTATGTGGCAACTGATCAGAATCAATGTTTGATTGAACTGCATGGCCTTGATTTGCCAGTCAATTCTGCAATGACCGATTTTGTATAGTGGGAATTTTTAGTGGCAGGAAAGTTTTAGCAATTTAAGTCTCATAGTGAGATTGTGAAAATAAATCTTGTCAAAGTTTACAACCTTAAATATTAAAACATCTCTCGATCCATAATCACTAAAATATAACTAGCAAAACTTAAAATCCAATTTTTATTTAAAATATAGCCACATTTTACATCCACGAAAAAATATTCACATCCACTATACAATACAAGAATACCCTTTTTACCATTGGGTTTGTGCTATACACAAGCAAATAGGTCAGCACTTAAAACATAATATGAGCATGACCTGATTTGATGCCCATGCCAGTGATGTGATCCATATTCTCCTTTGCTTTTGAATACAATGCAAATACCATATGTTTTTGGATGGAAATGAAATGATAACAGTCCTGTTTTTGCAAACTTGAGGACATTTATGGTTGGTTCTACTGTTGTAGATTGACATGTTTCCAGTAAAACAATGATCAAGGTTCTAAAATCTTCAAACATAAGAACAAGCTTTAACACAAAGTTAAAGCTATAAATGTAATTGTTTGCACTATGTAACAGAAGAATCATGATGTGATAGTGGTGTCAAAGTGTCTGACAAAATATTGTAAATTTAACTGTTAAAAACCAATAAGAAACGAATTTTTCTAGTAAAATATGTTTCTTCAATACTTACTCCATCATAATATCTTAACAATACTACAACCACCTCACAAATCCAGCCCTACCAGCTAAAACTTTTTAGCTATGGGTGATACATTTTGGCTGGCCACATATGTGGCAGTCAGAGTGACCTGCCCTCAATATAGGGATTGGTGCCAAATCCTGTGTGTTCCTCAGTTACTAATGGTGCAGAATGCTTGCTTTCCTAGTAGGATTTAACTGCAGGGAGGCTAGGAGGGTGTATCCATATTATGATTGGGTAAGAATTACAGAAGACATATTTTACTAGAAAAATTGGTTTCTTCTTCAAATACGTTACCCGATCATAATAACTCAGGAGAATAGCTAAGAGGTTGAGGGAGTTACATCCCCTTACCCTGGAGAGACCATCTCCAGTCCCCTGTGGTATGTGAAGCAGCTTCTAGACTGAGAACCCAGCTGGACCATAGACTCTATGCCAAGACGTGGCTTTTGGAAAAGGAAAAAATTTTCTCTCACTCAAATCAAAAATTTTCTCTCATAAATCCAGTAGAAGTCATCATGCTGCATCCTTAAGAAGCTCAACAACCCAGGAAGGTAACCTGTTGTGCTGCAATGATAGGTCCCACCAAGTCTAATTGAGCCTTCTAGTATGAAAGATTTCTGAGATAAAAGCTAGAGAAAGTTAACTCCGACCTCAATCCTATGGTTTGTATAATGTCAGCTTGGGAACAGTTTCAATCTATGCAATACTTGTTGCGACTGCCCTAACTTCATGAGCTGAAATGTATAACAAGTTCATACAATTTGGGGTTAATTCTCCACATGCAGAATGGACAGTCCATCTTATTCAGGATGATAGAGCCTATGCTGAGACATCATTCGTTCCAGACTGGATCAGATCTCCCTCATCGCACTGGCTTGGTTCTTTTCAGGTACCACTTCAGAGCCCTCGCCAGGTCGTGTAGACTACCTGGAGTTGAAAGGTCCAGGCTAGAAAAAGGTTTCACCACAAAAGACTGATTGCCCATGAGCAGGAGCCTGTTTTTGACAATGAAAGCAGGGGCCATCATGAGTGACACTGACCATCATGAGTGACACTGGCCCATCCAGTCGGAACTTTAATTTGGGTCAACCAACTAGGCATGTATTTTGCTGATTCTGCCTAGTGTAAACTTACCTGTATAAAAGGCCAAAAGAGACCACCTATACAGGTAAAGTCATTGAAACATCACTCTTAATAACTATGAAGTGGACACTATGACTATAAATTACCTATAGAAAACTTATCTATATGTATCTCACCAAAGTGGAAATTATACAGTGAAATACATGATATATGCATCCATACCAAGAATACCAGATGTATGCACACAATGAAGTTATTAATTATATGAATGCCCCAAGCCAGTATGTCACACTACCTGCGCAGGTAAGTACAGAAGGGCACCTATGTTATGACAAAGTTGCAATTCTACAATAGATAGAAAAACTTTATCTGTGAAAGAAAAGAGCCAAACAAAGTTGGAAATATAGATGGAGTATACTTCCCTGAGACGAGAAACTCCTCCAACTTGCTCTTATGATGAATATCTTCCAAAATTCTTGAAGATGGTTTGCAAGGTCTCTCAACAAGAGAGCATGCTACTCAGTTCGAGCAGAAGTAGTAACTGAGGTACACACAGGATTTGGTGCAAAGTTCTATATCAAGGGCAGATCACTCTGTCTGACCACCACATACATGGCCAGAAAACATTTAACTCCCATAGCTACACAAATTTAGCTGGGAGGGCTGGATTTGGGAAGTAGTTGTAGTACTTCTAAGTTATTATGATCAGGTAATGTATTTATGGAAGAAAGTACACTACACTGGCAAATGTATTAAAATACTGTTAATTCACAATTTTTCGTGGGATACCAATTTTCATGGTTTTCATGATGGCTATGAACCACAAATTTAAAGACCAAATACCCGGTAAACAATAATCTTTCTGTGGAAACAATAGGACTTCTTTCCAAATCCATGAATTTAAGCACTGACCAAAATGTAATTTTTCACAAAACTGAAAATTGATATGCACAAAAACAAATAAATTCTCAGTATTGTTTCTGATGCTGGCATCTTGTCCATTCTTTATCATAATATGTAAATCAATATTTTTGCATGATGAAATTTTTGTGAATATAGTAAATACAGCATACTAGTAACATAAATTCTGTGTGATTTGCTCAACTGCATTACTCATATTATGTACCCACAATGCTATAAACATTAATACAATTTTCAAAAAATTAGTTGTATCACTAAATTTAGTAAGATTGTGTGATTGACAGTAATTCTGCAGTAATTACTATTCATCTCGACTCTTGCTCATAAAACTTTACTCAACTCCGAATCTCACTCAAAACTATTCTGACCAATCCAATGGCTACATTTTTATATCTGTGTAAAATTTCCAAGTCTCAATCAAAATTATTGATGTGAAATATTAAGTAGATTTTTATGATGGAGGGCTCTGATGCTAAAATCTTCACCCATGAACTTACCATATAAACTCACTTATAAGCTAGGTCCAAATATAAACAACATAGACCCTGATCTGCCAGGGTCCCCGGGTGGCAGAGTGGTCTAAGGCGCTCGCCTTTACAGATCACTGACATCTCACCTCTGTCCGCGTGGGTTCGAGTCTTGGGCTCGGCCAATGTGGGTATGTGAGAAAGCTTGCCAGTAGCTTCCTGTGGGTCGGTGGTTCTTCCCGGGGTTTTCTCGGGTTCTTCCTCCACCAAATATACTGGCTGCCATGTATAGTCTATCATGTGCTGAAAAATGGCGTTAAACCCATAACAACCAACCCTGATAAGCCGTCGCATAATGAGCCAGCAGATCAGGGTTTATGTTGTTTGTTCTACTGATTAGTCGTTACAAACTGCATAGACCCAGATCTGCCGGTGCATTATGCAACAGCAGATCAGGGTCTATGCAGTTTGCAGTTGGTATCTGTTTATATGCAAGTGTAAGCATGTTTAGTTGATCAAATGGAAACCTTTTCCAGTATTCATTAGATAATGTTTAAAAGCTATAAAGTACAACCCAACTGTCTAATAAGTCTTTTCTATTAAGCAACACAATAAAGTCTTAGTCTTAAACTAGATGTGTCAGAATACACATACAAGAGAAATTTACATTAGAGTATGCCCAATTTTTATGTGAAACACAATCTAGTCATAATATACATGCATACTAAGTTTCATGCAGATATCTCAAACTGCTCAAGAGATATGAACTGCACACATATTTTAAAACAAGGAGATAACTAAGAAAGTACTTATAACAAAGCCAACTTGTGTAAACACAATTTTTCACACTGGGAGATTACTAAAAAGTACTTCTCTGACAAACCCCTCTGCCAAGCCATAATACACATGCTCACAAAGTTATATATGTACAAACTTAGCTAGAAAGTAAAAACTAACATTTTAGCTCGATTGAAACTTTAACACCGAGCTTAATTTAGGGTGTATACAGTCGTCACACAGATGCCAAAATGATACGCCAAGCTTCTGCTAAGGTGGGTCCAACAAAAATGGTGCAGGAAATATTAGCATCAAACAAAAGTATGATCGAGTAAAAGCAATTTTTCAAATGTGGAGCTAATTCAAAAATTACTTTCTGATAAAGCCCACTTATGTACCTGACACACTGTCTACTCTCAATACACATGCATACCAAGTTTCATGATGATATTGCAAATGGTTTAGGAGATAAAAATGGCACACAGAAATGTGACAGACAAATGGAAGGGTAGACTGACTCCAGTATACCCATCATGACTACAAGCTGCATTTTCTGGGGTAGTGGATTTAAGCTATTGCTTTTTTTTTACTAAACTGTTTGGAGAAACAACTTCAACTAAGCAAACATCCATCCTAGGGGGCCTAGGTGGCTACTTAAGACTGGTTCTTTGATGGTATACCTTCCTATATCTGGCATGAACAGAGAGTTTAGGACAACTTAAGAAAGGTTCTTTGATGGTATACCTTCCTATATCTGGCATGAACAGGGAGTTTAGGACTACTTAAGAAAGGTTCTTTGATGGTATACCTTCCTATATCTGGCATGAAAAGAGAGTTTAGGACTACTTAAGAAAGGTTCTTTGATGGTATACCTTCCTATATCAGGCATGAACAGAGAGTTTAGGACTACTTAAGACAGGTTCTTTGATGGTATACCTTCCTATATCTGGCATGAACAGAGAGTTTAGGACTACTTAAGAAAGGTTCTTTGATGGTATACCTTCCTATATCAGGCATGAACAGAAAGTTTAGGACTACTTAAGAAAGGTTCTTTGATGGTATACCTTCCTATATCTGGCATGAACAGAGAGTTTAGGAGTACTTAAGACAGGTTCTTTGATGGTATACCTTCCTATATCTGGCATGAACAGAGAGTTTAGGACTACTTAAGAAAGGTTCTTTGATGGTATACCTTCCTATATCTGGCATGAACAGAGAGTTTAGGACTACTTAAGACAGGTTCTTTGATGGTATACCTTCCTATATCTGGCATGAACAGAGAGTTTAGGACTACTTAAGAAAGGTTCTTTGATGGTATACCTTCCTATATCAGGCATGAACAGAGAGTTTAGGACTACTTAAGACAGGTTCTTTGATGGTATACCTTCCTATATCTGGCATGAACAGAGAGTTTAGGACTACTTAAGAAAGGTTCTTTGATGGTATACCTTCCTATATCAGGCATGAACAGAGAGTTTAGGACTACTTAAGAAAGGTTCTTTGATGGTATACCTTCCTATATCTGGCATGAACAGAGAGTTTAGGAGACTAAGCAAATCTTCAAATTCTAAGACAACTTTTGATTCCATTTCAAGGCCACTAAATACAAACATACCTTATTCTTGGCAGAACTAGACATGTTCATAAAAAAACAAATACCACTCCAGTGACCTAAATACAAAACTTGATGAGAAGAATGGATGGAAGGATGGATAAACGGAAATGGGCAATACCACATGTCCCTTCTCCACTTATGGAGGGACATAAAAATGTAAGAGTTTCATCCTTTGCAATCTAACATATCCATATCTGCTGTTCCATATTAGGTACTAATGCAGATCTATGGAACAATCAGCAACCATATCAGCATTTTCTTTATTGTCTGACATCACTGATATGGCATTTCCCGGATCAATCTGATAATTTTTAAATTACACATGTATTATCAACTCTTTACATTAAAAATGATGTCATATAAGATAAAGATATAAATTCCAAGTCTGTATTTTAATGGTATCTAATTGATTTACATGAGTACATATATTTATGCCATATAAATGAAAACTATTTTGTATTCATGATAGTATAATTCCTTTCAATACTTTACAATTAATTTCCTAGAATTTGCTTCATCAATGATTTGTATCATGTAATCAATGTGCCTTTGATTAGTGTTGCATATGTAGGCTGTAGAAAACTAAAGTTATTCTGTGTAAATCTATATGTATGTTTTAAACTGTCATTAAATAGTACATTTAGATTCATGACAATCTCCAATAATAATACTAATAACTGCTTCTGATAACAATATTTAAACAAAATTGTGTCCACCAATAAAACCAATAATAAATGTTGTGTCTGTATAATGTTAAGAGATATAATTAGAGAACTAATGTATCATACAACTGGAAACACAAAACACACTGACAACCTTTTGTTGATACACACTGTCATCAATATAACTTTCAGTTATACTGATGACAATATATACAATTTAAAATGTACAAAAACAAAACAGTCGGACAGTAAAGATTATATGACATTAAACTAAATGCAGGTGAAACATCAAGATGGAAGACAAAATAAATATGATGATTAATTTCAAAGATAAGCTGTTGTTTAGGTTACCTAGTGCCGAAAGTCTTAAGAACCATCATTCACTACTTCATGAATGCAATGACTCATATACTAAAGTAACTGCTGATGATATTAACAATGAGAAACATGTGCAAAAATGTCCCTAATGACCTCACATTCTCAGCAAGAAAAATGTCTGTAGGACTCTACCAAAGTGATCTGGAAGTTTAGCCTTTCACTGGGCTATTTTATCAGTGCCTTGTCCACTTAAATACTAGGAAGAGAAATGAAAGTGTCTTTTGCATGATTGTTATTGACATGTTGGCCCATCCATACCCAAGAATACATGATGTATGCACATCACGTACCTACTGTATGTAATACTTGCACTGCATCCATACACCATGAATACATGTATGCACATCACTGAACCTATTGTATTTGATGTAATACTTGCACTGCATCCATACACCAAGAATACATGTATGCACATCACGTACTTACTGTATTTGATGTAATACCCATGATGCATCCATACCAGTACATGATATATGCACACCACCTTACTGCCTATATTTGATGTAATGTTTGCAATGTGCACTTAAAATATTCTTCATAAATTTTATGACATTTAACCTCATCATAATAAGTACACAGCATTGATCTATAAATAGTGTCACCATCATGTGTGTGTGCACACTAGAAAAGTTAGCTCCCTTTATCTATGTTAGAAACACTGCACTCAACATATTCATTCTGTCTTCCAATATGGTTGTGTCCAATATAACACATGTAAAATCATTTTTTAAGACTGATTTACCCCACAAAGATAAGTGATAACATTTATCCAGGTATGATTTGTGAAAGGTTCTGAGAAAATAATTTTTTTCAAGGATGATTTGTGGTAGGTTCTGAGAAAATAATTATGTTCCAGGTGGATTTAAACACCTGTTTCCCCCACCCCCACCCCCCACCCCCAATAAAGCATGCTATTATCAAGACATGTATGCTTACAAGTGTCTATCTGAATTATTAAAAGTGTGACTAAAAAGAGCAGTGTGCACTTACCGTATATATACTCGCATATAAACCAGGTCCAAATGCAAAACCATAGACCCTGATCTGCCATCGCACAATGTGTTCTACTGATTAGTCCTTACAAACTGCATAGACCCAGATCTACCATCGCATATTGCGCCGGCAGATCTGGCTCTATGCAGTTTGCAGTTGGTATGGGCTTATACGCGAGTATATATGGTATTATAAAAACTGTAGAATTATTACAATGAATACAGTATTCTTCAAGTGAAAAATGTCCAACTGAATATGCCAGTGAAAGTCAAAACTGCCAGGTCACTTTAGTCATTCCATATGAAGGTAAAAATGATGCACATTTACCATCTGCAAATAACAGAAGTTTGATTTAATTGCAAACGATACTGTGAAATAGTCAATAAACCTCACAAGGTGTTAATACTATGTTCGGTCATCTGTCATTTCCAGAAATTGGGCATAAACATCACGGGTGCATTCTCCTTTCTGGTTGAACACAAACTTATAATAGCTGCCATCAGCACATATCACTGAAAAGAAAAACAAAAGAGAAAACTGCAGTTATTGTTAATCATTAGCACTTTTCTTGGATCTTTTGGAAGGTTAAGTATAAAAAAAGAAAGATACAAGAGAATGCTACACTGTACTCTGGCAAATAATCATATGACAAAGCAATTTAAATACAATACTTGATGGAACATTATGCCTTCACTTTATCTTCCACAAAAACTGTGTGGCCAATCTCATTTTTGAGTAACTTATAAAAAAATTGCATTTCATATAATATAGTATCCTGTTTAATTCTCTGCATTGTTAATATCTGTTCTTATTCTTGTCATTCTTTAGTCATTTGCAAACAATAATCATCCCTCTCCAATATAAGGTAATTTTACTGCCTAGTAACAGATAAAATTATTCATGCTATAGTCTCATGAGACTCTTTCTTTCCCTTAAAGATGTAAATGCAACACTTCTGTGAGGAAAAGCTAGCTTTTGCATGTGTGTAAGTGTATTGGGGGGGGGGGGGAGGAGGGATGGTCCTAGTTTCCCCAAGACTTGAAAAGTTAAATATTCCAACATGTCCCATGGGTTGGGGAGCATTGATTTTGGACTAAAGCACCAAAGGCAAGTAGTCTTACTGTGTACATTCAGGTGTATATATAAACATGACATAACTCAAACTCTTGGCTGTTAGTATGGTAAACACATCTACTGTCCCCTATTAATATCTATGCATGTTGGCATCATCATCATCGCCATCATCATCATAAAGATTTATGTAAGGTCAATGCAAGGGTACACTGAACCGTAAGCCAAAAGGATGTATCATCATCATCAGTTATGTATGTGGTCATCACCAAAACAATAATCATCATCATTATCACCCATCAGCACCAGCACCACCACCACCACCATTATCATCATACATATTAAAATCTAAATGCAGCCATTATTGAAGCATGGGTGCAGTGTAAACTTACCAATAACTGAGTTGCTGTCTGAACCAAAGGCACAGATACAGTGAGCACCACCTGGGACTTGGAATTTGGAGAAACTCCACTTGGAACTGAAATACTTTGGTAGGAATCCTGCACCTGCCAGACTGTGAAAATGAAATTCAGGAATAATGTTAAAGTTCGATGGGTATATGACAGAAAATTGATGGACAAAAGATAGATGCATCAAAAATGATGCATCAAAAGATTGAGTAGAAAATGATCTTCACAGAAATAATATTGTGTTCATATAATAATCTTACATTTAACTATCCATTAAGTACTATTGTAGAGTATAATGGATCTATCAAGTTCCCAACATTTACATTAAAATGCAACAATTGGCTAATGTAGGCACAATGAAAGTTTTAACAGTTCTGGAGACTTTTTTGACACCTAGTTTGTTGAAGGCTGCACCATTTAAACATACATGATACACAGGGAAGGCAGTTTTTATAAATAAAATGTATAAGCCAGGGTACTCTGATTACGCCAAAAGTTCATATGAAAATTATACAAAATTCTAAACTACATCTATGGGTGACTGCTCCATAATGAAAGTGCCTTCCTTGGATCCCAACTATGTTTTACTGGAACAGCCCTGTTATTTGTTGAGGCAAGATGAGATCAAGTAGTTTAGCTGAGAATGCGCAAGTGCTGAACATCGCCCTTTGACCTCTTGTTTTGGATGCCTGATGTTAGTGCTAAGGTCAATGGTGTTACAAAATTCTATAGGATTCCAGATCACTCGATGTGGAGGTTTCCAATACTACAGGATTCCAGAATACTCTATATGGATGTTTCCAATACTACAGTATTCCAGATTACTCTATATGGATGTTTCCAATACTACAGGATTCCAGAATACTCTATATGGATGTTTCCAATACTACAGAATTCCAGATCACTCTATATGGATGTTTCCAATACTACAGTATTCCAGATCACTCTATATGGATGTTTCCAATACTACAGGATTCCAGAATACTCTATATGGATGTTTCCAATACTACAGTATTCCAGAATACTCTATATGGATGTTTCCAATACTACAGGATTCCAGAATAATCTATATGAATGTTTCCAATACTACAGTATTCCAGAATACTCTATATGGATGTTTCCAATACTACAGGATTCCAGAATACTCTATATGGATGTTTCCAATACTACAGTATTCCAGAATACTCTATATGGATGTTTCCAATACTACAGTATTCCAGATCACTCTATATGGATGTTTCCAATACTACAGGATTCCAGAATACTCTATATGGATGTTTCCAATACTACAGTATTCCAGAATACTCTATATGGATGTTTCCAATACTACAGGATTCCAGAATACTCTATATGGATGTTTCCAATACTACAGGATTCCAGAATACTCTATATGGATGTTTCCAATTATTACAGGATTCCAGAATACTCTTTATGGATGTTTCCAATACTACAGGATTCCAGATCACTCTATATGGACGTTTCCAATACTACAGGATTCCAGAATACTCTATATGGATGTTTCCAATACTACAGGATTCCAGATCACTCAATATGGATGTTTCCAATACTACAGAACTGTTCAAATATGATGAAGTACCAAAAAACTCCAAAATTATGTTCTTTAATAATTTCAACACATTATTTTGTTTGAGGAGAAAGTTTACTGCCTTGTGAAAATATGAAAATTGTGTGAGATATGCAAATACAAGATTCAGCTAGCTTGGGTAACAAAGCTCAACTTGCTGGATTATTTAGTTGATAAAATGAAATGGAAACAAAAACAAAATCATGATACCTTTATACCATGATAATACTAAGAAAAATGATTGGATAACATAACTGAGGAATTTCTTGGCATTACATCTTATTCTAATAACCTTAGCACTATCATCAAGCATTCAAAACAAGAGATCCAAGATGAATGTTTAGCACTAAGTTATCTTCAGCTAAAAGTAGTTGTGCAATCATCTGTCATCCACTCGTCTGCTCAGAGAAACATTTTCTCGTGTTAGAGTTCAGATAGATAAATAAAGAGACAGACTGATAGATTTCAATAAACTATGTTGCCTTTCTTGTATGAATATTGTCATAAATAAGTACTACATACCGGTAAGCTCAATATCTAGGAAAAAATAGCAAATGTTATGAATATTTACCTGGACTGTTTGTTCTTTTTAGGGTCCTCTGTAGAGAAAATGTGGACTGTTCCATGATCACTGGATACACACAGCATGGTGGAATCTTGATTAAAGCTTATACTGGAACGAAACATGAAAACATCAGTCTAAGTAATGGCCACTGACAAAAGCATGAAAGACACTTGGCTCAAGAAATATAAGTTTTTACTAGAACCTAACCATACCAAAAGACCAATGATTCCTTGTGAATCATACTGTTTATGGAAAAAGTAAAAATTAACTGTGAAAAGCTGAGAAATAAACATCACTTGCCAAAAGAAAAGGCAAGTTTACATAATATTGGCAAGTAGAGAGTGCTGCATAAACCTCAGGATATTTACTGTGCACTGTGGATAAATTTTGTATCCATAAATTGACTGCTAAACCTATCAAATTACCATCCTAGATGACTCTTCTGTTTGATCATGTCTCCAGGATTTTCTCATGGCAACCTACTTAAAACAATTATTGGCTTTATCTTGGTTACCACCAATTAACATTTTGTCAAATAAAGCTATTGACAAATTCACAAAGTTGCCACATAATATTTCACTTTTTAACCACCAACCAATTGGTGTACAGTTCAATAGAAGAAGAAACATGGAAAAGTATATGTGTTGCAAGAGTTATTAGGTTTTACAGGAATATACCTACCAATATATGTTGGCATGATTTGCTCCCCTTCTTAACTCATGTAACTGCTGACCTGTACTGGAATCAAATACTCTAATTAAGGTGCCCTGCAATAACAAAAATGCCATCCTCACAGAACTGGTAACAACTTAAAGAAAATGATAAATGGGCCTGAGATCATTCACTTGGTTGACATCTGCTTAAAAATCAAATATATGAGCAGTTGGGCAAGAAATATGTCTTAGTAGGATGCCAAACCTTTTTCATATTCTATTGATCAGTTATGAAAACAGCTGTTTGAAGGTTTCTCCAACTTTTGTATCTTCATCCTGTTTTAAAACAGATCAGCATCATTTGCATAAAACTGAAAGGACTGTATGCCAGGATGCTTTTTGTCAACTTTGGTTAAATTCTGTTGCACAGTTTTGGAGGGAAAAAATACATTTTAGGTTTGACTATTTTTATTAACAAAGGCCATTTAGGATGTCAGATTGGCACCATTTGTACAAATCTGAATGGGATTCATGCCAGAATGCTTTCCATTGAATTTGTTAACCTCTGTTCAGTGGTTTTTGAGGTAAATTAAATTTTTTTTAAAAAATGCAGCCATATTTATTGCCTGATCAGCATCAGTTTTATAAAATGGAAAGGCATTCATACCAGGATGCTTTCTTTTAAATATTGTCAAATTCTTTTGAGCAGTGCTTGATAAGAAGTAATTCAAAGGTTGGCGGATTACCATATATACTCGCGTATAAGCCAATACCAACTGCAAACTGCATAGACCCAGATCTGCTGTCGCATAATGTACAGGCAGATCTGGGTCTATGCAGTTTGTACGGACTAATCAGTAGAATAAACACAGACCCTGATCTGCCGGCGCATTATGCAACGGCATATCAGAGTCTATGTTGTTTGCATTTGGACCTTGCTTATATGCGAGTATATACAATAGTAACACCTGTATAAAACTGAACAGGCTTCATGCCAAATGCTATTAAATTTGGTCAATTTCTCTTATGCTGTTTTTTAAAAGTGATTTCAAGGTTTTTCTATCTTTAGTAATGTTGGCCATGATACTTGATGGTGGATTGCCATCATTTGTAAAAATCTGAAAGCCCTTTATACCATATGTTTCTGTCAAATTTGGTCATATTCTATTGAGTATTTTTTTAAAAAAATAAGTCTTTTCAAGTTTTTTTTCTAACTTTAGTAACAGTGGTCATATTTGATGGCAGATTGGCAGCATCTGTACAAACATGAAAGACCTTCCTGCCAGGATGCTGTCTACCAGGTTCAAATTGGTTTAGTGGTTTTTGGAAGAAGTTGATGACAGATGTATGATGCACAAAGAATGACACAAAGTATGATGGATGCAGGGCCATACCACAGGCTCACTTGGCTTTATTCCCAGATGAGCTAAAAACTAAATAAGTTATTATGTACAGAAAGGGATGAACTACTACAATACATGCAGATAATACAAAAATAAAAAGCATGCATTAACAAAACTAAAATCATCAAAGGTGTTTCAGAAAAATAAAAATGGTTTAGTTTAAACCAGTTCCAAAGCTACGATAAACCAACACCAAAGCTAAGACATACCACACTAACAATATAAACAGACACAACAATTAAACATATAAGATCTAAAAATTCTGAAAGACATTGCAATGAATATACCGTATATACTCGTGTAAAAGCCGATACCAACTGCAAACTGCACAGACCCAGATCTGCCATCGCATAGTGCGCCAGCAGATCTGGGTCTATGCAGTTTGTAAGGACTAATCAGTAGAACAAACAACATAGACCCTGATCTGCCAGCACATTATGCGATGGCAGAGCAGGGTTTATGTTGTTTGCATTTGGACCCGGTTTATATGCTAGTATATATGGTAAACAATGTTAGCAAACAAGCAATTTAATGTCAAAGGCATGCAGGTACATAATCTTCGAAGTGACAGATCTGACAGGGATATAACTTAGTGAAACTAATCAGCTACATAAAATAACTAAAGTTAATACAAATATCAGCATAGTAAAATACAAAACAGTCATGATATACAAGGCATGCAGATATATTGCTCAATAAGATGTTTTTCAGTAATTAGTAGAGTTGACAATCTGTACAATTTATGGTTCAGAGAGTTAATAATCATACAGTTTATACACATCCTTAAAGGATATATGGTCTGTGTGACTCCACGATTAATAGTCTGGACTTGGTATCAAAACTTTAGACTGGTTACCTGTTTCTAATTTCTATCAGTTAGATAAATGAAAGTTTTGCGTGAATTCTACACTATATTAATTTTTTATAAATCATGTATGTCTAATTATCCAACATCAAATTTCTATGGAGAAAAACTCCTCAACAATGGTTTATTTTTTTAAAGGAATTTACTTCCGGCCAATCGTATTATTTCATTTAAAGTTCCCTACTTTAGTTTTGAAAAGTAGAGACAAAGGTCAAGTCATGGGGTTGCAAGGTCAAAGCTCAAAGCTTAAAATGGGCACTGCTGCCATGCCCTTGATATAATCTTTTAATCTCAATTGCCCTGTTGAACCAGCTGTAAACATAATAGTTTTCAGCTTCAAATAGGCATTATTTTGCAATGGAGTATGATACCTGCCAACCCCTACAGAGGTATAAGTGTAACCTAAGTGGCAAAAAAGCGTAATCTGAGCATATAAAGCGCAATCTATATATTAAATACCATAATTACAATAAACTGTATGAAAAATGTACGTTTAGTTTTGCTACTAGCCTGGATCTGCAGCTGGTTAAAGTTCTTGCCACAAATGGGCAAAATCCACGTGAATTAGGATCAGAATACAAACCACAAAACATATTGGCAAATTATATATACACAACACTCACTTTAACTAGTCCACATGTCTAACTTTCCATGAGTGATCATAAAGTCAACTCCACAAATTCTGCAACGATCATTACCATGTGCTCAACCCGAGTCTTGTATTACTCTCTCGTATTAATCTTTCTAAATTTGTAAAGCACTATTGATTTGTCTTTTTTCTGATCCGACATGTTAAAGTTTAAAAAGATCCGTCTTCTCTAAATTTTTTCAGTTATTAACCATCCATTATAGTCTTGAACTCCTAGTAACAGCTGAGATTTTTCAAAAATATGGTTTGAAATGGTAGGGGAGAGGGGCGGGTAGGGTTCAATTGAACAGCCTGCTTTCTTTAAGAATTTTCATCATAGCTGATAACAATGGCAAACCAAAGTGATTTCAATGTGCAGAATTGTTCCATTTTTATAAAAAAAATCCATATTTCATTCGTAAAGAAATAAACACTACCTGTATCTGTTCAGCGATTATTGCCAAAAGGTGTTAATTGCTGTAATATATAAGGTGACTAAAATTCTAAATCCAACCCTTGCCCTCCAAGCCTCTGTCAAATAACTTTCAAAAATAAGCAAGCAAACTCGGGACATTTTTGTCCCCTGCCTAACATGGTGAGGTCATCATCCCTTGATCTCAAAAGGCTAACAAATTACAGAGTGGTAAGGAAAGTAAGATGGGAAATTTAAATACTGAGCCATAACCTTGACCTTAAAGATAGCATCCCCAGTGGGGTATGTGACACACCTTCTAGTGATGATGTATAACAGTGGTTCCCAACCCTTTTGAGTATAAGGACCCCTTTTTAACCTCAAAAAATTGCACGAACCCCCACATGCTAATAGTTGTACTTTTAGGTTGTGGTGGGGATAAACACTGAGCAGCTTGGCGCAAAAAATTTGAACATGCCTTGCTAGCAGCGGCAGGGATAACAGAGGAAAGCAAGAGCTGACTGGCTGAGCAATACTTGCTACGAAGCTATGTAAATTCACGGACCCCTGGGAATAATCCTGTGGCCCTCCAGGGTTCTGCAGCCCACAAGTTGGGAACCACTGATGTATAAGTATACCAAATTTCTAAATTTCATCCCTTAATCTCACACAGCTTTAAAATTATGGAGTGGAAGGGAAAGTGTGGTGAAAACAAAATATTGAGCAGTGGCCATGATCTTGAAGATAGGACCCCCAATGAGGTACCTGACACACCTTCTATTGATGATGTGTAAGTTAACCAAGTTTCATTCCTTAATCTCGAATGACTTAAAAGTTATAGAGTAAAAGGGAAAGGGTGATGGAAAATTAAAAATACTGAGCCATGACCGTGACCGTGAAGATAGGATCCCAATGTGATACATGACACACCGTCTAATGAAGATGTATAAGTATAACCCGTTTCATTCCTTAATCTCAAATGGCTTTAAAGTTACAGAGCAGAAGAGAAAGTGTGACAGCCAGCAAGATAGATGGAAACAAGGATAGTGTATCTCCTGCTTTTCTTTAAAAAGGTGGAGGACAAAAAGTAATTTTGGAATTTAAATTATTGTTGCATACTTGTCACACAGCAACCTAACTTCTACAAATATTACCTTTTGTTTCAGCCAACAAGAAAGTACAACCCATGTAATTATACTGCTGACTAAAGACCTCAAATTCACCACATGTTGAACACAGCTCTGACCTACTAAGTTTAATTAGGTTCAGGAAGACCTCAATATATTAGACATGATATAACAAAGAAATTTCTTATCTGATACCTTTTCAGAAGAAGTGGCTAGCCGTGTCCCCTGCAGATTGAGTGCTAAACAGCTGAGTGGGGCCTCATGGGCAGCTATATCTAAAGGAGGCTTTTCTGTGTTGGCAAGGTCCACAACCTGTACATGACCCGTCTTTCGGCCAGGAAATGTGAGGAGGGAATTATTACTGTTGGGACACATCACACACAGACCTGCAAACAATATCAGTAACACAGTTGAATTATTTATGTATTAAATGGAAAACCAAGGTCGTGTTAATTATTTCCATTCTGAAAGAACCCTGATCTCAGTTTCACTAAACTATTCTCCATTAATTTGATATAAACTTATAATTTTTAAATATATTTCTCATTTGTATATTCCTCATGATAAAATATGCACTCAACATTCAGTAGATACTAAAATTAAAATGCATCATTCTTTGCTCATTAATCTTTTAAAAATTTTCTTGTAAATTCTTAATAACATCGGAGGACTTCCTGATATCTGAGAAATTACTCAACTCTGTAAGATAACAAAACTTTGAGATAACAGACCCTTTAAGATATAAGATTTCTTTAATACTGTTTAATTTTATGATTCAAACCTTTTGTTGTCATTCTATTTACTTCCTCTACTAACAACAAAAATCCCCATTAAAAAATTAATATATTTCAAAATCTAAATTTAAGGTGAAATTTGAGAATTTAAGTGAACTGGGGTCAGAAATCATGTGTTGTATAAAAAATGTGAGAAAGCTCAGTTTAGCTAATGTTTTGATATCTCAAATTGTCAGCAGATGACTTTTTCTCAATTTTTTAATGGTGAGTATTGTTTTTACTACAAAATGACACAGATGCATACCATATGACTGATTTGTTTGGTTTATTATATATGCCATGGAATATCACTATTTGATATGATTGAACTGTTTGGTTTATTATATATGCCATGGAATATCACTATTTGATATGATTGAACTGTTTGGTTTATTATATATGCCATGGAATATCACTATTTGATATGATTGAACTGTCTGGTTTATTATATATGCCATGGAATATCACTATTTGATTAAATAAAATATGATTCTATACAGCATATTTTTAACGTACAGTCCTACCCACTTATATCGACATCACTTATGTCGACAAGCCGCCTATGTCGACAAAAAAGCAAAGTCCCGGTCCCTTGGTCTACTATTACTACCAAATTTGTCATGCTTATGTCGACGTCGAGATAAAAAATAAACGTACATGTCGACAGAAGCCCTTGGTCCCAACTTGAACAAATCCTTTGTTTTCTAATCATTTATGTCGACAAGCTGCCAGTTCCGACCCATACTTTGTTCAACCATTAGTTGATCTTGCCGCCGGGTCATTTATGTCGACAAGTGGCCAGTTCCGACCTGTACTTTGTTCAACAATTAGTTGATCTTGCCGCCAGGCTTTATGCCTCGGTGGATTAAAAAACAGGCTTTTGTTTGCTCCTATAAAGTTGGCCTCTCGCGGCGACTTAAAAAACACATGTACCCTTCATCAAAGCAAGCCGGTTACAATGTTCAATAAAAACAATCTACCCTTCATTAAAAAAAAATCATCACCAAACTTGAATAAAAGCAATGAAATCTGATCGATTGTTGCATTTTCCAAAGTGATATGTGATTAAAACAAGTTTATTGTGCTGTGAAAGTTTCCTTTTTAACTTTATTTATGTTTACGATGGCTACCAACGGCAGCGTAAAACGCAGATTAAATTTACAGTCTCTGGAAACTAAATATCTGGCTGTTAAGGATGTTGAACGTGGGGCATCTCACAAATATGTCTGTGAAAACTTTCACTTAAACATAACACCCTGTCAGGATGGATGATAAACCAAAAAGTTGTTCTCCGCCTTATTTTTTTAAATATATTTTTTCTTTTCTGGTGGCGGACCAGTAAAAAAAAAAAAAAAAGGAGAACGATTTGTTGGTCTAGATGAATGAAAGCTGCTGAGTTGCTGAGTCTATAAAGAAAGGCTACGTTGAAAGTAAATTAATCATATCAGCCGCATATCTCTTGTTCAATTTTATGTACTTTTCACGATGACTTCTGTAAATAAATACATGTTATCATTTCCCTGTGAATAGCCCCATCCCCTTGGTAGCCTCAGTAAAATGGGAACATTGTTTCAGGCTGACCAAAATCTAGGCCAATTTAAGTACATGTACATGTACTTTGTAGCATGTAAATAACAACTATGCAACCATGTGCTACTGGCGACAATGATTATCGTAGTGAAATTGTGAAGACGTGTTAGATCAAATGAGGACAACCATTTTTTATACATGAGTTTCCTATCTGGATATATTTTCTAACATGAGACTCGTACACGAATTCATGGATTTTTCATATGCATGCACTTAATGCATTGTGGATTTTATTACACAAAGGTAACCAAAATGTAATTTGTCAATATAGATGTGTATTTCACGCTGGTTTTGTCTTCATGTACTCAAAATTTCCATTCTTTGTTTTCTCAAAGTGTAAATCCTGCTCATTGACGACAACTCACCCCCCCCCAAACACTTATCTCGACATCCGCTTATGTCGACAATATTTCCTCGGGCCCGAGGATGTCGACATAAACGGGTAAGACTGTACCTGTACAAATGGTTAAAACAATTTATCATTGAAGATCAAACCATATTTTTACCTTTGGGATTATGGCAAGTTTCAAACACATGTAGCTGTTGTGGATTTTGTGTGAAGGTGTATACTTTGATCATTGTATCTAGGACCACTACGATTCTGAAATGATGAAAGAATAGGACATATTAATATCACTCTGTTATCTATGCATGCAATTTCTACAAAAATTCTAAATTTTATTCTAAATTTAAATTTCAATAGCCTGATAGTAAACTTTGTTAAAAAACACTAACACAATTTTTTAAAAATGTACAATTTTATAACACTATTTATTACAGTATTTATAGAAAACAAATATATTTTTTCAAAGTAAGTCCTAGTTAACCTCAGTGATGAAGGTTTTTTTGTGATACACACTGTATGCTAATAAAAAAATTATGGATTGATGGAAAGTTGGAATCTTATTTCTTTCCCCAAAACATTACAGATCATACAAGATTTGTTATTCCAATATATAAATTTTATTTAAATAGCATGTTTGGCAGATTGCTCAAACCGAAACTATTACAAAATGTGATACATCTGTGATAAAACTGGACTTAAAATTTAATTTGCATCCATAAATTCATTGCAGGCCATAAATTTATGAGAATCATTTGCCCTTTTTGCATTTTGATGACATGGAGTAAATTTATGCATGATTGTTATTTGCCAAATGGCTGTGTAAGCTGTATAAACTTATTAAATCTAAGTATCAACATCTTGACATATTTCTGCTCTCAATAAAAAAAACTGGCTCATATCAGCTTCTTTTTTTCTCAACATCCTGACTTAACTCTGAATTGTATAGACATCTTCAGTAACTTCAAATCTGGCAGGTCTGTATTACCTTGCTGCAGTACTGGGAACAGCTTATAAAATGTCAGCTCAATAAGATTTCAGAAACAATCATATCTGTAGACTTACTCCATCATACAAAATAAATTAATGGTTATAATGAATCCATGATTTTCTCAACCAAATGCTAATAAAAATGTCTGAATAAAGCTTCTCATCAATTACCACTGATCACTGCCTTATGGCTGAGAATTCCCACAACTGTAAGATTTACCTACCTGGGGGCATAGATAGCACTGATGTAACACACCCACTTTGCAAAGTCCTGAGTTCAATTCTGGTTTCCATATACCAGGGCTTCATACAGTAAGGAAAGTGTTATGCTCTGTTAGAACAGTAGATATTTTGGCCCTATTGAATGCCCTATCCTCTCTTGGAAATTCTCAACATTTGAAACATCCTGGACCAATGCTCACATCGATTTGGCATAGCATTAAAACTTCAGACATTTAAACAATGTTCGTCAAAGATTCAAATAAATATTACTCATGCTTTTCAAAGATTCAAATAAATATTGCTTGCCCTTAAAAAATGTATAATTTTGTAACCCATATCATCAAATACACACATTAAAATACATGTCAGACATACAACATTCAAGGTAATTTTTAACTGTGTATCTAGTTTCTGCAAACCTCTGTTACAGCCTCAGTTGGCAAGCTCATCTGTGAGTGAAACAAAATTTGCATGTATTGTTTATGTTGAGCTACTTCTTTTGCCATTAGCTTTTGTCACCTAGTGCCATTCACTGGCAGCCCATGCAGTAGAATTGTATGCCCAATGTTAGCCATATTGAACACAGCCCAAGGTAAGTGGCTGCCCGTCCAAGGTTGTTGGTTTTCTCATGTTTCCTCCACCTCAAAAACAATACTATGCTAATAACTGATCTCTCTACGTACATGCTGTTATGAGCATTCTTTTAAAATGTTTTTTTTCTTTCTTTTTGAAAAACATTTCTAGTGAATCACACAGGGCATTTAAGTACCTCAGTGAGAATTTCATGAAGATTAAATGAAAAATGCCAACTTTATGAAGATATGAACTTGTATATGTTATATACGGTACTCAAAACTATATGCGTACCACTTACTCTTGTCCAACTGACAAAACACTTCCAGTCAAGATGAGATTATATAATATTCAAACTTTGGTGGCAACTGGACTGGTCCACTGTCAATATGAATTTGTTATGCAATAGTTTACTGACAATGCTGTGCACAGTCAAGGGGTTTAATTTATCCATGAAGAGTACTTAATGTAAGTTGTGAGAGCACTGTTGTACAATCAATTTAAAATATATAAAGTTCATCATACCTGTCTCTTCTAAGCCTTACACTTCTGACTTCACTGGAAAATTCCAGCTCTATTACATGTTTCTTCTTCAGGTCATCCCACACCATCACTGCAAATATATATTAACATGCAAATTACATACGTTCATCATTGATCACTGCAGTACCTCTATAAACCAAGTCTATACAAAATTTTTACCTGTATTATACTGTCTACTCATTTATGCAACAGAGTTCATACCATTTAAATCTGTCAGATTAAACCTACTGTCAGATAAACCAATATTACCTAAAGACTTTTTAGTTCACTTTTGTTTTCATGTGTGTTCAAGTTCATTAAAAGAGACCTTTAATAAGGCTCAATCAGTGACAGAATAGCCGTTATACTTCATGACTATTGCACTGACAATAATATCAGCCCTACATTTTTGTGATTACAAGACCTAGTAAAACAACTCAACTGGCCTTGTATCATTTGAACAATGAGGCAGAAACAGTAGTGTAAGATTAATGAATGGGTAGTGCCTATAAACACAATAGCTGGATGGAATGAGGTTGCATAAAGTTGAGCAGACTGTACTAGCATTTACCTAACCAGTTTAGATAGAGGTTGGATAAAGTCAAGCAGACTGAACTTGCATTTACCTAACAAGGTTACACGGAGGTCAGATAAAGTAAAGTAGACTGTACTAGCATTACCAAACAAGGTTGTACTAGCATTTACCAAACAAGGTTGTACTAGCATTTACCAAACAAGGTCAGACAGAGATCACATAAAGTCAAATAGACTATACTAGAATTTACCAAACAAGGTCAGAGAGAGATCACATAAAGTCAAATAGACTGTATAGCATTTACCAAACAAGGTCAGACTGATATCACATAAAGTCAAATAGACTGTACTAGCAGGTACCTAACAAAGGTTAGATGGAGGTCAGATAAAGTAAAATAGACTGTATTAGCATTTACCAAACAAGGTTGTACTAGCATTTACCAAACAAGGTCACAGAGAGATCACATAAAGTCAAATAGACTGTACTAGCAGGTACTTAACAAGGTTTGATAGATGTTTGATAAAGTCAAGTAGACTGTACTTGTATTTACTTAACAATGTAAAAATAAGGGCACACATTTTCATTTCACATCAGCTGGAAAATCTGTGAAAATTTAATTCTTTCAAATCTTTAATAAACTATATGTGAGTGGTCTGTTCTTTTCATCATTAAGCAAGATAAAATAAGAAACAAATTTCATTGATTTTTAAATGTTTTCAGGTCACAGATTTTACAAGGTTATTGACATCAATTATTCCTACAATTTAATTTTGAAAAATCCATCCGTTTAAATCTGTTTTTCAAACTGATTTCACAAATTTCAAAATAATTCTCAAGTTTTATATAAATTTTACAAGAAGTGGCCAGTGTTTTATAACCAAAAGCTGTTAAAACATTTCTTTTTAAGACTATATACCAAAACTCTTGCTGGCTTGGGAATGTAGAATAAGTCTGATGCACGCTCTTGCATGTCATAAAAGGCTGATAATGGAGGCAAGAGCCGCAGTGGCTCAGAGGTAAGCATGCTGGACTCACAACCAAAGGAGTATAGGTTTGAATCCCACCATGTGATCAGCCTAGGTCAGCCACCACAGTGTGTCTTTGGGTTAGGTACTTTACACCAACTGCCTCAGCACTGAATAACCTACTTGTGTTGCTCGGCTGTAAAACACCCGACCAAACCTGTATACCAAAACATTTTAGTCACTGTTTACAGCTAAATTCTTTCTTCCCTTGTGACATTACTATGACAGCTAAAGTTTAAAAATAATATATCAAGCAAAATTCCTACCATATTACATAAAGATATCTACCAATATGAAAAAAAGTTATTTTTTCCTAAATAAAAAGCAAAGGAAGTTTTTCTTACCTTTGTTTGGTGAATATTTTGGGCTTCTTCCTCCTCCAACTAATGCCAGGTAATTACATCTGAACAACATCTCAATGTTACCTATGCCACCATCACTGAAATCTGAAATAATGATCAAAATATTCTCCATCAATGACAACACCCTTCATTGTATAATTAGTCAATAGTTATTATGTCTTATGATTCAGAAGATCTTTTTAGGTTTGAGGTTTGTGGGTTTAATGCCATTTCTCAGCACATGATAGGCTATACATGGTGGCCAGTATATCTGGTGGACGAACAACTCTGGGAAAACCTTGGGAAGAAGCCTTCTCACGTACCCACATTGGTTGAGCCAAGACTCGAACCCACACAGAGGTGAAATGTCAGTGGTCTGTAAAGGCGAGCACCTTAAACCACTTGGCCACCCGGGACCTCCAGTTCTTTTTACGATTACAGTACACACATTGTGGATTATAGATTGCCCCATTTAGAAAGTCGCAGCAATACAATTATGTAATAGTGGATGTCCACAACATCACGTGGAAATTACATGTCGGCTGAGCTACAGTACACAGTGCAGAATGCTCTTTTTAAGTTGTACACAATGCCATTTAATATTCAAAGACTTGCCCACTATAATACATTCACATACATGTATTGCAAGCGATGGAAGATAAATTTCCAAGCAAAGAATCCTGAGACTATTTAGGTGCTTCACAAAATGCACAAAGTTTAATGATAGTAATTTTCATGAGGGAGAAAGAGAGAGAGATTCTGCTTTTAAACAAACAAAAAGAAAAAGAAATCACACTTAAGTATTAGCAGGTTTTATTCCGTTATTACAGTGTAAAATAAAAAATGTGAGAAAAGCTGTGATTTATTTTTTCATTCCCCCATAAGCACTATCCAAAATACAACCTCTACTAGTCCAGCCTCTGTTTAGTACTTGCAACCCAAGATACATGTCCATGCAACACATTTTCTCAGGAACCAGACACGTGCTTACTTTTACCATAGACCTACTGTGTTTACGCAGACTCTATGAAGCACGTGATGCTGCATTCTATAACCAACAGCTAAAAAAATATACTTAGGATTGTTGGTTTGATCATCTGACGAGTTTAATATTACCAAATGGATGAGAGAAACTGATGAAAAACTTACCTATTTTATTTTTGAAATGAGATAAACTTATATGTACTATTTTCAGTTCATGCAGATACAATTTATTTGGTACAGTACATTCTTTCAATCCACATGACAAATACTGCAAAATTGTTCCCGAATGTCAAGCAAATATTGTTTATCAGTTTAGTTACTAATCTGTTGCATTTTGACCCAATTATCCTTTTTAAGATGTTGACATAAATACAAATAAAACATTTTGTCACCAAATAACACAGACCAAATGCGTATTTATACAGGGTTCAGCAATTAGGCCAACAATGTGAAATTACTGAAATTATGCCCATGATCTCCCAAACATCACTGAATCTTTGGGAACCAAAACTAAGATTAAAATCATATCAACAAACTTTGGTCTCCAAAATTGAATTAAAAGCAATAATAATCCTAGGTTAACTGCCTGAAGATATACATGTACACAGCATAGAAAAAAAGGTGGGGCCCATTAGTATGTGCGGATGGGCAAAATTTGTTTTCTTCCATATTGCAGTAGCAGTTAATTTCTCCTAAACATCCATCATATCATCATCATCTTTTGCAATTCAACTGAAATGCCTACTATTATGCAAACTTAGTTGTGAAATGGGTACCTGCGGTAGATATGATTGTATTTACAGTGCAATAAATAGCCTCCATTTCTGTTCATCGGTTTGGGTTTAGCTTTATATACCGTAAGTGGAATTTCTTCTTATTCAAACTTTTTTCTCTCGTTTAAATGTACTGTATTACGCATAAGCTGAACACATCATATTTATCAATAATGCCTTGTATTTCACCTGAAATTGCTAATTCACGTGTTTGCCAAGGCTATAAAATCTATCTCTAATTGCACTGATTGCTATTAATACGTGGCTTCATATTCGTAATGGCTTTATCTTTATCTTTATCTACTCCAGACTGGAGGTGGAAGAGGTTTTGGCTTCAAAGGTTGTGAATTCCAATTATTTCCTGTTTATTTTGAACCCATTCATATTAATTCTAAGGTCGTTGCGAATACTGTCACTGTGCTCAGTTTGATTATTGCAGTAATGCTAGCTCATTTGACTTTCAATCTATTAAATTTCTGAAACTTTAAGTTCGTTTATGTTAATTATGACCAGATTCGAATATAGATAATAAGAAAACAAGAAAAGCACAATAATAGCATGTTAATAACCCAATTAATTATATATAAAAATTTTAAGTACAAAATGAATTGCAAAGCGGAAATTTACTTATTTACTTATTCTGAATAAAGAGCGGTATCAAAATTTTATTTCTAAATTTTGTCAGTAGACGAATTCTAGAATGAAGATAATTGCAGCACATTAAAAAAAATGCATACTCTCTAATGATCAATGCCTGTTTCCAAGTTAGCGATAAATGCTACAGGTAACATCGATCGAAAGTTATGGTGCAAAATCGCTCTCCCTCTTTTTCATTTTTGCATATAATAAACACATTTTATTACAAAGAAGCCCTTGCATTACAGGATGTTATCCCAGTTTAAGTGGATTCATTAAACAGAAGCCCTTTATGTTTTTATAACAATTCCCATACTTTAATTCATATTTAAGTAAATTAACTTCTACTCTGTGTGCTACTGGGGGTGGGGGTGTGATAGAATTTAGCTTTAAAAAAATACACTTGTGATTTGTCAATCAGGACCAATCCAACTTGTTAAATTTAAATGCTTTGTCCCTACTCAGGAAAATTAAAATACTATATATGGTTTGCTTTATATACTACTAGAAACCAGTTCAACGCGATAATATCGTAACTTAACGAATATGCGTTTCTCTGTCTAAATTCGTTTTTCACAACCTAATATCTTCTTTGTTTTATAGTGTTTGCTTTTGTGACAACAAGAAATATTTTCATTCAACAGTGTTTATTTTGAAACAATGAAGTGTGACATTGACCAACAGCTGCTAGGAACTGTCCTAATTTAATTCATTTAAGACTTCTACTCTGTTTTCTTATTATGCTATGAAGTGGGGGGGGGGGGGGAGTAGTCTGGAAGAGAGAGACAGAGGGGATGGGATATAGCTTGAAACAAATACCCTTGTTCTGATTTTTAGAAAAAAAGAACTAAGATTAGACCTGAATCAAGGCCATTACACTTTTCTAAATTTAATTGAAAGAGTCGGTCTCTAATTGGGAAAACAAATTAAATTTAGTTTGTCATATAATGCTAGAAACTAGTTTTACACGATAATATGAGAACTTAACATCAATGTGTTTCTCAGGCCAAATTTGTTTTTCACAAACAAATATCTTTTTAGTTTTAAGGTGTGTAGTTTTGTGACAACATTTTCATTCAACAGTTAATGTGCATTTTGAAACATCAAAGCACGACACTGAATAGTAGCCGGTAGGAACTGTCCTGACTGACTGCTGCTGACTCAAGGCAGGAAGGTACAGTAACTGGCAGATTGGCTGACTTCAAAGAAAGAATGTCACTCCTCAGCCAGTGCCTGGTGATGCATGTAGATTCGCGAAAAAAAAGTGACAACAGAAAGAAACTTTTTTCATTGAAATCACTTTGTTCATGACATGAATGGCCACTGATAGAGTGCAACAATCAATACAGTGTACACAATTCTGCACATTTAAAAAATTGTCATACTCTCTGATAAACAATGTTATTTTCAAAGTTTAAGGGTATAGCTACATAAGAACCTTTTTGTAGCACAGCTCGTGTACCTTTTTTATTTTAATATATGATGCCATGTTATTCTTGTAGAATAAATTTTGGAAAGAATTATGACATACAGGTCTTAATATTCCAGTGTTGTTGATGGCACATGTACTGTAAAAATAGTATGGCATTCGTTTGTAATCTCTTTTCGAGTTTTATTTGTATTACTGCTTTCAATAATTTCTTCTAAGTGGGTTTTGGAAATAGTATGGAAATAAAATGGAAACTATGACAAATTAATAACCAGTACATGAAGCACTTTTATGAAATATCATTTATTGCGAAAGAACTTCAAAGTTACCATTTGATGCAGAAGAGTATCTAAATTTTAGCATATATATGTGCTAACAGGTACATGTACATGAAATCAATCAACAGGGATGTATTTTGTAGCTAGTCAATTTTTCTGATGTACACTCTGTCATGGACAGGGGTGGGAAGATATTCAAGAAATTTAAAACCTCATATTTTCTTCTACATTATGCACGTTCGTATGTATGTATCCCTAGCTTGGCCACTGATAAATACCACAAGAAATGTTACCACTGTATAGTTTGTACAGGTAAAGGTATGAATTGACACCTGCCATGGTCGGGTTTAAGGTGTTGGGGTTTCTCCCATCTGTTTGTTTAAACTTTAGTGTGTCGACTAGTGAAGCGAATACAGTAAAATCAGTGATTGGTGCTATAAACCCACTAGGCTGCAATAAAATTTGTGACAGACTTCCACTAGATCAAGTGGTTGAGAAACAATGAGCTGTCATTAGTGGTGTGGCATTGAATCAAAATAATCAATGATTGGTTGCAAAAGCCAAAGGTCTAAGCATTTGATTATAATTTCTATTATGGACTGTTAATAATTCAAGTTTTTTCTTAGGAAAATTTTGTGTTTATATCTTTCATTTTAATGTTTTCACTTTCTGGAAAAGTAAAATATATGTTTAAGATTCTAGTTAAAACAGCCTTTCACTGTCTGGCACAACCCAAATGCCAACAACATGGCAGACAAATGTGTCAGTAAATCATTCAACTTTCCAGGACACAAAGCAATGCTTCCCAATATGTAAAAATGGCATTATCCATTAAAAATATAGGAAATATTTCTAAATGATTAAAATCAATGGTTGATCATTTCTGATGAAATAATCATATATCTTGAAATTTCAACTGATTCCAAACACTAGCCATCACGAAACAACAATGGTTCTGTGGAATGTTGTGTATTGCCTTTGTACCATGCATTGATGTACCCCACACAAATTGTATAAGACTTGTATGAACTTTCACAGAAAAATTTAACCCCACACAAACTGATTAAGACTTGTATAAACTTTCACAGAAAAATGTAAATACAGAATCTTAATGTTGACTATGACACTTTGCTAATGCCAATGTCACCACCAAATAATATTATACATGTACCTACTGTATGTGTCACCATTTACTAATGCAAGCTAGAAAAAAGCACTGTATTAATGTATTTGCAAAACAGCTGAGAAACAAAGCACTACTTAAGCAACTATCATAACTTGCCATTGCAAATCTTCATGTTTGTCACATACTGCTTACCCAGGAACTTAAGATCGAAACATGACACATGTAATTTCATGACACACCCCTGCCCCAACCATAACCCTGGGGTTGTAGCCCAAAATCTGTTACATGTATTGTGTCTTTTCCTTCTATGACTGCATTGATACACTAAATGTCAATATATATATATATATATATATAACTATAAAAGGGTTTACATTATATAAATATCTACCATCCACTCTTTGTATAACCCCACACACATCACAAATTGGTCAAAATGTGTAAATTAACCAAGGTATGACATTCATTCATATATAAATATGGACAAGAGTTACACTATGTGCTTCTTTCACAATCATGGTGGTGTAATGTAGTACATATGACCTTGCCATTTGACAGCAGGTTGATCATTTTCACAGTTTCAGTTAGTTCTGGAGGATCAGTAAGTGATATGTTGATTTCCACTTAGGGCAGTCGATCAATTGCCTCCTCGCTGATAGATCACTGTTGATTGAGGATGCTGTTCAAGTGTTCAGCCCATCTTTGAAGTATCTTTCCTTTTTCAGTAAGCAGCATGGCGCTGTCAATACTCAGTATTGGAGATGTTCCTGATGACTGTGGCCTGTAGATTGTCTACAAAGCACCATATAAGTTCTTCATGTCATTCCTGTCTGCATAGGATTGAATCTCATCTGCCTTATTGCTCAGCCATGAGTCTTGCAACTCTCTGAGTTTGCATTGGACAGTCCTCTTGATGTCATTAAAGGTTGCCTTTTTAGATGATGAAGTGCTGTCTTCTAAACAGGCCTTCTGTAGCCGATGTTTCTTATTCAGAAGTATCTGTATGGCAGCATCATTCTCATCAAACCAATCTTGATGTTTACGTGTGGTGGGACCAAGGGTTTTGGATGCAGCTGACTACATAGAGTCTCAGAAGGATGATCCTGTTTTCCTCTACATTCTTGGAGTTTGTATTGATTGTACATGTATCCAGTTGGCTGCATGGTTCTTCAACAAATGCCTGTTTCACATTCTCCTGTTTCAATTTGGCGACATTAAGCTTTTAGGGCACTTTTTCGCTTTGGGGTCATCTGCTTGGAGACTATGAGCCTGTGGTCAGTCCAGCATTCTGCACTTCTCATGACCTTCATCACTTAGACATCCTGCCTGTCTCTTCTCCTGATGATGACATAGTCAATAAGATGCCAGTGCTTGGAGCGTGGGTGCATCCAAGATGTCTTGTTGTGGTTTGGCAGGCAGAATACTGTATTGGTGATTAGGAGGTCGTGTTCAGCGCATTTTCTCAGTAGGAGGAGTCCGCTGTTGTTGCATGTGCCAAAACCATTTTTGTGGATGACACCTGGCCATGTCGGGTGATCTGTGCCAACTCTAGCATTTAAGTCATCAAGAATGGTGAGCTTGTCTGCCTTTGGTACTTCTGCAATAAGAGACTCCAGGTCTTCATAAAATTTGTCTTTGATCTCATCTGGGTTGGTCATGGTGGGTGCACAGGCACTTACGATGGTTGCTTGTCTTTTTCCAGACAGTGGCAGTCTCATTTGCATTAGTCTGTTATTCACGCCCTTTGGGAGATTTGTGAGCTTGCTAACTAGCTGTGATTTGATGACAAATCCAACACCAGCTTCACGTCACTCTTCTTTACTTCTGCCACTCCAGAAGAAGGTGTAGCCGGCTCCTACTTTGGTGAGTTGTCCTTCTTCAGCTAGGTGAGTTTCACTCAGGGCTGCTATCTGGATGTTGAATCTGGCCAGTTCTCTACCAACCAGAGCTATTCTTCTTTCTGGTAAATGGAAAAGCACCTGGAGCAGATGCTATACCAGCAGAAGTCTACAAAGCCGGAGGCTAGCACATGGCACAGAAACTGACCAAACTCTTCCAGTCAATGTGGACTAAGAGAACTATACCCCAGGAGCACAAGGATGCATCCATTGTCCACTTGTATAAGTGGAAAGGCTACAGACAATCCTGCAACAACCACTGAGGCATCTCCTTGCTGTCGATAGCCAGCAAAATCCTTGCCAGAATTCTGCTGAATTGTCTTGTGCATCACATCGATCAAGGGCTCCTGCCTGAGAGTCAGTGTGGCTTCAGGAAAGGTCGAGGGACCACAGACATGGTGTTTACAGCTCGTCAACTCCAGGAGAAATGTATATATGTATGTGTGTGTGTATGTGTGTATATGTATAACATTTTCTTCAAAGAGCACATGGATAACTACAAAAGTACAGCCCGATCTAATGAATCTGACTGAAACCATTTCATTTAACACTGGATGAATGAAACTGCTGATTAATATGATCCAACAAGCTGTGACCAAATCACTTCCATTCATTTTGTATTATAAATGCTATAGTTGGTTTAATGAAAGTCAAATTGAGCCAAGTAAGCTTTAATTGTAATGCGCTACTACACAAAATTTTGTCTTTCCTAGGTTGCACAATTCTGTTATTCCACTGATTCCATTAATAAACAAGAGGCACAAGTAAGTCTGATATCCCTCACAAGTGTAGTTGATGTATGTCAGCTCGTGAATGCAAATTCACACATGTACTGAAATTGTTGAGGCTAAAGAAAAGCTTGGAGCACATAGTAGCTACATTGTCCATTAATGTTGCTGTCATTTATATAAATTTCATGACCATATACATACGAACACTATCTGGGAATAAAAAGGACAAGTCATTTATACAACCAGCATTGTCCCCTGAATCTCTCTCTCTCTGCCTGATTTATAACTTGGACACTGTTCATAGCCCCACCATTAAAGTATATACACTTACTTGGCATTACAAAGGAAGTTAATCTGTACAGTCAGCACCACCCATCCACCCCCTTGTGGGGATCCACCCTCGGAGTCCTAATTTGTAAACCAATGAGGTCCCCACCCAAGGGAGCTGTGGTGGCTCAGTGGTTCAAGGATTTGCAAAAAAGTGTTTATTTTCATCCTTTTAGGTCATAACCTAAAATAAAACTATGTTTACTGCCAAAAAATTTACATTTTTTGTTTCGCAGTAAAAATACACTGAGATATTTCACTTAGAAGAACTGAAAACACAAAGATAGTCACAAAAATTAATTACCTAGGATGTTACATGACCCTGCGACATCAGAGAAGTCACTTATCAGAAAACAAAGACAATTGGCCATATTACAAATATTTTTGTCAATATGAGCTACAATTCATTACCATGGCAAATTATTCTGATCCAAATGAGATTTAGCCATACCAGTTCAAGCAGTGGCAGTGACAGGATTTGATGTGCCCAGGGCAATGTTCTTTAGTGGCGCCCCTACTGAGGTGCCCAGGGGCAATGTTCTTTAGTGACATCCCTACTTTGCTACCGAAACACTTTTTATGTCAGTTGCTAACCTCTCACCACCACCCTCACCCCAAATATAAGTTTTGTTAAGAATAGGGTAGGTTACAAAATTAGGCACATGTGACACAACGCGCAATGACCTCATGCATAAAAATAGCCCACATGGGCAGTGTCCTTAACCCTATGGACAAACTTTGTAACATGTCGGCTAAGTTTCAATATGTAGAGTTAACTGAAGACAATATTCCCAAGCCAAATTACCTTACAGCCTAATAGAAAGTTACTCTGTTATACAACTGAAAGGGTGGTTACAATGTCATCTTCCTACAAGTGGAAATCGAAGTAAATTTATATTTTTTATTTCAGTCATTTAGGCTACCATCCTATAATACATGCAAAAAAAGTTACTATATTAGACAGCGTAATGCGCTTCCAATGGTATAATTGTCAGACAGTAAGGACAGGTTTTTGTCTAGCTAATAAATGGTATATAAACTGTGGACTTTAAGATGAAATCAAGATATAGAATTTTTTTCTACAGATTAACAGGCAAACTAACGTTTTATCTTAATATTTTCTTTCTCTAATATCTTGGCCAAATTTAAAAAAATGCATAGTGTTCATCATGAACTAATAGTAAAATTATTTCTGGAAAAGAAGTTACAAAAAACTCTCTGAAGCAATGTCACCTTCATATCTACCTGCCTCTATGTTAAGTCTATGGCTAGAACATCTAAATAGAGAAATGTCCAGAGGAATGTAAACAGGTAATCCTCTACACAGATATTTCTCAACATTCCAAAACGACTTGTATTCTTTATACATGTAATAGAGAGATTTTGTTAACTTGTATACCATTTTATGCCAATTTTGACACATACAATCTTTTTAATCTCTGAAAAAGTTGATGCATGAGAAGTTTTAAATCGCACATACTCTTTTGCTCAATAAAAATTCAAATAATCTTCAGGAATTCCTCCAACATGGCTGTATCAATTTAATTATAACTATGTGCCTTAAGATTTTTCTGACAATTTTTTTTCTTCTTCTAAATAATTATTCTTGAGATTTCCATTAATAATTTATTTCATTTAGTTTTCGATTTCACCATTCAGTCATATAATGAAAAGGAATGCACAATGAAATGGACAACAAACAGAGGTAGGTGCATACAAGTTGGTAAGCAAAAGAGTAGATGTAAGAATAAAATGAATGACAGAATGAACAAACAAACGAATGAACAATCAATGAATATAAGAAAGATACACAAAATAGGAAAATTGCAAAATATATGAATTTACACATGAATGAGAATAAACAAGGGGATAATAAACAACCATAACATTTCGCAAAATGATGATTATAATTTTACTGAAACCAGGAGTGGAAATACAAGATGCAAATTACGACAACGAATGGAGGATACTATTGAATGGGGGTTTATACTGACTGTTCTATTAGATCGAAAAAGAAAAAAAAATTATCTTGTTAGCCGACAAATCACTAATCTCCCCAAATTAGAGGATTTAGAGACTATAAAACAAGTCCTTATTTTTTTATCAACTACCGGTAAATCTCATTAATATTTTATCTTTGAGTGGTATTTTGTACACATTGATATGAGCAGAGCAACATTGTTCACAGAGTATAAGATATAGTTCATCGTAAGCATTACATTGTGTACACTCCAATTTTGTTCTGTTTGTCTGAAAGCGGCAGTGCACACCAAGTCTTGTGGGTAAATTCTATTAAAGCAACAAGGTGAATTCGTAACCTGCCTTATAGCCCCTATTACACTAAGGTGAAGATGAAATATTATGAAAATTTCAGCTGCCAAAAGAAATAGAAGCTCCTGACTGTGCCCCCATTCGGATGGCGCCAAGAGGCAATTGCTACCTCCCAAACCCTGCCCTCGTGCTGCCATCAAGTGAAGGCCTCTGATATGACATTACCAAGCAAAATTTTGACACAGTTGGGGTGCTCCTTTTTATAATACTTAATTATTTGTCAAAGTTGTTTTCTGCCATTCCAAAAGTTCTTGACTACCTCCTCAAAAATGTACCATTATTTGCAAGAAATCTTCAGTTGTGAAAAGTGATTCTCATTAAGTGAAAGAGAAGAAACTGAGACAAACTTCTGTCATTTTCTCAATGGCAAATAAGACATAGTTGGTCAGGAAAAACACTGTTTTTGCAGAGAGAGAGAAGGAAGAATCAATTTAATTATCACTATGTGCATTAGGGTTTTATTAACAATTTATTTTTTCATAAGTATTTTAACTTAGATTGCCATTTATGATCTAGTTAATTCTGTCTGCAATTTTAGCATTCATCAGTTAAATTAAACTGAATTTAGACAAAGAATTCACAAACAACTGAATGAATAAAAATAGATGCAGTGCTGAGTAAAAGAATAAAATCAGCAAGAATTAAATAATAAATAAATCTACAAGCAAAGAAACAAATAAGAGAATTATGAAATATATGAATGCACAAACAAATAAGAATAAACAAGAGGAAGTCAAATACATGTGTCAAGTGCAAAGTACAAAAATGACGGATGTTACATATGAATAAGGGCTTCTTGTTTTCCTTAGACTGAGCAATAAAGTAATTATATTAACTTGCAACCCATGGGTGCACACAATAAACTTTGAATATAGCTGCCAAGCCACTAATCTCCCCTAATTAGGGGCCTTGAGACAATAAAACAAGACTTCATTATATTTGATCTGCAACATGTGGTATTTTATTTACTGTGCCACATCTGGTGTTTATTTTTATCCTTGTGTCTTTTTTGTACCCATGTTACACACACAGACACACACACGGCAATTCACCAGAAAATCAGTGAGAAGGACCATCATTTTGTTTCATAAATGTATTTCATGTTACCAAGTTAAAGATAAATATTTTTGAAACAGAGTGTTTAGAAAAATAAGTTTAAACAAAGGAGTAAAAGGTAAGGATAAAATGAGCGTAGAGATCTGAAAGAATGTAAAATTCTTGTCTTCTATTATAACTGATGTCCTGAAAGTAAGCTAACATTAGGAGGCATTATTACTGGCAGAGATAAGCAGTGATAATTTATTGTCTTTACTGAAACTCAGCTGTTCTTTCATCACAGGGTAAGCAGTCACTATTCCAAATCGTTAATTAAACTACTATTTTACGTTTAGTAAACCAACTGGATGTGTTTAATAAGATAATACAGTACTATAAAATGGCATTTTATAGCAAAATTTACCTTCTAAAACTTGACCAGACTTGACTTTAATTGCTTCAAAGCCAATGAATAAAAACAATGACAATGGCAAAAGATTGTGAATCAATTACTTCTCTGATGTCCCATGTGAGTCACGTTCCGATCGCTCATGGAGATTGCTTGATATTATGCATAATTTGGAATGTGTTTTTATTTGTGGTTTAAATACCATTTCAGTAATAATTCTACAGATAAAGAGCAGAAATGGTTAGGTAACATATGTAAATAATTTATACAGCCTTTGTACATTAATTTTTCAACTTTTTTGCAAATACTTCGAGGCACTGGACTTGTGATCAGAAGGTTGCAGGTTCATTTTCCACCATATGATCAGCCTGAATCCTTGTTAATATAAATGGATCTCACTAATAATTGAACTAATCCGACATCTTGAAGCTTACATACCCAGTCTGATCAAAATTTTATAAGATTATGACCTCTTTAGGAAGCTGCTGAACAAACTGGGAAGGTAATCTATTGTACCATGGTGATAGGTACCACCAGGTCTAGTTGAGCCTTTTGGGATGAAAGATCTCTGAGGTAAAAGCTGGAAAAGGTCGGCTCTGACCTATATCCCACAGCGTGTATAATGTCAGCGGAGAACAGTTTTGCTAGAATGCAAAGCTTGTAGTGACTACCCTAACTTCATGAGCCGAGATACGTAGCAAGTTTATTTGATCTTAGGTTAATTCCTGATATGCAGAGCAGATAACCCATTTTATCCAGGACAAAAGTGCTTGTGCTGATATGTCTTCCTTTCCCTCTTTGAAAAGTAAGAGGTGGGATCTCCCTCGACGCTCCAGCTCAGTCTTTTTCAGGTACTACTTTAGAGCTCTCACTGGGTCCTGTAGATGACCTTGAGATCAAGTGTCCAGCGTAGACAGGGGTTTCAGCACAAAAGCCTGATTTCCCATGAGTGGTAGCCTGTTCTTGGCAATGAAAGCAAGGGCCATCATGAATGAACCTTTATCGTGATTGGCACTAACTGTTTCTCGTCAAAGAGCCAAAGTAGGAAGTTAGCTATTTTTGAGGTACTGATGCCTTCAGTGGCACAATGTGTTCATGCTCATACCATTGTGTGAAAATTCTCCATTTTCCTTCATACACTTTCAATGTGGAGGGCCGTCTCGCTTGAGCGGTTCTTTCCAGCACTTGTTGAGAGAACTATTTGTTCATGAGGGCTTGTTTAATATGATCCTGATGTGCAGGTTCAACCACTCTAGATTGGGAAGGAACATCTGCCATCGTGGTTGCTTGAGCAAATTAAGAAATATCTCTATTTTCCTGGGTATTTCCGCTGCTAGATTTAAGAAGTCGCTGATCCCCAATTTTTCCCTCTTGAGTGGAGCAATCAGGATGAGACGACACTCTAATTCTCTTGCTTTCTGTATCACCTTTGGAATCAGAGGTGTTGGAGGGTGAGCATATGCATTCAAACTGTTCCAATCAATGGAAAGAGCATCAATGGCAAAGGCATTTGGATCCAGGACTCGTGGGACAAAGGTTGGGAGTTTTACATTCCACCTTCTTGCAAATAGATCCACCATTGGTCAATCACAGTGGGCACATGTGCAAGTGAAAACCGAGGGATTAAGCAACCCTTCCTTTTGTATTAGTTAATATTTTCTTGGATAGTGAGTTCAGTAATACATTTAGTTGGCCTGGAATATGAAGAACTTGTAGGTGGACTTGTTGTTTAAGTCACCACCTTAGAAAATCCCAAACCTGCTGTCCCAAACAAGAACATAAAGGTCTGAGGACTTGGTTCCCTCTTGCCTTCTGAGATAACTCACCACAGTGGAGATGTCAGACAGAATAAGAATGCCCTCCTGCCACCAATGAAATGCTTTCAGTATGGCTTTCATCTCAAGAATGTTGATATGCAAAAGATGATCCTGAGTAGGCCACATACAACTGGCCTCCTGGAATGATGGAAGGAGATGTGCACCCCAGTCCTCTGTGCTTGCATCTGTACACACTGTGATCTCCAGAGGTTGTTCCATCTTTTGAGATGGAACCTCATATATGTGGAGACTGTTAGAGGTTGGTCCAAGGGTCAAAGTCTCTGCCTCCATTGGGACAAAAGAATGATTTGTAACGGTCTCATAAAAGGACGACCTAGGATGATGAGGTCAGCTGCTGCATCGAGCAAATCCAGCAAATAAAGGAATTCTTCATGCGCTGAGAGACTATCCTGTGTAAGAATTGAAGCCACCACTGAGCTGATTTTGATGCCCATTCCTGAGAGAGACCTACTTTGTTTACCTGTGTTTTGAACTCCATACCTAAATGCAGAGTTGGTATGAGCTCAGATTTCCTTTTTGACTAGGAATCCAAGGCTGAGAAGAAGAATAACAAGGACTATAATGTCTTTCTCCAAAAAATAACTCACCTGGTGTTTTTAGAAAAATACTGTCCAGTCAGTTGGATGTTGCAGCCGTGGCAGTGGTCCTGATATGGGCCATGACCGTGTCCCTAAGACATGTGGAGACCAAGGGAATGATGTTTAGTCCGAAAGGGAGTGCCCTGAACTGGTAAACTGTCTCCCTGAAAGCAAACATCCTGAACTTCCTGTAAGTTTGCAAATTAGGACATGCAGATACACATCTTGCAGGTCTATACCAGTAGCAAAGTCTCCCTCCTGAACAGCATTTCAAAACCCTCCTTGGTGTTTCCATTTTGAACCATGAGCCATGAATGTTGTGTGTCATAAAAGACTTCCAGTCCATACATACTGAGTAGGGTTTTGACATCCCCCAAAGCTGCAATGTCTCTGTCTACTGCTGAGGTGTCCCTGTGAAAAACTGGAGTGTGGGTCTTATAGAACTTCCTAAAATTTTATGGAAGGTGTTGCTGGGTAAAGAAGAGCCTGTTGGCACTAGGGTCCTGTAATTGTATGTGTAAGCAACACAAAAGGTCAGCAACTCGCCCCGACTGTGGTAGAAGTTTAAACACTGGATCATCCTTCCTTACTAGTAAATCAACTGATGACGGAAGTTAGACCAGGCTGTTGATGGAAAAGAAGAAGAAGGACAAAACTCCAGTGGCAACAAGCGAAAGACTTCCTTGATTAATGCTCGGGAGGCAGAGACTTCTCTTGTTATAGTGAGATCTAGCAAAGATGATGGAGCTCGTGAGCATACTTCGTCATCCCATGCAATTATTGAGTTTTCTCATCACACACAATGCCTGCTCATAAAATAAAACTGCACCAATCTGAAAGGGTGCACTGGAAACCTGTGCAGGTACGTATGAGGGGCGCCTTCGTGTGTGAACACAATAAAGTTATAATGTACAAAAGGCAGAACACTTTGTCATGGATAGAAAGGAACACGAAAAGTTGGATAATTATTGATGCAGTATACTTCCCTTAGAAGAGAAAACTCCTCCAACTTGCTTTAATGTAGAATAACTCCAGAATACCTGTAGCTTGGTTTTTGATGCCTCTCTTCAGAGAGAGTGTGCAACTTGGCATGAGCAAAAGTAGGAACTGAAGTATTCACGGGATCTGGCAGCAATCCCTTTATCAAGGAGAGATCACTCTATCTAACTGTCACCTTTGTGGGCAGGTAACTTTTAGCTTATTAGCTAAAAAGTTTTAGCTGGGAGGGCTGGATTTGCAACATGACCAGGTAACATATTTGAATAAGAAATAGAGCCTCTAGAGTGTTCACAAACAAATGTTGACAGATGGATGAACAGATGATGTAGGGCAGATGCAAGGCCATACCATAAGCTTACTTGGCCTATGGCCTGGCAATCTAAAAATAATAACTATCACCTTCATGCTGTTCCCCTGTAAATCAATGAGAATTTTCATGCTGTTTTCCTGTAAATCAATGAGAATTTTCATGCTGTTTTCCTGTAAATCGACGCGAATTTTCATGCTGTTTTCCTGTAAATCAATAAGAATTTTCAATTAAAGACTTGTGTGGTAGTAAGCTGTATAATGTGCACCCCATCTTGGTTGGTCCAACCCAGATGAGATCAAGGACAAATTTTATGAAGACCTGGAGTCTTTTATCACAGAAGTACTGAAGGCAGACAGGCCTATCATCCTTGGTGACTTCAATGCTAGAGATGGCACAAATCAACATACATGGTCAGATGTCACTGCCAAAAATGGCTTTGGCAAATGCAACAACAACAGACTCCTCCTACTGATGAAATACACTGAACATGACCTCCTAATCACCAACACAGTATTCTGCCTGCCAAACTGCAGCAAGACGTCTTCGATGCACCCATGTTCCAAGCATTGGCATCTCAATGACTACGTCATCATCAGGAGAAGAGAGAGGCAGGATGTCAGAGTCACAAAGGCCATGAGAAGTGCAGAATGCTTGACTGACCACAGGCTCATAGTCTCCAAGCTCAATCCAGATTCAGCCTAGCAAACAACCACAAGGCCAAAAAAGTGCCCAAAAATCTCAATGTCTCCAAATTGAAACAGGAGAATGCGAAACAGGCATTTGTTGAAGAACCATGCAGCCAACTAGAAACAACTGATGCGAACTCCAAGAATATAGAGGAAAACTGGGCATCCTTCTGAGACTCTATGTACTCGACTGCATCCAAAACCCTCGGTCCCACCACACGTAAACATCAAGATTGGTTTGATGAGAATGATGCTGCCATACAGATACTTCTGAATAAGAAACATCGGCTACAGAAGGCCTGTTTAGAAGACAGCACTTCATCATCTAAGAAGGCAGCCTTCAACAACATCAAGAAGACTGTCCAATGCAAACTCTGAAAGTTGCAAGACTCACGGCTGAGTAATGAGGCAGACAAGATTCAATCCTATGCAGACAGAAATGACATGAAGAACTTATATGGTGCTTTGTTGACAGTCATCAGGAATATCTCCAATACTGAGTACTGACAACACCACACTGCTCACTGACAAAGAAAAAATACTACAAAGATGGGCTGAACACTTCAGCAACATTCTCAATCTACAATCATCTATCAGTGAGGAGGCAAATGATCAACTGCCCCAAGTGGAAACCAACATATCATTTGCTGATCCTCCAGCACTGACTGAAACTGAGAACGCAACTGACCTGCTGTCAAATGGCAAAGTACCTGGAGCGGATGCTATACCAGCATAAGTCTACAAAGCCGGAGGCTCGCACATAGCACAGAAACTGACTGAAATCTTCCAGTCAATGTGGATTCAAGGAACTATACCCCAGGAGTACAAGGATGCATCAATTGTCCACTTGAACAAGCAGAAAAGCAACAGACAATCCTGCGACAACAATCAGGGCATGTCCTTGCTATCAATAGCCGGCAAAATCCTTGCCAGAATTCTGCTGAATCACCTTGTGCATCACACTGATCACAGGCTTCAGGAAAGCACAAGGGACCACAGACATGGAGTTTGCAGCTCGTCAACTCTAGGAGAAATGCATGGAACAGAACTCCAACCTGTACATGACATTCATCAACCTGACAAAAGCCTTTGACACAGTTAGTCATGGTGGCCTCTGGAAGATCATGGCAAAATTTGATTGCCCAGAGAAATACATCATAATGGTTCAGCAATTCCATGATGGATTGCTCGCTCGTGTTGTTGACAATGGTGAGTCATCTGAACCATTCCCAGTCACCAATGGAGTCAAACAAGGCTGATTGTTGGCCCCAACCCTCTTTAGTATGATGTTCTCTGCCATGCTTACTGATTCCTTCCATGACTATGATGCTGGGATTTACATCAGATACCGGACTGATGGCAAGTTCTTCAATTTAAGGATACTACAGGTAAAGACTAAGTTATAAGAAGTGACTGTTCGTAATCTCCTGTTTGCTAATGACTGTTCCCTGAATGCCAAATCTGAGTCTGACATGCAATACAGTATGGACCATTTCTCTTCAGCTTGTGACAATTTTGGTCTCATAATCAGTATGAAGAAGACAGAGGTGATGCACTAACCTGCTCCAGGAAAGCCTTACGTAGAGCCTATCATCACAGTAAATGGCCAAACCCTTGTGACACTGGACAAGTTCACACCTATGTCAGCAGCACACTTTCACGTGCAGTCCACATCAATGATGAAACCAATGCAAGAATTGCTAATGTGTGGGAGCAAAGAGGCATCAGTCTACAAACAAAACTGAAGATCTACAAACCCATTATTTTGCTGACCCTGCTGTATGCATGCAAAACCTGGACGGTGAACAGACTCCATGCAAAGCTTAACTATTTTCACGTGGACTTACTGAGGAAACTGATGAGGATAAGATGGCAGGACAGGGTCCCAGACACTGAGGTTCTCACACAGAAAGGCATTCCAAGCATCCTTACTCTGCTGATGAAATCACAGATGAGATGGGCAGGCCACATCACCAGGATATCAGAAGAGTGACTACCAAAGAAGATCTTCTTCGGTGTGCTGAAGGAGGGAAAGCGATCTCAGGGTGGCCAGAAGAAACACTTCAAATATTCCCTCAAATCATCCTTGAAGCATTTCAACACTGACCCTGAGTCTTGGGAAGATCAAACACAGAATCGCTCCAACTGGCGGAGTCTCATCCATACTGGAACTACAGACTTTGAACTAAGGAGAATTGCAGAGGCAGTGCAGAAGCATGAGCATCATAAATCTCTGAACTGCAGCATGTCCTCTATTGATCAAGCAACCCCAAGCAGCATCTCCTGTCCACTGTGCCACAGACAGTTCAGAGCACAAATTGGCCTGATCAGCAACTCATGTACTTACAATAATCAAACCAGTTAGTGATGTCTAGGTCATCTTCAAACTCGAAGGACAAACAACAATGTGCAAATGTGCCACCACATGAAAAGAATGGATAATGACAAGTAAATTCAGAGACTTTTTGTCCCCTGCATAACATGGTGAGGTCATAAAAGTTCAGTCATGAAATCTGACTTTAAGTCAGAGCTGTAAAGTTAGTGGACAGACATTGCAAGTAACCAGTTTTTCATTTTCCGTATCATTAGTGGAAAAGTGCAGAACAGAGGTATACAAAATTTATCAGTGACCTTGACCTTGGAGATAAAACCCTGCCTGTGATACATGAGATGCCACCAAAGAGAAGCATATGATACATGAGATGCCATCAAAGAGAAGCATAAGTGTACCATGCATTGTTCATCCATGTACCTCAAGCAGCTTCTATAATATAAAGCAGAAGAAACCTTAAATATTGAGTTGTGACCTTGAGAATAAGACCTCAAATGTGACATGCAACACATCTTCAAGTGACAATATATAGGTATACCAGGCTTTATCCACTTACCTTCAACAGCTGTCAAGTTAGAATGCAACAGAGCAAATGTGACTTAAAGCTAAACTATTGACATGTGACCTTGACATTGAAGATTGGACCTACCAATGTTGTATGCAACACACCTTTCAGTGATAATGGATAGTTATATCAAGTTTCATCCCTTCATCTCAAATAGCTCTAAAATTATAGTGTGAAAACGAAAGTATAACAGAAAACTCAACATACAACACCATGACACTGACCTTGATGATAAGACCCCCCCCCCCCCCAATGTGGTACACAACACACCTGCTTTTGATGCCCTATATGTATACCAAGTTGCACTGCTTAATCTCAAATATTTCTAAAGTTGTACAGTGGAAATGAAAGTGTGATGGGAAAAAATACAATATTGAACCTTGACCTTGACATTAAAGATAGCACTCCAATGTAATACATGACACACCTACCCTTCCAGCAATGATGTACAAGTATACCACTATTCATGCCTTAATCTCAAATGGCTTTAAAAATAATAGAGTGGAAAGGAAAGTTTGATGAAAACTTAAAAAATTGAGCCATGACCATAACCTTGAAAATAGGACCCCCAATGTAGTACACAACTTACCTGTTAGTCATGATGTATAAGTTTACCATATTTCATCCATTAATCTCAAACAGCTTAAAGTTATACAGTGGAAGAGAAAGTGTGATGGAAAACAAAAATATTGAGCTGTGACCACGACCTTGAAGATATCAACCCCAATATCTGGTATGCAACACACCTTGTAGTGATGATGCTCTACTGCCCAAAAAGAACTTCCAGGGATTCAAGACTGTTTCTTCTTTTAACTGCTGAAACAATCTCTAATATTCTTCAGTAATAAAATTTTCAAATTAACTGCTGTGGCAGCCATACTGAATGCAAGATCAGCACAATTTTCATTTAGGACCAACCAGATATCATAAGATGTCTTTTGGTAAAAACCCTATGTCAATATGACCATCAATTCTGGAGGAATAGTGATAACAAGATATTCAAGATGGCCACCATGGTGGCCATACTGGATGTCAGCTCAGCATCATTTTCATTCAAGACCAATTAGACACCATAAGAAATCTTCTTGTGAAAACAACATGCTGACATGACTTTCCATTTTGCAGCATTTGTGACAAGAAGATTTTCAAGATGGTGGCCATATTGGGGGTCAGACAGGCACTATTGTCATTCAGCACCAACTAGATATCATAATTTGTCTTCTGGTGAAAACCACATGTCAATATGACTTTCCATTTAGGAGAAGTAGCAATAAGAAGATTTTTAAGATGGCTGCCACAGTGGCCATTCTGGATGTCAGATTGACACCATTTTCATTTAGCACCATCTAGACATCACAAGTAGTCTTCTGGTGAAAATCCAATGTCAAAATGACTTTCCATCTAGGAGGGTTAGCGATAAGATTTTCAAGATGGCCACTGTGGTGGACATTTTGAATATCAAATCAGTACAATTTGTATTTAAGACCAGCTAGAAATCTTCAGGTGAAAACCCCATGCTGATATGACTTTCCATTCAGGAGGAGTAGCAATAAAAAGATTTTAAAGATGGCTGCTGTTGTGGCCATACTGAATGTCAGAACGGCAACATTTTCATTTAGGACCAACTAGACACCATAAGAAGTCTTTTTGTGAAAACCCCATTTTGATATGACCATCCATTCAGGTTGAGTAGCAATAACAAGACTTTCAAGATGGCAACTGTGGTGCTATATTGGATGTCTGAGCAGCACCATTTTTATTTAGGACCAACTAGACACCATAAGAAGTCTTTTTGTGAAAAACCCATGTTGATATGACCATCCATTCAGGAGTAGCAATAACAAGATTTTCAAGATGGCTGCTGTGGTGGACACAATGAATGTCTTAGCAGCACCATATTCATTTAAGACCAACTAGACCTTGGAATGAATGTGCGTGTAAAGTTTCATGGCAATCCTCCAAGCAGTTTAGGAGGAGCAGTGATAACAAACTTGTGCTAACAGATGGACAGACTTTGGAAGACAGACAACAGGCCATCCCATAAGCTCTTTTGGTCTATGGCCAGTAGAGCTAAAAAGCATGGGGATCTGCTATAGTGAGCCTCTTTGAACAAAACTCAACAAAAATTATCAAACATTTATTTATAAAAAAAGTGTTCCCATCACCGAAGTTCAGACACTCTGGGGATTAAAGAGAAGGGTTCAGCCTATTTATGTGCATTTTATAATTTAACTAGATTTTGTCTGACATGGTTATCTGGTGAATACATAGCTTCCTGAAAAAGTTTTATTTCTTTGCTGTCAAATAATTTAGAAAATAATGATCATGAAACTGCAGTAAGATCATCTGTGACTACAATCAAAATACTGAAAATGCATCTCTGAGCAGCTACAATTTCTAAATTTTCAGCAAGGGGGGCCCCCTGACCCAACCCCCAAACCCACCAGCATCTAGCATGTTCACTTGCTCTGCTTACCCACATAAGGGTTAGTGGATATGCACGAGGTCTAATAAATATTAATTTTTTCTACTCCTTTCAGCTAGTACCCAATTTTTCTTAAGTGTCCATCACTGGCTGGTAGGCATAGCTGGTCAGCTGATCATGCATAAATAACACTAACCCTATTTACTCTTTGATGTCAAACCAAGCTTTGATGGTTATGTATTACATACTGGATCAAAAGTGAGATCCATCATAGGGATGGGGTGGTGAGGGTGGGTGATTCACCATCTCAAAAATATGTGCCAGTGGAACTCCATGGTAGAAAAATCATGCATCTAACTCAAATTTCTTGTGTACTTGACCCAAGCTCCCGCATTACTGACAGCACTTTGTGATGAAAAAACAAGAGAACTGTGAATGGTACATTATACACCCACCGCATGTTTAACAGTCATCTATGCAGGCAAAAGTAGGGCATGGTTGACACTAAAGATTATTGGCCAACAGGTCCCAGTCACATTGACCTTTGGTCAAGGTATGCAGTCTTCAACTAAACTTACTGTGCGGAAAGCATTATTGTCTTACAAGACTTGCCAAGATCATGAACTCTAACCTTTAGACCCCACAAGGATTGGTCAAGGTCCTAAATGTATAACAAAAGTTATTCCACAAAAACTATTTTTCTTTGATTAACAATGACAATGACCTTTCCACCCCAAAATCAATAGGCCTCTTCCATACATGTACCTTACATTACACGCATCGTGAATTATGGAAAATCCCCATTTCCAAGGTGGAAATGAATCCATCTATGCTGTTTTCTGTCACTGACTGGATTTAGTGGTCATTGTGGATTTCCACATCGTGGCTTGTAGTAGACAGATTAAGTTTCATTGCCCAAATTAGAAAGTCTCAGTAATATAATTATGTAATAATGGACATCCACTATATTGCATGAAACTTATCTGTTGGCTGAGCTAGAGTAGACAGTACAGAATGCTCTTTTTAAATTGTATACAATGCCATTTAATATCAAAGACTTGCCCACTAAAATGCATTCACATACATGTATTACGAGAGATGAAAGATAAATTTCTGAGCAAAGAACCCTGTGAGAATATTTATTTGTTTCACAAAATATAAAAAGTTTAATGATACAGTGATTTTATTAATCGAGAGAAATTCTGCTTTTAAAGAAACAAAAAGAAATCACACATAAGTATTAGCATGAAAAGAAAGAAGATGTTGAAGTGATATGTAACTTGATTGCATGGACTATTTTATTCAATTAAAATAAAGAATCTGAGAAATGATTATTTTTGTTGTCATTACCCTAGTGTCCAAAATACAACATCTAGTCCAGCCTCTGTGTAGTAATTTCGCATCAAAAATACATACCCATGCAACACATTTTTCTCATGAATTAGATACATCTTTACCTTTACCAGTAGTACTGTTTGTATCCAGACTCTACTAAGCACATGCTACTGTTTTTGTATGACAACTGCTCAAATAAATATACTACTGATCACTGGTTTGATCATCTGACGAGTTTAATATTGCCAAATGGATGGATGAAAGTGATGAACAAAGCATAATCACTTAAATAGTTCCGGAAAGAGGCAAACTTGGATGTATTACTTTCAGTTGATTCAAATACTACTTGATTGGGTACACTACATTCTGTCAGTCCACATGAAAAATATTGCAAAACCAGTGTTGCATGTAGGATCCCAAGGAGAGTGGACACTGTGTCCTCCACTTTGGTGGACACACAATATTTTAGAGGAACAAAGAAAAAAAGTAGTACATAATGCACAAATTATGATAAAAAAAATGAGATAAAACAGTTTTTCCACCATAACTTTGTGTTCTGCACTGTACTCTCCTATTTTCTATGGACACTAACATTATTGCAATAGAAGTCTTATTATTTGCTCAAGTAACTTATGAAAACATTAACATGTTTTAAATCTGGTTAACCTGAAATGAGCTGCACCGTTGACTTTTCCATTCTGGATCATGCTCTCATTTAGCTTTAGTGTACACTCATTATCTACCAGCATTTATTATAATATATACCCATGTTTTCTGAATTACTTTCTTTTCAAACTAATAAGTCATTAATTAAATGACAAATTGTGTACAGTCAAACCTGTCAATAGTGGTTACTCATGGGAAAAGGCATAACTGGTCATTGCACACAGGTGACCGTTGTATACAGTTTCACCTTTTAAAATTGATTTTTTAAGAAAAAAAATGCACCGAATATCGTTGTTATTGTTATTATTATTACATTATCAAGATTGCTGTATATGCACTGTACAACAAAATCATCATTTTGTTGTTCTCTCCCAAATTTATGTTCCACACAAGATTACTGTATCCTGCTCACTTTAATCCATCCTAGAAATGAAATCATCACCGACTTATAAATATACACCAATCTTAGTTTGTTCACACTATAAAAACAATATCTGGATTAGTCAGTTGCTCAACTCGCCAAGATCAAAAGACAGTCGGCTTATGCGAGAAGCCTGTGATGAACAGAAAATCAAAAGAAGCCATGTATGGCTATTCATTGTGACACATGAAAACCAAAACTTCACCTGACTTCATAGACATGTTTTGAATATTGAATGACCCCTGACCCTAATGAAAAGGGATATTACTCATATCTCCTCTCAAAGACAGACATTTTTTCTTTAGAGATAGCTTTAACTAACAGGCAAATAGATGAAGATATCTAACTATACCTGTCACACTGGCACAATCAGTGACTTCCATTTCTGCTGGGATAACACAACTACTTTTCCCACCATCCAGCAAATGAATTGCTTCAATCCTCTCCTGTGAGGATAAAAACCGCCTTGCTTTTTGAAGCCGACATGTTGATACCTTTGAGTTTGACTGACAGTGTGACTGGAGTACAGTAAGTACAATTGAGATATGAAATGCTTAAACATCAATTCACATGATATGCCTTTATCTAAACAATGCCTTGCTCAACAAAAGAAGTGTTTAATTTGCATACTTGGAGCGGTCACTGCTGATACACTCCAGTGACCACTTAAGGCAGGGTGAAACCACTGTTTGGTTAGGAAACACCTGGCCGCTGACCGCAGAAGGCAGGTGACCGTTAAATACAGAGTATTTGTATAGGAAATTTGCTGGGGGGAAATTAGAATGGCCTTTGTGACCAGGTGACCACTGAACACAGGTGACCATTAGGACGGGTTTGACTGTATTTGCATAAATTTAGTCCCTTATGTCATTATTTCAACCTCAAAATAAATTAAATCTTCCTCACCAGAGACGACTTTAACCTAAAAAATACATTACACTAATGACCATCACACACTTTAAATTGCAACTTGGCCAACTACCACAAACCTTGAATGTTTTCATTACAAGATACATTGTTTTAATATACATATTCATTGCCATTTTACAGTTTTTATCACCATTCATGACTTTGGCCATTGCTAGCACCAACATAGACTTGGATGTATATCCACTAATGAAAAGTTGTAGGTGTATTTTTTTATCTTTTCCTGACAAAAAGTGTGCCTGGGAAGAGGAGGGGGTGGGGGCGCACAGGGCCAAGATTTGTGATACAAAATTGTGGGAAACCCATGATCCTGAACTCAATGTGCAACACAACAAAACTGTTCCCAAATGTCAAGCAAATATTATTTTATGATCAGTTTAGTTACGAACTTGTTACATTTTGACCCAATGGTCCTTTTCAAGAAGTTCATATGAAAACAAATAAAACATTTTGTGGCCAAAGAAACATACAAAATGTGTAAAAGACAGGGTTTAGCAATGAAGCCAACACTGCAAATTACTGAAATTATGCCCATAAATGCTCAATCAGCATTGAATCTTTGAGAACCAAAATTAATTTTAAAGCCACATGAACAAACTTTGGACTCTGAAGTAAAATTAAAAGCAATAATAATCCAAGTTTAAATGTCGAATGATATGTATGAACACAGGACAGAAAAAAGGTGGGGCCAGTTTGTATGCGCTCATGGGAAAATAGATTTCTGTCCATACTGCAGTAGGAGTTAATTTCTCCTGGACATTCATCATATCATTATCATCTTATGAAACTGAATGGAAATTTGCAATAGTTGCAAAATGAGTATCTGCGGTAGATACGATAGTATTTACTGTACAATAATAGCCGCTAGTTTTTTGTATCTCGGTTTAGTTTCAGCTTCACATACATTTCTTCTTAATCACACTGGGGGTGGGGGATTGTTGAACTGTTTTACACATACAGTAAGCTGAATACATCAGAACTATCAATAATGCCTCATTTACAGATTGCTCAAAATTGTTCTGCCACATGTTTGCCAAGGCTCTCAAATCTATCTCTAACTTCATCAATTGCTATTAGTATGTGTCTTCATATTTTTTTCGTTTCAACAGTTATCCCTTGTAGGACTTCTTTACCTACTCTGAGCTGGAGATGAAAGAGGTTTTGGCCTCAAGGTTGTAAATCCCAGTTATTTCCTGTTTATTGTGAACCTTTCGAATTAATTCTAGGATCATCACATATATTGTCAATGTGTTCACTTTGATTATTGCAGTAATGCTGGCTCATTCAACTTTTAATCTATTAACATGATAAAATTTAAGAAGCTTTTCGTTCATTTATGTTAATTACTACCTAGTTGGGCTATGTAACTAAACTAGACATAATAAGAAAATAAGAAAAGCACAATAATAACTGGTTAATAACCCAATTAATTATATAAATTCTTTATTACAAATAAAAAGCATTTCTAAGCAGCAAGTTACTTATTTACTTATTCTGAATAAAGAGCAGTATCAAAATTGTATTTCTAAATTTTGTCAGAAGACAAATTCTGAAATGAAGATAATTGCAGCACATTTAAAAAATGCATACTCTCGAATGATCAATGTCATTTCTTTCCAAGTCAGCAAATTTTTTTATGTCAATTGAAATCCCCTCTCTTTCTCTCTCCATCTTTTATGCATTAAAAAAAAGAAAGCCTGTAGTGTAGTAGAGCTTTCATGAAACATGTCATAGCTATGTGCTGCTTGCAATAATTTCTATTCTATGCGCTGAATCAAAGGAATAATATTGAAAATAACACTTATACCACTAGAAACCAATTTTACGTGAAAATATTACAACTTAACTTCATTGTGCTTCTCAGTCAATTATTACAAATCCAATATTTTTTTTTTTCCCATACTAATATCTTATTAGTTTTTTGATGTTTGGTTGTGACAACAAGAAACATTTTCATTCAACAGTTATTGTTCATTTTTTAAATATTGAAGCACAACACAGACCAGTAGCTGCTACAAACCTGTGCTAATGTACAGTGGAAGCCATTTAAGACTTCTATTCTATGCGCTTATTATGCTATGGTGGGGGAGGGGGGGATAGAGTGAAAGAAGGAGGTGATTGGATATAGATTGAAAAAATACACTTACACTTGTTCTGATTTTAAGAAGAATTTTTTTTTTAAATGTGAATTAGGGCCATTACAACTTTTTTATTTTATTTAAATGGTTGGTCCCTAAATGGGGGAGAAAAAAAAAAAAATGGTTTCTTTTATATGCTGCAAGAAACCAGTTTTATGTGATAATATAGGAATTTAATGTCAATGTGTATCTCAGTCCAAATTTGTTTTTCACAGACTAACAGCTTATTCATCTTAAAGTGTGTGGTTTTGGGACAACAACGTTTTCATTCAATAGTTAATGTACATTCTGAAACATCAAAGCATGAAATTGAACGGTAGCTGCTAGGAACTGTCCTGACTGACCGTCATTGACCCAAGGCAGGAAGCTACGGTAACACTGTTCCTGCCAACCCCTACAAAGGTACAAGTATAACCTAAGTGGCAAAAAAGCATAATCTGAGCATAAAAAGTGTAATCTATATATTACATGCTGTAATTACAATAAAATGTATGACAAATGTACATTTAGTTTTGCTACTAACCTGGATATGCAGCTGGTTAAAGTTCTTGCCACAAATGGGCAAAATATATGTGCATTAGTACCAGAATACAAACCACAAAACATATTGACAAATTTTATATACCCAATACTCACTTTAACTAGTCTACATGTCTAACACTCGCTGAGTGATCATAAAGTCAACTAAACAAATTCTGCAACAATCATTACCATGTGCTCAACCTGAGTGCTGTATTACCCCTCACATGATATTCTTCCTAAATTTGTAAAGCACTGTTGATTTGTCTTTTTTCTGATCTGATACGTTTTAAAGTTAAAAAAGATCCCTCTTCTCTAACATTTTTCAATCATACAACATCCGAGAGTCACATCGATAAAGCCTGTTTCACTTAAGATCTGCCACCTTTTTTTTAAGTATAGACTGGCCCACTAACAAATTCCATGTATTAATATAATGAATATGTCATAGTTTCAAATTGAAGAAACCCATCTATTTTCTTGGAAATGTGTCATATACAGCTGTTATAAATAGCAAATAAGGAAAGTACATGGAGGTCTATGACAAATGTACTCTTACGCTATTCTTAGCAGCATTTTCTTTTTTAGAATATTCTCAGATTTATATGATGTGTGGGATTAAAGAGATGATAATAAAAATAACAAACACAACTTTTTGTTGCTTTATTTTTATTTTTTTAATGTACCAAAAAAGCGTAATCCATATACAGCCAAGCATAAAACTTAATTAGGTGAAAAAAAGCGGAATGATTATTCCAAAAGCATAATGGTTGGCAGGTATGTAACAGGTGTACTGGCTGACTTCATAGTAAGAATGACACTCCTCGGCCAGTGCCTGGTGATAGATTCACAAAAAAGTAACATTTCTTTTGCTGAAATCACTTTGTTTATGACATGAATAGCCATTGATACAGTGCAACAGTCAATAAAGTGTACACAATTCCACACATTTAAAAAATGTTCATACTCTCTGATAAATGACGTTATTTTCAAAGTTTAAAGATAAAGTTACAGAAGAACATTTTCTAGCAAAGCTCGCATATCTTTTTTTTAATTATTTTAATATATGATACCAGGTTATTCTTGTTGAATAAAGTCTGGAAAGAATTATGACATACAATTATGACATTATAAAATCCATGACAGAGTTCCACTAGATTGAGTGGATGTCCACTAGGCTTAGGGGACATCCACTAGATTTAGTGGACATATACTATTCGTACTGGACACTTAATCCCTTTCCCCTGTGTCCATGACCACTGGATTGAGCAGACAATCTCTAATTCACAATGTGTGTACTGTAAGTGCAATTCCTCCACAAACTTGGTCAAAATATGTGGTCTAGAACTAAAAGTTGTTATTAGAACTAAAAGTTATTATGCAAAAGCCATTTTTCTTCTTTCAGTCACAGTGACCCCATAATCAAAAGCCTGCTTTCTTATCCAATGTGTAAGTCATCCACAAACTTTGGTGAAGGTACATGGTTGAGAACTATTTTTCTCTACTTACAGTTACAATGATTTTGAGCTGTTTACCCCAGAATGGGAAAAATTTCGTCCTTAACACAACAATAAACCATCCACTAACTGGATTTATTGTGCTAAAATGAAATTGGTAACAGATGGATGGATGGACAACAATAAAATGTGCTGTGCCTAATGGTGGGTGTATAAAAACTGGAATGCACCTTTTTCTACTGCAAAAAGATATTACCTTGCCTTTCCTTTTCTTTCAGAGGATCTGCATTGTAAACCCTAAAACCATTCTCCATCCCACAGGCAAAACAACCTGGAATAGAAATACAGAAATGTGTATGAAGGTTTCCTTGAGAATATTCTTTTCTTCAAGTTCTGGAACATTCTTTCAGCTAGAGTAGTGTAAGCCCTAACTTTGTCTCTCTTCAAATCCATGCCATACTTCTGTTTTAGGGCAAGCCCTTCTCCATTTAGTCTCCTCTGCCCAGGTTTGATGAATAAAAGACTAAACAATGACATACCATCAATTATGTAATATCTGAACATTAACAAATAATTATGTTTCTCATCTCTCTGTTTAGATATAGAATGTGCTAATGACAATTATAGTTTTTACTGAATATCTTGTTTGTAAAATTAATATCTCTACTGCCATGGTTGTGTTTGATACACCTGGAAAATTCAGTGCTGATTGGAAGTGGGTTAGGTAAACTAGGTTGCATTATATCCTTGCTTGGCAATAAAGAACACTTACATTATAATATTTAAGTGTTTCCTTTTATATATAAAAAATTCTGGTTGCAGTTCCGGTGGTTTTTTTGTTTTGTTTTTGTTTGTAAAACTATGTCAGTCAGTTCATGTGCAGTACTCAAATACCACCAGCGACCAGCCCTAAATGATAGAATTACTTTAATTTATGTAAAGTCTAGGCAAGTTTACAAATAGCACATGCCATGTTGCTTCAACTGTTTGAATGAACATATAGTGTTAAACAAAATCAACTGATTACAATTGATTAAAGCCCAACAAATCTCACTACAAAAAACTGATCTCTATGTATGACCCATATTAAAATAATGTATGCAACTGCTGACTGAAGCAAGTTCTAATATTGAGAATATTTCATAACATACAGATTGTCTGTGACAACAGAACGTACAGTATCACTGAAATGACATATCTATTAGAATTATCTCAACCCTGAAATTTTGACATAAGGTATATTTTTTTAAAACATGCTTGAAATGAAATACCACTCCAAACATGGTGAGGATTCTGCCAAATATACAAATAAGCCAAATCACTTATTATATAATAAACAGGTTCAGGAATTTAATCACTGAATAAGTTACTTTTAATGATCCTATAGGTCTGAATACCAAACTAATATGTCCAAAATGAGGTTATCAAGAGGGAAGAAATCTGCCATGGACTAAAAATGTAATGACAAGAAGCTAAACCTGCATGTTGGAGATGCTGTCCGCTTTGTTTAGAAACTGTGTAATCATGAGTTGTGGATCATGTGTACTGTTTGTATTGCTGTTTATACATAACACAATCAGTTAATCATGCAATAATTAGGGTAATCAAAGAGGTTTCATGGTCTGACAGTCATCTCTTCAATCACCTGTTTTTGAGGTAAAGCATACCTTAATTTACATTGCAACTTAAATTTTTTAGTTTTCATCAACTAAAAAATAAATGTACTTCATGTCTATAAATTTTATGTATCAGTGAAAATTATTACAAATTTTGAAAGTATGGGGTCCAGAAAACTGAAAGGTCTGAATATTTATATTAATGACTGTACTTCCAAGGTGTCATCTGTTTTCTTACTTCTGTTTTCCAATTTTCTTAAATCATTTTCAGATCATCGTGGGTCAACTGTTATAGTGTGTCTCTAGGCAAGGTTTTTAATACTCCAATCACAACATCACTAGACTTGCATGTGCTGATGTGCTTTTAAACACAAATTATTCAATCAATTAATCTTAAATTACTCTTTAACATGCTACATACATCAAGTAATGTCAACAGTGTAACCATTCAAACAAGGGGCAACAATTTCAATGTAGAAATGCTAGCTCAGTAAAAATGATACAGGGAAAATGGTTTCAAAATTTGAAATTTTGTCATTTTATTCAGTAAAAATTAGGCTACTAACAACAGTGGTTTTTAGCTATTTGGCAAGGGAATTGTCATCCCTGTCAACATATGTGACACAATCCAGGGGTCAAACTGGGGTCACAAAAATGGGAGAAGTGACTATTCCATCCAGATTAAAAAGGGAGAAGTGAGTTCGATTGAGAAGTGAACAAGTAAAGTATACCTGTAAGTTTCATTGAAAATGATTAATTTATGGATTTAAAATATCAATAAAGATTGCCTTTACTGTGGTCAACAGAAGAAAATATTACTGCATGATTTAATACAAAAGAGTGTTCTACTCGTGCTTTGAAATTAAATATGCAGTGCTGCACAATTATTTTATAATATATTGTTAAAACAATGACACTCTTTTGAAAAAGTATGTTCCTGATACTGGTGGAAAAATGAGATAATCAAAGCAATATCTACACATATCTAGTGAAGAATTTGTAAAGGCAGCCTTTTCACAGAAAAGTAAGTACTGTTAAGCAAAAGCAGGGACTTGTACATATGCAGGGACTGGGAATTCCAGTCAATATCACAATGCCCTTCCTCTATAATCTATACTGACCAAATCTTGTGATATTTAATGGGAGTGAAAACTAAGGAGTGGACAGAAAGCATGGAGGGCTTATGCTGTGTGTTTTAAGATCAAGGATGATTCTAACAATAAAATGTTGGGGCTCCCACCCCTAGAACTGAGAATCTTTAATCGCAAAGTGATTACTTTTGGAAGTTTTTAACCCACAGGCTTATATTTCTAACCTCCTATCGTTCATCAATCTTGTAATTTTAGTTGCAATGTCCCTTTATAGCAGATTCAAAAATTATTATTATAAGGGTTTGTTTATAGTGTAAACCAAAATTTGTGATATAATCCTGTTCTTGTTGTGCAATGAATTTACCTTTTTGTAGTATAAGTAGTAGTACATGTATATTCATTTCTCCTATTCTCATGGATTCCCTAATCTTGTATTATTTACTTATTCTGTTCTAAATAAATTATCACATTATCTGCCAGTGATTTACAATGGTAGTCTTTTTTTATATTAGGAAGTGTTTATCTTAACTAATAACAAAGTTTTTCAACAATGTTTCCTTTTCTGGAAATTAACAACAAATAATGAATCAATAAAAAAATTCACAAAGATCTCCTTTCCCTTAATCCCTCATCCAAAGATAAGTCCCTAACATCTCATACCGAAAGCTGAATAAAGTGCCACTTAGCTGAATAAAGTCGTTGAGTTGATGATGGTTTCCAATGATGCAAGCCTAGTCACATGACTGACCTCAGAGCTCTCATGGACCTGAGCTTCCGGGTCAAATGGTTTCCAATGACGCAAGCCTAGTCACATGACTGACCTCAGAGCTCTCATGGACCTGAGCTTCCGGGTCAAATATGCATGAAATTCTCAAAGGACGCACCCGTTCTCCTGTGACGAGCCCTTTTTATAGTTTAGTCAGCCATGGCCGATCTGCAGAATAGCTAAAGGCTAGCCTTAAGTAAACAGACATGAAGCCAGTGTGACTAATTAACGGTTAATCCATATCACTGTAATTATCTTGTGCAAATGCTTGCCCCTCTAAAGGCTACTCTGAGGTGACTTAAAAAATAACAATGTTCTACTGAGTGTGGATGTGAGCACCTGCAATTGTTTGGCAAATAAATGATGCCCTTGTTTGTTATAATGGTGTTTTAATTAAAGTGGTGATGACAGGTATGTAAATCATAAAAGTAATTAAAGCTTTCTCCAAGTTTGATTTAGACAATATTGTCAAATCACCAATATTCCATAATAATAATAACTGCTACTCAAGTACGTGTGATTTAGACTTGGGCACTACAGTATCAGTTGACACAAAAATTTATGTTGACTCATAAAAATGAGTCAGCAAAATCTGTTTTCATTTTTAGAGAAACAGACGTGTGATGAAAATGACACTAATGCTAATATAAGGCAAAAACCAGACGAAGTGAGAGCACAAGTGAAGACAACAAAGAGAACTCAAACTCTGAATGTATATTTAATGCTGACTCTCTCTCAACTACAGTAAAGGATGCTGATAAAAATGGTGTCAGAACTACAAATGTGAGAAAGTAAAGACCCGAGTGGGAGATGCAGTTCTTATGGTTGAAAAAGGTGAAATCAGCTGGCACATTAAAATCAATTTGTGAGTGATGTAAGACTGCTGGAAAGCAAAATCCTTTCACTCGAAATGGAAATACTAACTTGCAGCTATCAGCCTTTATCCATCACAAATTTAACCTGGATTATTTAATTGCTGTTGAGGGTTGCCATGCTATGCAAAAAAGACATACAATCCTGTATGATGCTGAGAAAACTCTCAACACTGGTGTGAAAAATGACAAATGCAATGCAGCACAGTCCCGTACAATGAAACAGTGAATAAATTAAATCCAGTACTTGAAGACTTCAATAACTAGAACAGGAAAAAGTAAAGAAACAAACTTATTTGAAAAACTAGTTTGCAGATAGTAGAGTGCAATATGATATAAAGTATTTTGGATAATTACTGAAAAATAGTTTCTCTCTAATGTGATATTATGAGGCTGAGAATTTAATCCCGATATGTAATAAAATAATGATCATGTACTTTTTCATTTTCCTTTCTATCCGTTTTAAAGTGAGGGACTCATGAGTTTATGCCAGGGACTCTCAGAAATAGGCTGGGGACTGAGTTCCATGAGTGAAGAGTCCATGACTCCTCATCCTGAAATTATGTTGAGAGCCCTGACCTGGATTACATATCACTTGCTGCCAAAAATATGGTAGACAATAATTATCATTGTGTTTAAACCCTCTATAATCCTGGAATGTTGCAATCGTCTCTGACTCTTTCTACTGATATAATTAATAATATATCACTATAATAAAACTAGTTATTTATAATAATTAATACACAACAAAAAAGCTGTAATTAAAAAATAATTGACAATTAAATCTTCTACTTAATAAAGATGGAAATTAAGAAGTGAAAAAAAATAGAAGAGTGATATTTCCAGAAAACATCAAAGCTGCATTTAGAAAGTCTAGAATCTATCCCTTGAATAGCATATGCATACAATGATGGGCAAGTAGTACCATCAACAACAAATAGAAATGAAGAGGATGAAATTCTACACAAACAAGTTTGTCTTTAAAAAAAAGAAATAACATCTATAGAATCACTGTTTCCTACTGACAAACACAATAGCAGCATGTATGATAGCAGAAGTCTGGAAGAGTCCAAAGTCATTGATCCAGAGGAGCTTATTAACTGCCAACAGTTGATTATCGTGAAGGGGAGAATGTGATATCTGATCCCACTGGACAAACTACACTGCTCAAAAATTCAAGTACTAAGGAGAGAGCCTATTTACAGGTGCCTACATTACCTTGTAGACTTGTAACAATTGTAAACATGTACATACTTTTAAAATGGTGATTTTAAGTTTTCTGCTATAGTCAACAATTTGGCATGTTAGTAGTGATATCATGTTGGTTACATAACCTGTTTGGGACCCCATATGGCAATAACATCATTTGCCACAAGAATATTGTAATATAGTGAGATAGACACAGTATGTTCTGATGGAGGTTGTTTACTGCCAACAAAAAATTGGCATCATTTACAGTATTTAAGATCAATGATAATTAAACAAGTAAATTAACTTTCTTCAGCAAGTAACTTATTGTCTTTTAATTACAATTAGTTTCTTGTTTAGTACCGTGAGAATACAGCAAGCCACAGTAGTTTTTGCTGCTGTGTTCCTTAACATAAGACTGAAGATCTGTAACCAACAAATGTATGTGCTTATTCATCTAACATAATATAACTTAAGGCTGCATTATAATAATTCTATGACACATGCAGATCTTACTAGAATAAAATCATATGGTACCTTTAGTTAGTTTCACACAAATTAAAGTTTTGTTGTGTTCTAAATGATAGGAACCTCCTGCAGCATATTTACCAAGCAAATCCAAGTCAACAAACTAGAATATTGAACACAATTAAAAGCTTAAAATCTATATTCCCTTTTCAATAAAAACCATGAAATAGAATGTTATATAAAAAAAAAAACATGATTAGGTTGAAGTTGGTTTTATTAGATTATTAGAAGTTGTCTAAAAGTCATTTAGCATCTCACACTAAACTGCATTGACTCCAAGCATACCGTACCAATCAAATCTTGGGTCCTGTGTTCATTTTAAGCAATTCCAAGCACAAAAATATGTAGATCAGTCATTGCTATTATGTTCTGTCAACTATCCAAACAGCTAGTAAAAACAAAAAAGAAACATTCTAATTAAAGAAGGAATACATATTCATCAATATGAAAATAGTGGAGCTGTCTGCTTGCTTGTGAACTGTTTGACCATGCATAAACCATTTGAGAATTGAAATACTATGACAAGTTTTTGTATGATCAAGATGACTACCAGTAAGGAAAAGGGCCAAATTACAATTACGATACAGTACATATGTTACAAAAGGAATGGAATGAGGAAACAATTCAAGTAAGCAAAATGTTATAATTTTCAATCAGGATATTTCAATATAAAAATTTAAGGGCCGCCAGGCAATCCTAATTAATACAGTAGAATCATCCCTCTGAGAAGAAAGTAATATCATTTAAATAACCACGAGTCTTTGTCCCTTATTTTAAAGGGATCATCCGTGGGTTTTTTTCTCCCCAACATTTAAGTTTGGGTTAAAACTGGTAAAAAGGAACAGGTTTCAAATATTAAAGACTGATCTTTGGTAAGATATGACACATTTCTCCACATACAGCATTTCTGTTACTGCATGTTATAGGACATAATTGATATCATGTAAATCGACGTTAGATATTGTTCATTAGTTGAAAGTGTGTAAAGGATCTGCGTTGTAAGATGTATGTCAACGAGTTTTAAAGTTAAATGGCCATCATGGTTGACAGTGTAAACAATTCATGGTGTGCAAAAAGCACCATAATGCACTTGCCCAGACAACTTCACACAAAAGCTATAGCGAATGCAATGTGACATGAAAGCTCCAAGTTTCCAATCCCTGTGCATGTACAAGTCCCTCAGGTAAAAATGTTTAACATACTTGTTCTGTCAAAGAGAAATAAAATGTAGATGATAATTTGTCTAAATCGAATCCTTCTATACTTACACTAATATGGTTTTTTTATATAAAAAAACAAAAGACTTACAGTAAAAGCTAATATAGTCATTATCTGGCATAAAATAAATCAACAAATTAACAGAAAAAATAAATATTTTACTGCCACTCGACATGGTCAATTATTGTTTTAGCGAAATAACAATAGGTTAAGAGAATCCCACTTGTCCAATGGTAAACATTAAAATATAAATTATATTCTAAAAGGTCACACACATTTTGTTCACTAGATAAACGTTACTGTAGACAAATAAAATCCCATTAACAGCAGATCAAAAGGGGTGGACAACAGTAGATGCAGCCCACTTTATGTCAAAGTAAATCATGTACCATGATCCTGATTCCATCCAGCATAAAGCAGGCCATTCCCATATGAATTCGAGCCTGCTAAATTCATCATCATTTGGAAAACACGCCTCCTGCAGATAATGAACACTTCAACAAAATATCATTTCCGATCAGTTGATGACAGTTAGCCGATCAAAGCTAAGGATAAGCCTAATTAAAATACTCTCTAAAAATGCAAACATAATATATAAGGATGAGTTTTAACAAAAGTCTGTAAATTAAAATCAATCAATACGATATAAAATACTTTATACATGAAAAAGTCCCTCAAAATGTATTCTTAAATAGAATATTTTGTCTATTAGCACTTCCTATTAATATTCGAGGGTGCGAAGAATCCAATATGGCGTCCATGAACTCTGTCCGTAACGTTTTCGCGCAACTGTTGCTGCGTGCCAAACATAATTTAAGACCATTGGATAGAGTAATCGTTTCAAGATGCATGTCTATTGGTTTGTTGAACTAACTGTATTTCAACTTTGTAATGCCACGCTCGATTTTAAATAATAGTATAAATAACATTATGCTATGGAGTTTCCTAATTTCGATGCGTTAAACATGTATATCAAAAGTCGTACAGGTCATGTATGAGTTCAGTACCGACTATTTCAGTAACGAATGTCATTTTTTACAATTTGATGACACATACCTTCCAATGGCGATTATTCATTTTAATTGGATCCAAATGCATCCCTATTCCTTTGGAAGGTCATTATTTAGGCAAAAAAAAAAAAAAAAAATGTTTCCCGTTGCAATGGTTTAAAAATTAGGGTAGGCATTTTTTATTTTTTTTATTTTAACATTATATATAAATCAAATAATATTTCAAGCGCTTCAAAGTACTGTGCAAAACCGGCTCAATTAGTTGCACAAATCAATTTCAGCAATGTGATTTTTTTTTAAAAAATTTTTACCATCGGAGGAAAAAAGTGCTAGGGTTGGCAATGAGAAACAGGGACTGTCAGCCGAACAGAAACACATATATTTTTTCTTTTTTTGGCCTTACACGCCCCGAAAAACACATATGGCAAAACTCAGTGTTAAAGTACGTGGACATTTTGGACAAGGACAACATGAAGGTGTGATCTAGTATCGTCCCACACCCTATTTTGACGCAGTGTAATAAACTCCCAGTTTTCGAGAGAACGCATCTTTCAGTGATGTCACAACCACAACATTAATGTACACTGATCAACATCGAATCACACAGACAGAAAAATGTGTAGAAATTCCTATCCTTATTGGTTGTGAAATGAAACAAAGACACATACCATGAAAAAAATGCCATTTCACGAATTCTCTTTTTTTCAACCAGCAAGACCTCATCAAAATCCTTACTAACTATTCTGATAGGGCAAATCAACTTCCCGCCATAATAGGCATCCAGTCTGCTACTCAACATGTGTTAGCAACGTGACTCACAGCTGATAACTTCATCAGTAACACTGTTTAGAAAGATTTACAATGTTATACAGTTTCATGTGGATCTGTCATAACTGATTTTCAGAGGTGATTATTTGTTATTATAATTTGTGGAAATTTACAAGAAACAGATAATTTTATGATATATTTCATAATTAAATTAGTATCCTTTACATTTTTGCTTATTTAAATCAAAGTATTAGGATTTTGTATCTGATAATTAAGCAATTTTAATTTAACAGTAAATTTTCAATAATCTTTTAAGACATTCTTGATATTTAACTTGTTTTGACCAATTTATTTTTTTAAGATTTGTTTGATAATGGCACGAATGATAAATAATGAAAATAAAACCTTCTCCTGTAATTTTATGTCTTCTGTCTTTGATTATTTGCATTCTGGATAAATAAGTTGTGAAGGATGCAAAACAGTTTATATGTTCCAAAAACAGTACATTCAAAGATTGAGGTTCTGCATGTTCACAATGCCAGTTAAGTATTGGGAAAAAGATCACATGCTAAATCTAATTATTTTATAATTATAACTACACAATTTAATATAATACCATCATGATTTTCCAAATTTGATTTTTTTTCCTTTCAAGGCAAAATCTTTACCAAAACCAAATTAATGATAAATGTAAGAAAAGTTTAGGAATGCCAAGTTAAATTTCTGTCTGTAATTTTTCCCATAAACTTGAGTTTTCGACGACCTATTGATGTTCCTCTGTAATATAGTTTTTTCCCCGCGCATATGTACAATGGTGTCACTAATAGAATAGACTTCTGTGAAGTGCGTCATATTGGTTACGTAATACACAAACTTTCCGACGAGAGGTCATCTAGTTGAAAGCATGCAAGGAAGAGTATTAGGGAATATATCATTGTCATTTTTTATGCATGCTTTGCTAAAATAACTAATGTTTCTATACTAATGAGAGGTGTCACTATGAAAGGAGTATATTTCTGAAAAGGTGAAAGTAAGTTCTTAAGTGCGTCAAAATAGGGGAGTCTAGGAATACAAACCGTATTGAATGTCATGCGCTGTGATGTCACAATGAAAGCGAAGCAGTTGAAAACAAAATTCGTACAACCCTGAATTGTGACGATTAGACCCGATGTGATCTTTTTTTGACCCAGTTTAATACCTGGCCACCATTGTAAAAGTCCATAGCGATAGCAATAATTTTCGTCTAAACTATATTAATATTAAATTTTAGAACAATAATATTTAATTTAAGATGAGTAAAAGCGCCTACATGAACAGATTGGCATATACTTTAGTACAAGTCATACAGGTCATGTTGGCATTCTATACCGACTATTTCAGTAATGGGTGTAATTTTTTAGAATTTGATTATACATACCTTTAAATGATGATTATTCACTTTATTTACATGCTCATACATCCATATTCCTTTGGAAGGTCATTATTTACACGTCTGAGAAATACATATGCCAAAAATCAGTGTTAAAGTATGTGGACATTTTTGGGCGAGCTCAACCTATAGGTGTGATCCAATACATACCGGATTGAATGTCGTGTGCTGTGATGTCACAATGAAAGCTGCGCGTATTGACAAAAATACATACTACCCTGTTATTTGTTATGGTAGATCCAATATCCTCATTTCTTGACCAGTTTAGTACCTGGCCACCATTTTAAAGTCCATGGCAATCAATAATTTTCATCTGGATTTTTTTTTGTATGACGTTTAAGGTACAGAGCATTAAACAATCATTATTGAATAAACTTTGATTAACCTTTAAAGTGCTATTCGCGACCTAAGTTGCGCCTCTGCTAGAGGTCTCGTACTGCTTATCGCGACTTAAGTAGTTTTTCAAGTAAGCAACTGTTAACACATCCTGGTACTTTGGCTTGACATGAATGGTTGTTGAACTAAATTTAATTGATACATTGGGCCTAGGAACAAGCAATTTTTCATAGTTATAACCTTGTATTCATCAAAGAAGTTTAACAAATGCATTTTTAAGATAGGCACTAGCTAGAAAACTCAAAATGGCTGACTCCAAACATGGTTCATCTCAAGATGATGATTTGATTCAGCAAATACTGGCTGATATAGCGATGATGAAAGTGATTTTGAAAGTTTTGAAATATATGAAATTATCAGAGCTGGGAAAGTGTTAATGGAAATGCCAGTGAGTGATTTAGAGCCCGAAAATGATGTTGAATATGAGTCTGATGTACATGCTGGATGGACAGAAACTGATGGCATGCCAGTCTACCCACTGTTCAGCAGTATTTCAGAATTAAATTTATAAATGGAGAATATCAACTCTATATATATCATTTAAGACTTTTTTATTAGGATTGCTTGCATCTGATCATAGATCAAATGAATCTTTGCGCACAGCAGAGAATAAATAGGGCAGACTTGATGGACAACAGCCACATGAGAAAATGGAAGCCTGTCACACCTGATGAATTGAAACTTTTTTTTGCATTGTTTATGGCCATGGGTTTGGTACATAAATCTGATTTCGATTTTTTGTGATATCAGCCCCATACAAGGTCTGCAGCGAACGTCAAAAACCTCGAAAGACATAAAATTTAATTTTGACATCAAAAACCTAAATAAAAGCCTCAAAAAACTGAAGAAAACCTATAAAAAAAAAAAAAAAACCTAAAAATTTGAAAAATGATGACATCTTGCAAATAAAAAAGAAGAAACTTGCACTAGAAAAAGACATTGATGCATTAACAGCTGCAGCTGATGAGTTTGCCCTGAAAGCAGAGAATAAACACTGTATAACCTTCATCACAAAATCTAATGCTCTTAGAAAGTCTGCAAATGATAAAGTGGAGGAAAACAAGGCTCTTGGAAAGCAGCTGGATGATAAGCTTCAAGAGCTTAAAAATGCCATATGAAGAAACTGTATTGGACAGGATATTGTATATAATGTACAGTGTATTAACTAAGATTCTGAATAAGGCCAACAAAAAAATGTGTGTGTTTCCTATCGCACTGATTTTAAATTAAGGTAGGCAGGTAGGGTTTCCTTTTTTTTTTTTTAAACATTATATTGTATATTCTTGCGTATAAGTCCGTTCACGTATAAGCCGACCCCCTAAACTGAATAGGTAAAAATATTACAAAGTGCATGACCCGTGGATGAGCCAACCAATAAAACAGCATCCGTTTTTGTCTAACCCGAACCTGGAAGTGTAGCTTTCAAATTCTGTCCAAGTAGATCAGATACAAAGCAACAGATAAACTTCACATAAAAGTGATTAGATGATCAGTAAAGTACTTAAATCACACATGGGGAACAAATCTTGAATGTCTTCTTTACATTGATATGTTATCAGTGGCTGAACATGATGATGAATAAAATAATCAGCATGGAATTAGTGAGGAAGGGGACAGATTTTGAACCAGACAAGTTAGTCACCTTGTGTTATTTTTGAAGGCGAGTGGGTGTTGTCAATAGTTTTTCCTTTTTACTGACAGATATGAGTGCATGTGCCTGCTGTGGCTGTCTCAGATGAATTCTCAATTTAAAGAATAAAAAAGCAAATGACTAATAATTATTCACAACAGCTGAATATTAAAGTACATGTAACTTGTATAGAGTAAGTATCATTTTGTATTGATTCTTCACCTCTTGTATCAATATGGGTATCGATATGGAAAAAGTCTTGATACATCGATATATTGATTTATTGTTTCACCCCTAGTGAAATGGTAGGTGGGACAAGTGAATTTTCTGAAACCACTTGCCCTGGACAAGTGGATGAAAAAAAATGTGCTCATCCCTGAAACTACTATGATTGTTGCTATGTTACAGTGTATTTACTTTGCATGTGCATATTTTCTGATTTCTCCAACATGAAATAAAATAAAGGTAAATAATGACTTTATAATTCATGGACCACTTAGACTTTAATGGGAGACCAGTATTACAGTGTAGATTAGGCCTACTTACATGGTGCATATCGTGCTTAGCATCACTTATATCCTTGTTTATTCCTAAAAATAATAAAAGCAGATTTTGCTTTATTCATACTTTTTCACCAGATCTCATTCTTCCAGGTCAAATTTTAGCTATATGTCCATTGCTGTTTTATTTACTTTGATTCACGCACACAACATTTACCGTTTTCAGTGATATAAGTGACCCTACAAACTGATGTAATCTATGTGAAAAGACACATGATTAATGAGTATTTATAAATATATTAGGCACAAAACCGGCATATATTCACATAACTGTCATATATTCATTAAAGAATGACCATAATATAGGTTAAAAAATTCTGAATATAGACACTAGATCATCATCGATCCATGTTAGTTTTGTGTTTTCATTCCACTTTTGATTTTGGCATGCTGGTGTTTGTTTTGGCGGCTCTTTGTGATTATAATTGGTGGATTTGTCTTTTGTTTTCCAACAGAAATCCAGGCCAGTTACTTGTTTAAACCCTGAAACTGGATTGGGTAAAGTATGAATTTTGTCAAACGGCAATGACAGTACCCCCTTGTTCAACAAATTAATCCTTTGATGGCCTTTTACTACATAATATTAGGACGATTACCATAGCTGGGTAAACATGTACTTATTTAAAGGTCGCTTACATCAAAGCAAACTACCACAATGTTATTATTGCAGTTATTTTGAAAGCATTATTTCTGATACTTCTTTATCATATTTTTGAGACATTATTGAAGTTTAGTGTAATGGTGCCTATAATTTGAAACCAAGAAATGTACTTCATTCACATGTTAAAATCTTCAATGTGTATGTGGTGATGCCATGATGTAAACAAGGTCACTATATATGCAAGCAATTAACCAAACACTATTTTCGTTGTTGTGATACTGGTATCACATTTTAATGAAATAGGTATTTAAAAATTAAACTCACAAAATGTAGTCACTTTTCCAGCATCATATGATTTGAATCAGTTGCAGTAGAGTCAGACTACAGCACGGTTTTCTACAGTTTGTTGTGTATAACTGAAGTCTGTTGTTTATAGGGCATGCATATCGAGTATGCGATGCCAACCCCCAAAAATGCTATATAATGCAAATGACAAGCAAAAAAGTCTCATAAAATTAGTGCAACTGTATGTCATTCCCTGGAAGAAACTAAGTAAAATATTTGGACATCACAATTACTAGTGATCTGAAATGGAACCTTCAAATTCAAGAAATATTCACCAAGGCAAATCATACTCTAGGCCTGTTAAGACCTAACTTATCATCTTGCACACAAAATGTGAAAGAATTAGTTTTCAAGGGTTTAGTTACACTTATTTCAGAATACATGTATGCTCATACAGTTTGGGACCCCGACTCCCAAGTATTACAGGATAAATTTGAAGAAGTCCATATTACATCCAATTATGACTGCACACCAGGAATTGTGACCACAGTATTTAATACGCTGTCACGGAAGTCCTTGAATCAGTGTAGATTAGAAAACAGGTTATTAACTTTTCACCAAGATTTAAAAAACACTGCAAAAATCCCCTGTTATAATTATACCAAATCAAAAAGAACTAGCAGAAATCAGTATGAATATTCTTACAAGATGCCCATTACTCAAACAGATAGTTAAAAATGTTCCCAAGAAGCATTAAAAGATCTCTGTAAAACCAAATTAACGCATTTTTAGTTCTACTGGTCATAGACTAGAAGAGCTTATGCGATGGTCTGTTGTCTATCGTCTGCCCATTCAGTAGCACAAGTTTGTTATCTCTACTCCTCCTAAACTACTTAATATTTCTAATATTTTTGCCCATTTTTCTGTTCATCCATCCATAATTCATACTTTAATTTTCAGAGCAAAACTTCAAAACCATTGAAGATATCTCTGAAATTTGGCATGCATATTAGACTGGTGGTCCAGATTTGCCGTTTGCTATTCTTAATTCTTCAGGTGTAATATTAGTATTATTTTTGTATGTTTGTCTGTCCATCCAACCATCTATTATCCATCCTTTCATTCCCAGGGTAAAGCTCAAAAAACCTTTTATGAGGACATTTCATGAAAAAGTATATTAAAAAAAGGCATATTTGGAAATTTAGCTCATTGTCACTTCTACCCCCACACTACTTGGAGGATTTTCTTCATACTTTGTAGGTTAGATATGTGGTTGGTATAGATCCACAGTAAGGTTTTACTTTTTTTCTCTGGCCCATTTTTTAGGACAAACTGAAAAATTGTGCACAAGGGGTTTTGGGGGAATTAATTTTGCTATCACTTCTTCCATAAAGCTTGGAGTATTTTATTGCCAAGCACACACTAGTGGAATGCAAGATATAGGAGTCTCTTTTCTAGTGGTGGTGCTACCAGTCGCATGCCAGATTTGCTTGAAATATAACAGTCCTCAGTAAAGTTAAGCTGTTTGATTTCAACCAAATTTGGCATGCAACTTTACATTGATGAGACCTTTAATGAGTTTGACTTTCAGCATTTCACAACATCGTTGTACAGGAGTTATGGATCCTTATTGTCCATCTTTCTAACTTGGATTTGTGCAGCATAACTTTACTTTGGAATCTTGGATTTCAACCAGTGTCATACACCTTTATATTGAAGAGACCTTGAGTGAGTTGAATTTTTAGCATTCCACATCATCACTGTAGAGGAGTCATGACCCAAGAATGCCTATTCTCCTAATGTTGGTTTTCCAGAACTGTTTTCTCTGTTTAAAGCATTGCCAAGTAAATTGTAGTGGATGGGGACCTTTGTGATACATCCATGTCTAATACGTCTAGTTACAAATCAAACAATGCTGACACATGAATGAGTTGGTTGGTATTCAGCAGGGTGAGCATTAATCATGTTTGAGCATCATGGTCTGCAGCCCCCATCCCCTTCTCTCTCTCTCTCTCTCTCTCTCTCTCTCTCTCTCTCTCTCTTTTTAAAATGATAAATATATTAAACTAACATCATCTACCCAAATGGAGAAGCAGTATTTAACTCAACTGCTTAAAATGGAATTGTGAAAAAATTAGAAATTTCAGAAGTATGTAAAGAGTAAATGTTACATTAATTCAGTAATTTACTAAACCAAGATGTTTTCTTTAAGTGAGTCACTATACCTATTAGATAAAGAAGCGTATAGATTAAATGAATGCTTTTATAATGCATTTTATATTTTATGAATATTAGATAAGGCATCAACAATGAATGCAATCTACGAGGTACCCACCATCTTAAAGATGCCTGATATGACTTACATAGGATGGATTCAAATGATTTTTAACATTTAATTAATTGGTATCAGGAATTTAAGTTTATGCATACCAGTTTGATTAATTTATCCATTCTTTTTAGTGAATATTGTGCTTTTCCTCCAGGGAAACAATATATTCAAAAATGGACCTTTTTATTGTAATTGATACAAATGTTATATTTTATCGTGTCCATCAATTAATATTGAGTTGCAAATACTGTGTTAAATATAAAGTGTATGAAATCTTCATTTAAAAGACATTTTCCACCAGATATTCATGTGAAACTCGAGTTGATGAATGTCAGACTTTTGGCAGTCATTGATAGGCAGCGAATTTTGTCATGGTTTTTGTTTTTCAAATACAGAGTGCTGTATTAATTTAAGTTACCTTTCTGTTTCTTTGTGTAGACTGTAACTGATGTTATTTTAATGTGTCTGAAAATTAGGGGCAAGAATAAAATTACCAACCATGACCGAGTATTTACAGTACATGAAAAACAAATTCAGAGAAAGAATTATGGGTGTCTGAAAACATAGAGTGTCTGGAGACTTAGGGTAAAGACAGTATCGTTCTTAACTTAATAAGTATTCAAGAAATAGTGTTAGAATTCTTAATTTAATGAGTATTCAAGAAATAGTGTTAGAATTCTTAACTTAATGAGTATTCAAGAAATAGTGTTAGAATTCTTAACTTAATGAGTATTCAAGAAATGGTGTTAGAATTCTTAATTTAATGAGTATTCAAGAAATAGTGTTAGAATTCTTAATTTAATGAGTATTCAAGAAATAGTGTTAGAATTGTTAATTTAAGAATAGTGTTAGAATTGTTAATTTAATGAGTATTCAAGAAACGGTGGTAGAATTCTTAATTTAATGAGTATTCAAGAAACTGTTAGTATTCTTAATTTAATGAGTATTCAAGAAATGGTGTTAGAATTCTTAATTTAATGAGTATTCAAGAAATAGTGTTAGAATTCTTAAATTAATTAGTATTCAAGAAATGGTGTTAGAATTCTTAATTTAATGAGTATTCAAGAAATAGTGTTGGAATTCTTAAATTAATTAGTATTCAAGAAATAGTGTTAGAATTCTTAACTTAATGAGTATTCAAGAAATGGTGTTAGAATTCTTAATTTAATGAGTCTTCAAGAAATGGTGTTAGAATTCTTAATTTAATGAGTATTCAAGAAATGGTGTTAGAATTCTCAATTTAATGAGTATTCAAGAAAGTGTTAGAATTCTTAACTTAATGAGTATTCAAGAAATGGTGTTAGAATTCTTAATTTAATGAGTCTTCAAGAAATGGTGTTAGAATTCTTAATTTAATGAGTATTCAAGAAATGGTGTTAGAATTCTTAATTTAATGAGTATTCAAGAAAGTGTTAGAATTCTTAATTTAATGAGTATTCAAGAAAGTGTTAAAATTCTTAATTTAATGAGTTTTCAAGAAATGGTGTTAGAATTCTTAATTTAATATGTGTTCAAGAAAGTGTCAGAATTCTTAATTTAATGAGTATTCAAGAAATGGTATTAGAATTCTTATATTCAAGAAACAGTGCTAGAATTCTTAATTTAATGAGTATTCAAGAAACAGTGTTAGAATTATTAACTTAATGAGTATTCAAGAAATAGTGTTAGAATTCTTAACTTAATGAGTATTCAAGAAATAGTGTTAGAATTCTTAACTTAATGAGTATTCAAGAAATAGTGTTTGAATTCTTAACTTAATGAGTCTTCAAGAAATAGTGTTAGAATTCCTAATTTAATGAGTATTCAAGAAATAGTGTTAGAATTCTTAACAAAATGAGTATTCAAGAAATAGTGTTAGAATTGTTAATTTTAAGCACTCTCAGCATTTTTTGGGAAGAATTACTGTGCTGGAGAAGCACTGTGAATTTTTGCACAACTCTTTAACCACTGATACTGTATTTCTTGCAGGAAATTATGAGTACATCATAGCAGAAAAGAAAGGAGAAAAGAAGAATGTTGGTTTAATCAAACTTAATCGTCCAAGAGCCTTAAATGCATTATGTGATGGATTGATGAAGGATTTGAAAAGCGCACTGGATGCCTTTGAAACAGATAAAGATGTTGGTTGCATAGTTCTGACAGGTTCAGAGAAAGCATTTGCAGGTATGGTCAGGTCACTAACCCTAAACTATTTGAATATTATCATATGCCACTAACCCTAAACTATTTGAATATTATCATATGCCACTAACCCTAAACTATTTGAATATTACCATATGCCACTAACCCTAAACTATTTGAATATTACCATATGCCACTAACCCTAAACTATTTGAATATTACCATATGCCACTAACCCTAAACTATTTGAATATTATCATATGCCACTAACCCTAAACTATTTGAATATTACCATATGCCACTAACCCTAAACTATTTGAATATTACCATATGCCACTTGCTGCAAGCAGCACATTTTACTTTACAATATCCAACTTGAGATATTTCATACATTTAATATATGATGAATACTCCTGTGAGATCCTTTTTGTATATTTTATTTCAGCTGGAGCAGACATCAAGGAGATGTCACAGAAAGAGTTTTCTGAGGTGTATGGCGGTAATTTTCTTAGTCATTGGAATTCACTCACACAGTGCAAGAAACCTGTCATTGCTGCTGTGAATGGATATGCCGTAAGTTTGGATGAAGTCTTGTCCTCAGACAGAAAACATTTCTCCATGTATACAAAAACAGTTGTGTCACCTTTTATTTCCAAACTCGTCTTCAACTGTATACAGTAAATAAATTAGGTATGAAAGTACTCCCAAACATATTCTTTAACTAAAAAGCAAAAGGATGCACACTTATTTAATGTTGAATGCTTTCCACTAGAAATTTACTTTTAAGCGTGACTACCTGCTTTAACTTTCTTTCCTGCAATATAAATATGGTAATCCCTTTCTATATAACACCTCAATATAAGGCAGTCTCATTTATAAGGCTGGTATGATTATGGATTACATTTCATTATTAAACAGAAATACAAGGTTCACACATCTGGAAATGTCCTCAGATTTTTTACAGGTCTGTGAAAAGTACTTCAGTTTGACCAAAAGGGAAACTGCTTGATATTTTCCAAACTGTTCTTGAATAACTAAAATGTAATTGAATTTTCTTTTAACATGTAATCAAAAAACATATTTAACATCACAGGATAATAATTTAACAGGGCACTTTTGTTACTGACACCTGTAAATCAAAATTGTCAGCACTCATGGAATTCACCATTATGTATCAAGACAAAGGATGTGGTTCACAAGAAATTCAGTTCATCACCTGAGTAAACAACTGGGGAAACATGAATAAAGGGTGGTGTATTTATAATAACAGATGCAAACTCGATCTATTGTAAAATGTTTTGTTGGAACCATTTAAAAGCGACAAATGCAAGGCATTGTGAATGGCGTGCGATAGAATGTTGGACATTTCAAACATGGGTGAAAGTGCCCTGAAATCACATATTAAAGGTGACAAACATAAGCGAAATGCCCAATATCAGTCTAGTATAAAAATTACATAAATCTTTGGTGCATCTTCTTCACATGAAAGTGTTTCAGATGTAATGAAACAAATGGTGAATTTGTGTTAGTTAACAGTGCTCCTTGCCCCCAAGACCAGCAGAAATACTTAATCTACTGCTTCATGCAGTCTTAAAAAGTTTATGACTAAAAATGATCTTCTTAAAAGCTGGAATACTGTGGACATTAAAACCAGTGACTAGTCACTATTCATATTAGTCTTCTGAAAACAAAAATAAATTATTAAAAGCTATGCTTCATAATGTTTTTAATGGATGTTGTAATTCTAAGACACCAACCCAGTTGCAACTGATGTTTCAATTATCACAGTTGTGAGTTGAAATTAAAATTAAAAAAATTAATATTAGATTTCTTTGAAAAAAATAATCCTTGAAAAACTTGAAAATGTCCTGGAAAAGCCCTGGAATTTTGTCTTGCCAAGTCTGTATTAATCGTTTAATATTATTTATAAAATACTTGAATATAAGGCAACCTCACCTGTAATGCAGTCCACTTTTATGGCTCCCTGGAATGGAGTCCCCTTTTATGACTCCCTGGAATGCAGTCCCCTTTTATGACTCCCTGGAATGCAGTCCACTTTTATGACTCCCTGGAACAGCATTATAGTGAGAGTATTGTTCCTTTACAAATATTTTTATTTTTCGGTACCTGTATTTAATTACTACTGAGTATCAGTGTAGTATGCAATATTTTACTTTCATATAAGTCCAGTTATGTTGCAGTTGGCTTTTGTATGACATGTTGTGATCAGGTAGGTATGTACTTGATAAATACAAAAACCAAATATATTTTAGCTTGGCGGAGGATGTGAACTTGCCATGATGTGTGATATTATCTATGCTGGCGACAAGGCACATTTTGGACAACCAGAGATCACACTTGGAACAATACCAGGTACATTGTTTTTACATTTTATAAGATACCCTCAAGCTTCTTAAAATGTTTTTGTCATATATTAATGTGGGGTTGATAAAACTCTTCCTTGTATATGCACAATTTTAATGGTTGGACTTTAACAGCTGTATACATTAAACAAAAATTCTTCTTGCCTGGAATCAAATTTTCCTGCACTGTAACTCAGTATTTTCCTTTATATTTTGTATTTTGTATGAAATTCTTGGCAGTGAAATATGCCTTTTCAGAATAATCTTGGAGTTCACATATTTTAATTAAAAAAAGTCCAGGCATAAAAAAATTGGGACATGTTTTTTTTTATCTGCCCCTGGTTTTTCCCAAATAAATGCATAAATAAATATATTGTTATTCCTAATATCATGAGTAATGAGTTACTCAGTGAGACCTTTGTTTATCTATCAGCTTAATACTCGCTGTCATGTTCTCAAGAATACATTTTTCCTTAACCATACCATAACTCGGGCAACAGATTATCCAGCTTTATTTGAAGGCTACTGTATATACTCGTGTATAATCTGGGTCTAAATGCAAACAACATCAACCCTGATCTGCCGTCACTTAATGGGCCGGCAGATCAGGGTCTGTGTTGTTTGTTCCACTGATTAGTCCTTACAAACTGCATAGACCCAGATCTCCGGCGCAATATGTGACGGCAGATCTGGGTCTATGCAGTTTACAGTTGGTATCGGCTTTTACATGAGTATATATGGTAATTCAGATTCTTGTGTTCTTTCATGAGGTGTCAAGTCCATCTTTGATATTGCTCCTCTGTGTTTACTTTTGTATACAAACCACTTTGATATAGACAATGCATGTATACCACATTTTCCAATCAGATTAAATAATGATTAGGACATTGAGGCAAACCTAGGTTATGCCATCCAATACCGAAAATGCTATACCTGTATCCACCCTAATCAGTACACTGGCCTGAATGAGCCACCCCCTCTCATTTTTTTTTGTGGAAAATCTCCAGGCAGTAGGGATAATTTCCTGATCAAACAGTTTATTTATTATTCACATATTTAGGGGGAAAGATAGGTTTTGTTTGTTGATATCTTCAAGATTTCCATCTGTCAATTCTTCATGTAGTACAATTTGCTAATATATATGGTAAAGGAGGCAGCTATGTAGCTCTATTGCTTGTTTATTGCAGCTGTAGTGGGCGTCTTTTGATGTAAAAGAAATAAGCCAAATATAGAATGTATCAACTCAGTGATTGACAGGTCACTATTGTTCAAACACTTGTGATGCCTTTCAAGTTGTATATACTGAAGCAAAAGTTCAGAACCTGAAGAAAAGTTCAGTTTTGAGAAAATTTCAGAAGAAAAGTTCAGAAGAAACGATTGTGTCATTTCTGAAGTGCACTGGTATGAGGAAGGCAACTGGTCTTGATAACATATCACCCAAAATTTATATTTGTATAAACCAGTATTGTTATGTCAATTACAAATCTTGTTAATAGAAACATTCACCCAAACTCATTCCCAAAATAATGAAAACTAACAAGAGTCACTCCAGTGTAAAATAAAAATGATCCTTTAGATAAACATAATTATTGAGCAGTAAATATTTTGCCAGCTGTGTCAAAACTCTTTCGGAGAGCAGTATGTGAACAGCTGAATGCATGTTTCAGCTGCTTCTTTCGCCCATTTCTGTTGGCTTTTAGGAATGGATATAACTGCCAGTCTGTTTTGATTGCTATAACAAAGGAATGGTAGAAGGCATTGGACAATAGTCATTATGTATGTGCGGTTTTAATGGATATGTCAAGGGCTTTTGACTGCCTGCCTCACATTCTAATTAAACAGAAGTTGATAGCCTGTGGGTTGGATGATGGGTCTGTTCATGTTCTTTGTTGTTATCTGAGTAATAAACAGTGTTCAGTTTGGTAGTTATAGAAGTGACTACTTAAATATCAGTAATGGTGTACCACAGGGTTGTATACCAGGCCCGACCATATTTAACATATTTATTAATGACATCTTTTACTTTACCAAGAAAAACACTAAATAATGTGGATGATAATACCTTGATTTATTCATAGAAGAATCTTGAAATTGTTGGAGCATGGAGGGCTAATGCCATTTAAAATCTTGTAATTTGTTTCCTATGGTATGGCATTTCTGTGACCCAGCTAACACTAACAAACTCAGAGCACTTAAAAATATGTATATTAAGACAGCAATAGTACATATGAGGAACTGTTAACAAAAGCAAACTCATGTACTCTGCATGTTAACAGGCTGAGGAATATGGCTGTTGAGACCTACAAGATTTTAAATGGCATTAGCCCTCCGAGCTTGCATGAGCTTGTAAAAGAAAAGAAAGACTGTATATTTTTTCAGGTATGTAAATATGGTAGAAATAACAAGATCCAAAACAGTCAGGTATGTAAATATGGTAGAAATAACAAGATCCAAAACAGTCAGGTATGTAAATATGGTAGAAATAAAAAGATCCAAAACAGTCGGGTATGTAAATATGGTAGAAATAACAAGATCCAAAACAGAAATAACAAGATCCAAAACAGTCGAGTATGTAAATATGGTAGAAATAACAAGATCCAAAACAGTCGGGTATGTAAATATGGTAGAAATAACAAGATCCAAAACAGTCGGGTATGTAAATATGGTAGAAATAACAAGATCCAAAACAGTCGGGTATGTAAATATGGTAGAAATAACAAGATCCAAAACAGTCGGGTATGTAAATATGGTAGAAATAACAAGATCCAAAACAGTCGGGTATGTAAATATGGTAGAAATAACAAGATCCAAAACAGTCGGGTATGTAAATATGGTAGAAATAACAAGATCCAAAACAGTCGGGTATGTAAATATGGTAGAAATAACAAGATCCAAAACAGTCGGGTATGTAAATATGGTAGAGATAACAAGATCCAAAACAGTCGGGTATGTAAATATGGTAGAAATAACAAGATCCAAAACAGTCAGGTATGTAAATATGGTAGAAATAACAAGATCCAAAACAGTCGGGTATGTAAATATGGTAAAAATAACAAGATCCAAAACAGTCGGATATGTAAATATGGTAGAAATAACAAGATCCAAAACAGTCAGGTATGTAAATATGGTAGAAATAACAAGATCCAAAACAGTCGGGTATGTAAATATGGTAGAAATAACAAGATCCAAAACAGTCGGGTATGTAAATATGGTAGAAATAACAAGATCCAAAACACCCAGGTATGTAAATATGGTAGAAATAACAAGATCCAAAACACCCAGGTATGTAAATATGGTAGAAATAACAAGATCCAAAACAGAAATAACAAGATCCAAAACAGTCGAGTATGTAAATATGGTAGAAATGACAAGATCCAAAACACCCAGGTATTGTAAAAACAGCTTTAGTTCTGTCGCAGGATTTTTATGGAACTTGATTCCAAATAAAGCAGGAACACTCAACAGCTGCTGCTTTAAATGATTTTAATAAATTTATCAATGGCTGGAATGGCATTAAATACAAATGTGCTATGTGCAAATAGCTTTTACTTCAGTCTTAACTTATGCTTGGCGAGTTTTTATGCATGCTTTTTACAATTGGCCGAAAAGGTTTAGCTCTTGTGCATATTTTGCTTATTTTCTTTAATTTTAGTTGCTTTTAATTATTCAGAGTTTTAGTTCCCTACATGTGATATTTATTCAGTAATATGTATATTTGTATATACTTGTGGATGCACTTGTCATGTAAATCTATTTAAAATTTATGTGAAACTGTATATGATGATGGTATATATCTGTTGTTTATGTACGTTTCAATCTGTAGTGGGTGTGGGTGGGTGTAGGTAGGTAGGTATAGTAGGATAGTAGGTGGGTAGGCTAGCTGCAGTTTCCCCCAACCCCAAATGGTGAATCTATGTGTTCATATATGTACTTTGTTAAGACTTGTGCAATTATGTGTTAGTATATGTACTACTGATTGATTGCATGTATGTTTGTTATTTGTCTGTATGTACTGTTAAGTTAAGTACTATTTTATGTTAATATCTTTACTTTTGTATGGATTGCATACAATTAATGTTTGTAATTTGTCTTGTTGTATGAATAATCCTGAATGTTATTTAGATTTTTGTTTTAAATAGTCAGTAGTAAATGTTCAATAAAGCTTGCGTTTCATATGTTGTAAGAATATGCACCAACTTTAAGTAAAGATTACTTGAACTTTAATTTGAACTTGGAAACACTTGTCTCATCATGTATTTGCTATCAGATATGAGTTTTCTGTAGTGTTCTCCCAAAAGTTGGCATAGCATTATTTGACAATTTTGAACCAACTGAATATCTTAAATTGAATAGTGACTATTTCAGGCCTATAATTTTTAAAAAAATTCCTTGTAGCCATAAGGACTAGTAGATTTAGAAATCTACTAGTCCTGCTGAATTTGTACTAGTCCTTCCCACAAAACAGTGTCAGACACGTATCTAGATTAACAATACTTTTATTTCTTAAATATCACAATCATTCAGAAAAACAGATCTTGCTTTAGAAATCACCAAGATTACTTGAAAATATTCACTACAAGTCCACAAGAAAAACAATGATTCTCCAGAAATTCAGTGTAAAAGAAGATGACTCAGTAAACACTTTTAGAGCCTCATCATCCAGAAAAAACCCAAATAAGAGAAAAAGACCAAGACCTCATTCACTCTGGTCATTACGTATCATAACTACACAGATATATGATTTAAGGCAGTACCCATTGTTCTAGCCCTCAGGGATAGCACTGAATCATGGAGATTTATGCGATTAACTCTGAGAGAACTTGGACATCGTCTGTTAAATCAGATTTTCAAAAATTACATATGATAACGTAACTAAATGCTGACTGGTGACAATTGAAACTTTACTAGCCATCAAACTATTAAATTTATAAAAGCTACTAGTCCAACAGGAATTTGCTATGTACCATTATGACTACCATTTATATTCACTTATAAGTCATGTCCAACTGCAGACAACATAGACCCAGATTAACTGTTGCATAATGCACTGGCAGATCAGGGTGTATGTTGTTTGTTCTACTGATTACTCCTAACAAACTACATAGATCCAGATCTGCCTGTTCATTATGCAACAGTAGATCTGGGTCTATGCAGTTTGCAGTTGGACTCGTCTTATAAGCAAGTAATACAGTATCCCTTCATTGTACTCATGACCACAGTGCATTTGTGCATACAAAATTGTGCAGACATTTCCATACTATTGTAAAGTTTTCAGCTTTTCCCCCCATTTTCTTTACTAATTATAATGCCCCATGGGAATGAGCAATCATGGAAGTCTGAATTTTATTTTCCCATTAAAAACATTATGTAGGAAGAGCTATTTGTATAATCTTTATCCCCAAACTGTTATTAAACATTACTCACTGATACAAATCTTTATCCCCAAACTGTTATTAAACATTACTCACTGATACAGATCTTTAATTAGCACAAAGTTGTTAAAACAAGACAAATTCAAGATAGAAGTACCCAGTAGTTCTCTTTAAAATCCTGAAATCTTTCGGATGATTGTACATAACGGTAGTACAGTCGTGCACAAAGTTTATCTGGAGAAAGGGTTTGCTTATAAGTATAACAATATACCTCAAGTATTTACCACGAAAATGAATTTTCTCAGTGTCCTGTGTGTTTCTTAAATCAAAAACAGTTGATGAAATCAGTTTAGTATTCACATTTCAATACCTCAAAGGTTAAGATAACATGAAATAAATAGGGAATCAGTGTCTGTTCTGTGCTTTGTAAATTTTTGAAAGGAACTTATTATTCTCACTCAACTGGTTTCATTTGTCCATGACCGTCTTGTAACTGGGTACAGTAATAGTCTACTTTTATAGGGTCTAGAATGAAAATTAATTAGATACCAAACTGCAGATTGCATGGGTTTATTATGCCCCACCACAAAGGTTGATGGGGAAAAAGTGTTACCCTTGTCTGTCTGTCCATCACACCTTAAGTTTTGCATTTTATTCAGTTTTTCCGGCATTGTAAGTCCTAGAGTCATGTAACTTTGTGATTATTTTGGTGAGTACCACAAATAATCAACCCAAAAGTAGATCACTGTGACCAAATTTCTCGTTCTAGCAACTTTGGTTCAATTTCTCAGGCATTGTTTTTCAACAAAGACATGCAGCTTGGTGTGTAGACACATCTTGGTGAGTACAACATCACCCTGCTCAAACTAGGTCGCTGTAACCTGATTTTCATGTTCTAGACTTTGCTCAAGTTTTACATTTAGGCCAGTTGTTAGGCATGGCTTACACCAGAGACATGCAGCTTGGTAGATGGATGCATCTTGGTATGTACAACATCATCCTATCAAAATTAGGTCACTGATCAATGTCTAGCACTTCCATTACTTCAGTTGAGTTCTGCATTTAGGTCAGTTTCTCAGGCAATACTCATCACAGAATTGTGCAACTTGGTATGTAGATGTGTATTGGTCAGAACAACATCATCTTACCAAAAGTAGTAGCTTATATTTCCTGCTTTAGTGACTTGGGTTAAGTTTTGCATTGAGGTCGATATTGTAATGTGCCGGGGTTCAAGACCAAATAAAATGAAATAGATGGGTGGCTCAAAATGTTATGATTGAATAGGTCTCTCCAGTGTATTGAAGTGCCAGCAAAATGATGCTTTCACTACAAAAGTTCTTATTTAAATTATAATAGTACAAAACATGACAAATGAACAGTTGGCACAATCTATTCTTTTGATTCCATGCTTGTATCTGTTTTCTCACACAAATTTAAGTGATAAATTAAATTGTCAAAATATGACATTTGCAAATGTATTGAATGACATATATAACAGAGGTGGTGATAATCAAAGCATGTTAAAAAGACAAGAATAACAGCAACGTTAAATAGCAGGTTAAAACTAGCCTAAAAGTTCAAATAATCTTGATTCACATAAACACAAGTTCAAATAATCATATTTTCCAAAGCCAGTCTTGCACAGAAAAGTGATTTTGTGGTTGACAAAAATAGTTTGAGAAATACCAAAGTGGTACTAGATTTTTAAGTCAAATCAATGTTTGGAACCAGACCTGGGTTTGTGATTTAGATTTAGTTAACAAAAATGCTAGTGGCACAGTCTGGAACTGGATGTTAACAGTCATACTACTTATAGTGGGTTACCTCCCATGGTTATGATAACCCCACTGCCACAACAATGTAAATTTGGTGCGAAAATGCCACCTGGAGAAAACTGTATGCTTTTACAACTGCATCACACTCAATTTTGATTGCATTTGCAGCGATCTTTTCTCTTCAATGGCTTTAGTGCAGAATGTGATGATTTTTTCCAACGTACTGGAGGAAAAAGTATAATTTTTTGCTTGCAGTGATGGGGCACAAGGCTGATGATGTTACAAGGTAGTACTTAGGCAGGCATCACAATATTCCAATGATATCACAATGAAAAGCAATAAGCCTGTAAACACAGTCAGGTTCTTTTTGCCTTGTTTTGTTTTGATTTAAATATGTGATTATAAATATAAGGTAGGATCTGGTCAGGTGTATTAATGAGCAAAGTTGATGTACTAAGGTTTAGATGACCCTGGGGTCAAAACAGCTTTTGGCAGCAATATATTCTGAAAGAATATGAGCTGTGAGGAACATGGTCAACAGTGTGTTTTGTGGTTTTGAAGTACGCTCCTTGCAGATGATTTAATGTGGCGGTCGTAACTAGTTTACCTTGCTATTATATTTTGAAGAACTTTTAACTGTTTCACAATTTGGATGGAGAGGTTTTGTTTGTTTGTTTTTATCTTTACTGGAACCCAGCTGAACCACAAATGACGAAACAGTGGATTTCACCCCTATGTATAGGTTTTGGGAACGCACTTGGGAAATTCCAAGATGTAGTTTTCATGAATATTACCAAATATGGAAGAATTAAAATAAATAATAACACAAGTGCCCTCTAGTGGAAAGCCAAGTGGCCAATACACACAGTAGTAACAATGGCACCCGATTTTGAATGGCAATAATAGCAAGCATTTCACAGTGAACTGCAAGCAAAATAAAATTTAACATGAACAATTTCATCACATTGATGAAGAAATATTATGAAAATACATGAGTTTTGTATTAACTCTGAAGAAAAATGGATATAAGTGCTTATTTCACCAAAGTAGAAGACAAGTGTCAGTGTACAATATGACCATATACAAACTGGAGCATCAAAAATATTTCTCCAGATGACGAATATTTTGAACAAATCATTGTATATGATATACCCATACAAAAAAATACATTTCTCGTGCAGAAAATTCTTATTTCAAAAACTTACACACCAACAGTTATGTTAACATTATTCACATTTGAAACAGTGGTACAAATATTCCAACTTGAGGGGAATGTAAATATAAAAACATAAAAGTAGATTATGTTATTTCCATACATTATTATTGTAATGATATATGTTCATACACTTGATGAGTAAAAAGTATGAAAAGGTAGTCAGGTTTGCTTCAGTATCTCTGGCCTTATTGGTCACAGAGGCATGCAATTTTGTATGTGGATGTGTCTTGGTGAGTACAATAGCACCCTACCATATTAGGTTACTGTGACCTTCATTTAACACTTCAGTGACTTCAGTTAAGTTTTGTGTTTATGCCAGCAGTTTCTCTGGCATTATTTGCCACAGTGGCATGCAACTTGGTATGTTGATATGTCTTGTTGAGTACAACACTAACTTACCCAAAGTAGGCCACTGTGACCTACATCCTATGCTTCAGTGACTTTGGTTCAGTTTGCATTTAATAATTCAATTTCTCAGGCATTATTGGTTAGAGGCATGCAACTATGCATGTGGATGCATCATTTTCGAGTACCACCTTAGGTCACTGTGATCTATATTTCACACCTCACTGACTCGTGTTACGTTTTCCATTTATGTCAGTTTCTTATACACATTTGACTACAGGATTGTATGAAAGAAGGATGGCTGAACATGTGTGTTCCTGGAACACATTTCTAGTCTTCTGAAAAAAATGTTATTCATTGAATGATAATGATCAATGTTTATAAGGTAAATAATGTAGTTTAAAAAACAAATAACAAACAGTTTTAGCAGTACCATCCAACTGTCACATTTTAAATTGTGCAGTATGCCATATTCTTATCATTTTTTACCCTTCTCATCATTGGCAAAACCACATTCAATATGTGAGATCAATCTTCTTGATTTATAATTTAATATTTATGATACAATGTTACTGACTTTTTTCACCAGACAAAATAAAAATCCCATATATTGGAACAAATGTTTGAATTTTTAAAAATTCAGATGTTGAGAAAGAGCTGATGTTTGAATTGATGTAGGAAAAATATAATTATTTTTCAGAAATTTCTGTGTTTTGAGTTTTACAGATTCAAATTTGTACAGGTTTTACCATAATTCTCACATTTGATATATCCCAGACTCTCAGACAATAGGTATTTCTCCACCCTGCATAATAAGTATTTTTTTAAAGAAAATTATAAGTATGCACAAACACAATAATTTATACATGCAGTTTAGTGGAGTCATTTTAATGGTTTTAAGAGTAGTTTTTAAATTTAAGATTTACTTGTAAATTTATTTTTATGCCAGTTTCTTTCAGTGTGGAGTCTTTGACAGAGATATAAAATTGCTCATCTTTTTTTAAATATAAGCAAAGCAATAGTGAATAATAAAAAGAGTTTAAATTTTCTGAATAATCTTCCCATCTTAAGAACGTTCCAGTAATAGATCTTTTGTGAGTTACTAGCCAGATTTTTCTCAAAAATTACCTCTTTGCAAATGACAAGTGGACAAAAACAACAAATTTAACTAGACAAATTTCTTGCAAATATTGTCAGAAAGTAATTTGTCTTTTTTATTAACAGATACTAGTTTCTGAATAATATTCAGATGTTATATTTTAAAATGTCTTTGCCACTTGAAATGATAGTTTCCTTTATATGACTCAAGAGGGGACTACAGAATTAGTTTTACTGAAAGAGAAATAATTCCTGATAAAATGTTCATAAGAACAGTAACTCTTTTACTTGGCAAATCAGCCGTTCCTTCTCAGCAGTTTACACATATACTGTATACATCTGCTACATTTTTTGGTGAATATAGGTGCTGGTGGAACACAGAGACTTTGTAAAGCCGTTGGAAAATCAAAGGCAATGGAAATGGTCCTCACAGGAGACAGAATGTCTGCCCAAGAGGCACATACTTCAGGTAGATGACAGGGTGGAATGCAAGGTTTTTAGCCCAACTCCCACTTCCATTTTAGGCTTTACATTGTCCTAATTATCCCTGTGCTTTTTGAAGAAAAGGTTGGGATTATGTTATCCTGCCTGTCCAGACATACATTGGTATGTGTATGTAATGTCATGCAACTCCTCCTATACTGTTTAAGATTACCGTCTATACTCGCGTATAAGCCGGGTCAGAATGTAAACAACATAGACCCTGATCTCCCGTCGCGTAATGTGCTGGCAGATCAGGGTCTATGTTGTTTGTTCTACTGATTAGTCCTTACAAACTGCCTAGACCCAGATCTGCCGGCGTATTATGTTACAGCAGATCTGGGTCTATGCAGTTTGCAGTTGGTATCGGCTTATGCGCGATTATATATGGTAAGTCTTCAAACCTTGGAGTATGATTGGAAGTTGTATGAAGATGTGCACAACAGTTGTCAAATTGTGAAACAGCCCTGGGGGTTAGGTGTTTTACATAAATTGTAAAATTGTGAAACAGCCCTCGGGGGGGGTAGATGTTTTACATAAATTGTAAAATTGTGAAACAGCCCTTGGGGGTAGGTCTTTTACATAAATTGTAAAATTGTGAAACAGCCCTGGGGGGTAGGTGTTTTACATAAATTGTAAAATTGTCAAACAACCCTGGGGGGTAGGTGTTTTACATAAATTGTAAAATTGTGAAGCAGTCCTGGGGGTTAGGTGTTTTACTTAAATCAAATGACTCCCAAATTATGAGACTAATGTGTCTGAGAATTATTGTGTGTGAGATTATTGACCAGAGTGTTAATATGCGTCAGATGAGGGTTTGAATGTGACCCCTGGGTCCTGCCTCAGGGGCGTATAGTTGTGGCCCCTGGGTCACAACTTAGAAACTATTGAGATCCTTACCCTATAACTATATATTGATTTTCTGGTATGAAAAAGACAAATTCATATGTGCAACTGACTTTTGCAAATGGCTTATACATAGAAACTATTGAGATCACCATGCTATAACAATATATATACGTACAGGGCATGAAAAGACGTTTATACATGCAACCAACATTGGCCTGGGATCCATACCAAACCCAGGGTCATAACTTGGAAAGTATTGAGAACCCCACCCTATAACTTTAAGTAGACTTAATTAGTCAGAAAAGACAAATTTATACATACAAATGACATTGGTTCAGGGATCGAAACCCTAGAACCAAGGACTTAGCCCCTGGATCATAACTTGGAAGCTATTGAAATTCCCACCCAATAACAATATACATGTACACTTGCTGTGCATAAAAAGACAACTTCAGATATGCAGCTAAAGTTGGTCCCTGGATTTATTCTGACACCCAGAGACTAGACCCAAGGGCCATATATTTCAGGGGTGGGGTGGGGTATGCAGGGATATGTTTACAAACAATCTAGTATTTCTTGATATTTTCCTGATATTTTCAGTTAGCTTCTTTTGTCTATTTGACAGTTATTTTCAGCCTGATATTTTCATACATTAACTGCTTTGGACTGTAAAAGTAGACTCACCCATAAAAGATTACATTGCAAGTAATAGCTTAAAAAGGTTTGCAAGGATTATGTGTGAAACTGGGGTTGTTGGACATGGTAGCAACTGCACCCAACCTTCAGCTTTTGGTACAAGGTTTAGGGAGCCCAATAGCCAGAAGCTCACATAGTTGTTCCTTGCTATAAAAACACAACCTTTGTGGATTAAATGAAACATTCATGTGGGTTGAATACCTTTATAAAACAAAGGCATGGCTTGGGGTTGGTGCTAAAATGTCAGAAGAAGTCACCAAATTTTGCCCTGGAATGTTTTATTATTCTTGGTATCAGGAAAGTGTTGCTCTTTTGAATTTTCCTTTCTGGATCATGGTCTAATTTAGCCTTAGTCTTTACCCAGTATCTACCACTGTTTTCTTTAAAAATTATCTACCAGTGTTGTCTTTAATAATTACCCTCTTTCTCTGAATGTTTTCTTTTAAAACTAGTAGATAAAAATGTATATACACCAAGGTTTGTTTAATGAGGTAAACTTTCCATTTAAACCATAAAAATCTTATTTTATTACCCTTCACTTGCAGACATTGCTGCTTTACTATGAAATAGTGATCTTTTCCCAGTATTACACAGTAACTCAGTATGTACCATGTGCATGTTCAGAATTCCACAATAACAGTAAAATATTTCTGACAGACTATTTTTGTAATCTGCTTATAATATTCATGTTATATAATATAATAAAATTGTTGTAAATTTAGTTGTCTAAAAAAACATGCAAAAAATGACATGCCTGTAACAATTTTGAGATTTATTAAATATAAGCATTGACTCTCCCTGCAGGTCTTGTCAGTAAAGTTTTTCCTGTGAACCAGCTTGTAGATGAGGCAATCAAAACAGCTGAGAAAATTTCCAACTTCTCCAAACTTACCACTGCTATGTGTAAGGAAGCTGTTAATACAGGTAGAGTACTAGTTCCAAAATACAGTCTAGTCTTGATAAATCAACTTCAGTCTGTCCAGCTATCATTTTAATACAATGTCACGTGAGAACAATTTTAGTGGAATTAAGCTGATTCCACCAAATGGATCTTTGGCAACAATTTAATACAACGTTATATATGAGAACATATTTAGTGGAATTAAACTTTTTCAACTAAATGGACCCTTGGTAACAATTTAACACAATGTCATATATGAGAACATTTTTAGTGGAATGAAGCTTATTTCACTTATTGGAATTTGGCAGCAATTTAAGTTGGAAGTAGTATATATCATTATTAGCTAAAATATCTGAATGAGATCTAGAGTATGTGAACAAAATTATACCATATAGTGGAAAATTTTAGTGTTGGATTTTCTCAGTTTAGTGGTCTCAGAGTGAGATCACAAAAACAAATCTTGTCAAATTTACCATCTTAAATATTTTGACCTCTGTAAATTCGTATTTGCTAAAATATAACTAGTCAAAATTAAAATCCCATTTTCAAACAAAATTGACATTTTATATCCTCCAAAAATGCGGCGGCATATCTGGGTCTATGCAGTTTGTAAGGACTAATCAGCAGAGCAAACAACATAGACCCTGATCTGCCGGCGCATTATGCACCGGCAGATCACAGTCAATGTTGTTTGCATTTGGATTCGGTTTATACACAAGTATAGATGGTATTTCCTCAGAGTTTGAAAATGATTATCCTCTGAAGACGTTTACTATTCAAGTTGGTATGTTTCAGTTGAATAAAATAAGTAAATAGTTAATTAAGTTAAAACCTGTGATTATCTTTATTGCAGCCTATGAGCTTTCTTTACAAGAAGGTCTCCACTTTGAGAAGAGAATTTTCCATGCAACTTTTGCAACAGTGAGTATCTTCTTTCCTAGTTTAATTTTTTACTTGGTATATGCTGCAAGAACATTTATTTATACAACCAGAAAGTAGATTATGTTGATTTTAAGCAATTTTTAGCAGATAAAAACTAAAACTGCAAGTGTCAAAAGATCAAAAGAAATACTAATTTATGCATTTTATACACTTTTTAAACTAACGTGTATTGTTTTGCATTTTTGTGCTTTAACAAAAGCCAACCTGATATACATTGCACTTATAATGAAAAAGTAATGGCCTCCTCTTTGTTCTTTCGAGATTTTTTACAACACTGTAAATAGAATGTCATTATGCAACAAAACATTTATTTTTAACAAAAAACTTCTTTCTTGTCTCTACAATAAGTTTCCACAGTTGCATGTGTTTTTAATCCAGTCAGATGTAAAGTAATTTTGACCTTTTCAAAGACCAGACAAAGGTAATGCAGTTAAAACCAAAAAAAAAGCAAAAACAACCAGTTTCCTGGTAGAGGTCCAACAGTTTGCTTTATACATATAGTAATGAATTGCTTTATACATATAGTAATGAATCCATGGTAGTTTTTGGTCCCTGCACGTTGCAATTAAAGCTTAAACAACTGGCAATTTATAGTATAGTCCCGGTGGATTCTGAATCGTACCCAGTACTAAATCTCAGAAACTAACAGCATGCCACATCTCAAATACAGGTAAGAATATTAAGCTCCTTCCATACCTTAAAAATTTCTTTCATTTTTGCCAATGTTCAATGTTACTGCCTTGTTTTTTCAAAAAACAAGAAATTGAACACCGTCCACATGTTGAAGCGCCATGGCTGGACTAGTCTGTGTTTACAACATGGGAGTGCACAGCTTCCGGCTATTCAGCATATTCGGGGAGAGTCTGATATGAGTTGTGTCCCTTTAAAACCTTTATGAATAATTCCCCATAATTCATTTCCTTGTATTGAAAAATTGATGAACAAAATATAGAATGTTGATGCATATTATCCTAGTGTACATCTGGTATGCGGTTTCAGAAAAGACAAAAACCGTATCATTATTAAAGAAATTAAGGTATAACATTATGAAATTTTTGAATAGTTGTATGTTGACTATGTAACAAGCAGACTATGTTTGTTTACATACTGCAAGTGTGTCCGGAACATCCCATCATCCCTCCTTCTTGCATAGACTCTTCTAGTTTCCAGAAAACAACCGAAACTTTATTATTGTCTTCACTGTTGAGAGCCACATTTTTTGAAAAAAACAAGGCAGTAACATCGAACATTGGTAAATTGGTAAGAATGAAAGAAATTTGTAAGGTATGGAAGGAACATAATATTCATATCTGCATTTGAGATGTGGCATGCTGTTAGTTTCTGAGATTTAGTACTGGGTACGATTCAGAATCCATCGGGACCATGCTATAGTAGGTACAGCCACTTTGTCAACAAATTTGAAGAAAATTCAACTAGACATTACTGAAAACCATACCTTCAGTTTTTATTTGTATGACTTTGGATTTTTAAATTGCCATGCAGAGAATGAGTTTTAATCACACTTTTTGTTTACAGAATGACCGGCGAGAGGGAATGAAGGCATTTTTAGAGAAGCGTCAGCCCAATTTTACAGACAGCTGAATACTGTCTGCGATCAAAGAAAGCTTGTGTTTCTGAAAATTACCTTAGTTTTAGATCTTTCTTATAGACAGTGGACCAGTCAGATTCATATGAATTGGAATATTTACCTTGTGCCATAAAACTGTCAGTTTGCACAGAATCTTTTTGTACTGGATCATGTATTTATGTGCTGTGTATTTATGTGCTGTGATTAAGATGAAATAAATATTTTTTTATGCAGAAAAATCATAATTGTGGTTCATTTTATTTCTATCTGGGGAAGGAGGGGGGAATGAGAGGGAGGCAGAACGAAGGGCTTGACTATCATACCTATACACTATACCTAAATCTAAAATTTCAACTGGTAACAAAGGAGAAAATGCACACACGCACATATCACGGATACCTTAGCTGTTTATATCAAAGCACATTACATTTTACAAGTATCAGCATCATCATCATAATTATAATAACAAGAAGAACAATGCATAGAATAAAAGATTTAATAGTGATGTAAGAATATTGCAACAGTAACATAATGTCAACTATCTATTGGCTCACTTTTCTCTGATAACCACATTAGCCCTGTTAGGTTTCTTGTACCATAACGTCTCACAGACACACACACACACACAACATTTCCAAACCACAATTGGTAACAATATTGGATGTCATGATGCTATGCAAAGTTGATATAGAGCTTTGGAGTTTAATCCCATTTGGAGAATAAGATATATTTATGTGTGTGTTAACATTCTTTTAGTTCAAATATCATGTTATGCATGGTGGAAAAACTTGATTTCGTACAAATTAAATGAGAACAATTTCACAGTATAAAAGATCATTAAAAAAGGAAGAAACTAGAGAAAACCAGAAAGTTACGCTTAATAACATCCTATTATATATTATCAAAGAAATGGAACATGCTGTACATACTCTTCAGTTCACCACATTCCAGTATTTCTCCTTCAAATATGTTCCCCGATTACATTAACATTAGGGATATAAGCCTGCTACCTCCCGAATCCAGCCCTATGGGGCGCTCTACAGATAATACATGCTTCTGAGAGAGTGATAGGTGTAAGATGAAGTATTTTGCATTTTGTATTTTGCATTTGCAACATGCACAATGGAGAGAATGTTGGCATACCGCTATGTTACTTTTATGTGCTGTGGCTGAAATTTCTTTACATATTGTACTTGTGGAAATTGGACATGATCTAAGCACACAACAGACAAAATGGCCGCTCCAAAGTACTCGAAAAATCAGCCTGAATTAGTCAAAAGTGCACTATTTTCAGCAGTTATTAAAATAGGGAAACGAATTTTGCCAGAGCAGACAATACCAACCTCTGAAAGTACTATGAATGAATTACAGAATATCTAAAAAGTAGACAAAGTTGTCGGCTGTTTTTTTAAAAATTTACCTTTGAAGTCCAGGAAGTGAAAATGACCAAGCGGAGCTAGCAGTTTTTTCAGAGGTGCACATCTTAAGTAAGACCAAGCTGTATACTCAATAACCCAAATTTCACCCATCAATCATGCACCAAAATAAAGGGAATTCAAAGTTCTTTTAATAATACCTAAAATATACAAGATCTTTTTTAAATAGCCAGGACAGCCAGTGAGGAAAACCTAGGTAATTCTTTTTCTTAAAAAATCTAACCCTATCACATATACACAAAGGGCAATAACTATTCCCCCCTACCTCCCCTTGCCACCGCCAGGTGTCGCTAGTTTTTAAGCTTCACTTGTACGGATAACACGTACATTATACCTCCAAACAATCCAAGCCATCTTAGTGTTAAATTGGACCATCCGACTTTAAATTTGGATTTATTGTGTTGGACAATCGTTCTTCTACAGGTTGTATACATTATTTTTACAAATTTGAGTGACTTTGTCACCTTTTATGGTCTTCGTCTATTTAAGACCATGTTACAACATGCTATAGTTGAACTTGTGTTGTCATTTACAAGTTAGCACCACTCCACACACCTAAAGTTCGTCGTTTGCAACTGTCAGCCACAGTAACATCAGCGGCAAGGGAGGAGAATAATGTTGACATGGTACAACCGTCCGCCTTCGAACAGATGCGACGTCTGGTCCAGGAAATGACGACGCAACTATTGACATAAGGCCAGATATTACCCTTATTTCCCTCGTTCGCTTCCACAGCTTTTTCCGACTCATTGGGTGAGTGTCTCCCCAATTTTAGGCTGCCCAGTGGGCTTAAGTCCCCCTGCATGGCTGAGCATGGCCTTCAGGCCTGTAAGTCAGGATGCATGGGGTTTTTACCGGATCCATTGGATCCATTTCATTATACAACCTCTCCGCCACCGGCCGTCCAACCGTCCCAGCGTTAGAACTTTGTTGATAAAACGGTCCGGACAGCTAGAATTTACGGGGAACTTAGTGACAGATCCGTCCGTCAAGTCATACCGTTGACAACATATACATACTATGACGGAGATTTTAGTGAGAAATCTGTCCATCCAGGCAGGCCCTTGGAGTGGCCGGTATCGGTGATAGCCGGACCGTCGCCAGCATCCAGGCCGACCACACGCCAGGCAAACCAGCTGACCGTTCCGGCAGTGCCGGCCTTCCATATGTTCATGGCTTCTCCACAAGGGAGAGTTATTGACATTGTCAAAGATGATGGAATTGCATCATCTATGCCACCTGGTATGCTCTACCCAGAGATGCAGGCTGTACCAGAACACGACTCGACACACAGTGAGTGTGACAAAGCTCCTGCAAATCAGCCGTACTCAGATCCAACCATGGAACGAACTGAGTTTAGCTTCAAGGCTGCAGTGGAGGAAATTTATAGGGTGTTGGCAACTTCAGAATGCCCTCCACCTCGTACCGCCACTCAAGACTACAAAGTTAAGGCGTCTGTAGATCTTGACGAGGAGGAAGAGGTGTCGTCCTTCCGGCTCCTTCCCCAATCGTCAAAAATTAAGGAGATCAATGATCGTCCGTCAGGACGAATAGGTGATCCGGGGAATGCTAAGGTTTTCTTTTCAGAAAGCCAAGTACCAGCGACGTTCTCATGTCGCTGGTACAAAACTCACTCAGACGCCTTCAGTACTGATCTCCCGGCCCTTGACAAAAATCTAGCAGCAGTTCACATGTCCGTTCCACTGTTTTATAAAGTGGACAAAAATGTGTTCCATGCCATGTCAAAGCTAGTCCGAAATGTAGTCGCTACATATTCAATGTTAGACTTGGCTTCATTAGCCATTTTCCGACTCGCCAACAAATCTGGCAATGACCACGCTTGGGAGGCAACGGCCCGGATTGCTAGAGTTATTTACAAGGCAGCTCACCATTCCATGGCCAATGCGTTGACTGCTTCTGCCAATTTTTTGACCTGATACGACGTGACGCATGTCTACGGTCAATGTCGCTCAAGCCCCATCATACTCTGGCTTTAAGGATGACCCCATTTGGGTCACCGTTACTCTTTGGAGGAAATAATGAAGAAGTTCGGAGGCAGGCAGCTCAGGTACTGCCCCTCCAACTCGCCGCCCAACAGACGTTTCGAAACAATCAGCCCCCACCACAGCGGAGGGATTATAGGCAGACCAGGGACAAGGATCCTTCTAATCAAATGTGCAGTATGGATCCCAGCCCAATGCCAGGAGACAACAGTCTAACCAAGCTAGGAGGCAACCATAGAGAGGCGGCAAGAAACCAAGTTTCTCCACCTTCAAGCCTCCTAACTCTAGACGTTGACCAACCCTCCCGACCGACCTCGGACAGCCTACCTGTGGGCGGCCGCCTCCTACAATTTCAGGCTCACTGGATCACTACATTTCCTGAGAACGATTGGGTGATCCAGGTCATTTCGGAGGGGCTTCGGATTTCATTTATCCAACCCTTTTCACGGATGTACCGTCAGATCTGGAGAAAGATGCCTTTCTACAACATGAGATACGGTCGCTCATCGAAAAACAGGCAGTGAAGATTGTGCAAAAACCACACTCACGAGGGTTTTATTCCAGGCTGTTTCTTATCCAGAAGGCGAACGGCAAGTTGAAGCCAATCATTGACCTGAGTCGCCTCAGCCAATACATTTTGCCACCGAAATTCAAGATGGAGACGGCGAGATCAATCCGTCTCTCCATCTGACAGGATGAGTATGCCGTCAGTTTTGATATGACCGATACATATTTTCAAGTCCCTATCTACCCCGTGTCACGGAAATTTCTCCGTTTTTGCTTACCGCGACACGGTTTATCAGTTCAAGGTCCTACCCTTCAGCCTCAACATCAGCCCTTGGGCTTTTACCAAGGTTATAGATTGCGTCATCACCCTGTTCCTCTCGACTTCATCTACAGCAACCGCAGCATACTTGAACGACATCCACCAGAAACATATGGTAGGCTCTATTCTACTCAAAGACAGAAATGATATTCTATCACTTTTTGATCATCTTGGCTTTCTGGTGAACTGGGGAAAGTCCGATCTCCGTCCATCCCAGCGTTTTGTCCATCTGGGTATGGAGTTTCTCGCTGACCTGAATCTGGTACGGCTTCCTCGCGTTCGCGTAATCCGGATCGTCGAACTCAGCGAGAGAGTTCTTGCAACTCCTCGGATTATTCAATGTGGCAGCGGACTTGATCAAGCTCGGCCGTCTTTTTATGCGCCCCTACAAATGACGTTACTAGCACAATGGCGCCCCTTTTCAAGTCCCCTCAGTCAAACAGTGATGATCACCCCCGAGATACGATCATTCCTGCGTCATTGGCGCAACCCCGGTTGGCTGACCACGGGGATTCCTCTGAAGAAGCCCCAAGCGGAAATAAAGGTATGTACCGACGCCAGTACTTACGGTTGGGGTGCCCACCTGTTGCCTCACTTCGCTACCGTCAGTGGCACGTGGGAGCCAGGGGAGCGACCTCTCCACATCAACCTTTTAGAAATGAAGGCTGTCATCAATGCCTTTCACTTCTGGAAGGATCAACTCTCAGGCAAAACGGTCCTCATTATGTCCGACAACTCTGTGGTGGTGACTTACCTCTTCAAACAAGGGGGCACCAAATCACCCGACATGTGCATTCTAATTTGGCAGTTTCTACGTTGGTGCGACAACCTCCATATCAACGTACAAATCAGACACATTCCCGGCTGACTCAATGTCTTGGCCGAGATTCTATCCATGAAAGGTCAAGTCATTCACACGGAATGGTCTCTCCATCAATCGGTCTTTCTTCGGATTTGCTCACTTTGTGGGCGTCCGATGATCGATCTTTTTGCGACAAGGTGGAATCACACGTTGCCCACCTTCGTCTCTCCAGTTCCAGACCCAGAAACTTGGGCCGTGGACGCTCTGTCAATCCGCTGGTAGGGGTTGTGGGCATTCGCCTACCCTCCCACGGTCTTGGTACCGAAAATAATCCAGAGGTTACGGGGTCATAACTGCAAGATGATTCTGATAGCCCCTCTCAGATGGGACAAGTCCTGGGTCACCGATCTACTTGATCTAGCGATAGATCTGCCCAGGAAGATTCTGGCCAGCCCGAATCTTCTCAAGCAACCGCGGTCATGGGTGTTCCACCCCTGCCCGGACCGTCTTCTTCTTCACGCTTGGCTCTTGTCCGGACAGTCTTGCGAGACAAACAATTTAAACCTTCGATTGTGGAGAGATTCTCGAGAGCAAGAAGGCCATCCACTCTGAAGACTTACGAGGAAAAGTGGCGTGTTTTCAGGGACTGGTGCCATATAAATAACATCGTCCCTTTGAGTGCCTCAATCCCTCAACTGGCCTACTTTTTTCTCTGGCTCTTCGAGGAGAAACAGTTGGCCCCAATATCTATCAAAGGCTACCGCTCCATGATATCCGACACATTCCGCCGTCATGGTAGACGTGATATCGGGCATGATAAAGATCTGTCAGATCTTTTAGCCAATTTTTATTTCAATCGACCGAAATCCCTCACCCTGTTTCCAAAATGGAATCTGTCCTGGGTTTTAACATGGCTCAATTCAAATAAATTTGAGCCTTTAGCCCACACTTCGTTAAAGCTACTATCATACAAAACATGTTTCCTGATAGCTTTAGCTTCAACATGCAGGGTGAGCGAGTTACAAGCCCTTTCCATCGACCCGAACTATCTTCAGTTCAGATCGGATGGTTCGGTAGTCCTCTTGACGCAACCAGGCTTCGTAGCCAAAAATAGGTTACCGTCCGTTGGCAATAACACAGTCGTCATTCGCTTGCTCTCTTCCATAGATAAGTCGAGAGCAGCGGCCATGCAAGATCCTGTTCGTGCACTCAAGCACTACTTGAAACGCACAGAGGCGAGTCGTTACACGCGCAAGCGCCTCTTTCTTCCGGTGAAAGCCGGGAAACGGGATATCACCCCCAAGCCCTTGCTTCATGGCTGAAGTGGGTTATACGCTCGGTGTACTCTGAGGTTTCACAAGATCAGAGTCGCCTCATGCAGATTACCGCTCATGAGATTAAAGTGATCTCTGCGAGCCTCGCGTTCGAACGCAATGTTTCGATGATAGATAGAATAGAAGCTGTTGCCTGGCTTGCAGAGTCAACCTTCTCGAGTTTTTATCAGAGATTTAGCTTCGCAGAGGCAAACCTTGAATCTGGTGGGTCCGGTGGCGACAGCCAGATGACAAGCAGATCCATTTTAAACAATCAGCACAGCCTATCAGCTTCGCTGGATTCGCCAGTGAAATTTTTAAGTAAATTATGTTTACCGGAGAATACTTACCCGATCACATTACTTAAAAGCCCTCTCAACCACCCCGCCATGCGAGCATCCTCGTTTAGTATATCGCGCAGCTTAAAAACTAGCGACACTTGGCGGTGGCAAGGGGAGGTAAGGGGCAAGAGTTATTGCCCTTTGTCTATATGAGATGGACAGAAAATAAATTTTTTCGTCTTTTAGTAGGGCTGGATTCGGGAGGTAGCAGGCTTATATCCCTAACGTTAATATGATCGGGTAGGTATTCTCGGAGAAACATAATTTACTTAAAAATTTGCTTTCTTCTTTAAATACATAACCAGATTATAATACATTATGAATCTTTCCACTACTTTGCAAATCCAGCCCTCCCAAGTCGAAAAAGACATTAACCATGTCTTTTGGCTTATTTTGGCAGTAAAAGCGCCAAAACCTTGTCTGCTTACTGAGACAGAAGACAGATGAGAGTGGTCTCCCCATGAATAGAGGGATTGGAACCAAATTTCATTATTTGCCACTTACTACTACATGTACCACTCGCGCCTAGTCAGCTTTCTCGTCAATGGGCAGTTTGGGTTACAGACCCCAACATACCACCCAACATACCAATACAGATTTGGGGGCTGATTTATTGGAGTACTTAGAGCAATGTTTTACTGATTTTTCCCTGTATATATGCCATTTGTTTTGTTCCCTTTAATTACAGATAACAGTGGGCGGGATTAGATGTGTGGCATATAAAACATTGAAGTTGTCAGAAGATAGTCACCCCCACCTGCATTACCTGTTAGGCAGCCAGTCAGACCATACTTGCAAAATCTGTGCTTTGTGGGTGGAGGACAGTTGGGTGACAATTTCAGATAAATAAATGTTCCGGGCTAGCAAGAGAAATAGAAAAAGATCCTCAAAGGATACATACACTATCAGCCTTGCCACCAATGCCATCTTAATTGCAAACATCTTAATGTCACACTCATTCAAGGTTGAGAAGTCGCCCCCACACAACTCCAGCAACATCACTGTCCACTTTGCTACCACTCATTTCCAGTCATACCAGCAATGAACAGATTCCCAAGCCAGAATATGGTACCAAAAATCAGAACCTGAAATTAGCTGTCCTTGTACCTTGTCAATTCCAGTTCCCGTATCGTCTCAACATATGTATAGTGTAACCACCTCTAAGTACAGTGATCCATCTTCCCAACATACCCTTTTTCAGCCCGATGAAGTCTACTGCATCCATCATCCAACCAGGCCACTTCTAGGCCAGGCTTTGAGACAGATGCAAGCAGCACAGTGCAACTAGCTCCAGATCTCTGTAATCAGTTCTCCCAGGGTATCCAGTACCAAACTGCTGAAGGCAACATGAACCAGCACTGGACTATTCCATTACCGGTCATAACTCATGCACACTACTGGTTATAGCAATTTCCCTTTCCCGAATACCTTGTAACCATCTCATATTTTGATGATGCTCAAATTCAACACTTGGGGATTATGGGAGGACTTCCAACCTAGTTTACTGCCCATGGTAACCTGCTTTCCCCATTCAGCCTTCACTACCATCGCAGGAGGCTTCTTTGTCGCCCCCACACCTCTGACATTGAAGACAGACGATCACAAGCCACTTCTTCTATATTCAGTTCAGCAATGTCCAGAGAAGTCTCGGCCTTCTATGACTCTGCAGAAGAAGTCTTCTTGCTACTGCCTTCAAAGTTCTATCCTCCTCCTCCTGTTCCATCACCTATGAATACATAAAGGAAACAACGGCAATCAATTTTTGGTAAGTGTTATTATAGTGACTAACATTAGGTTTTAACATATGCTAAATAAGTGTCTGGAAAGCTTGATTTTGGACTTTACAATTTTTAAAATTCATTTTCAGTCAGGGCTACACCCCTGGACCCCAACTTGGTGCCTAGAAGCATCCCCGTGATCCCTGACTTCTTGAAGCTTTTTTCAAGTTTCCGTGCTTTCATGTCTGTACAGGCCATCTATGGAATTCCCACATCTGTCGAGATTTTAGAAAGACCAGCCTATTTCCATATTCCGGTCGAGTGGCTGACATCTTGCCCTACTTTGAGAGGCAACTGAAAGACTAGAGCATCAACAGAAAATTTTCTTCTCAAAGTGATTCCCATCTAACTTTACACCAGCCTTCTTCAAAACACAACCAGGTTTCCATGCTGAAGTCCCAGCCAGTGTAAGTCTGGGAATGTCCTAAGGACATGTGGGCCTTAGACGTTGTCTCTCATGGCATGTTCCTTGTCCCTCCTCCATTATGCAGGGTCCCCTTCGCCTCAGACGTCAACAAATACCCATACAAGGCAGATATCCTGCAGCAGAAAATAGACTCTCTGCAAAAGAATAGGGCAGTAGAGCTCATTGCAACACAAACTCACTTCGATTTTACTCCAGAATTTTCTTAATCTCCAAGGCCAACAGGAAGTTTGGAACAGTCATTGATCAAAGCTCTCTAAACCAACACATTCGGGCACCCCAGTTCAAGATGGAGACCCTGAGGTTGATCATCATCGCCGTTCAGGTGGGAGATTGCAGTCAGCATAGATCTCCATGAAGCATACCTTCATATTCCCATTCACAGATCTTTCCGGAAACTCCTGTGGTTCGCTGTCAAAGACACATAGTGCCAGTTCAGTGCTCCATTTTGATTTGAATATCAGTTTTTGGATGCTCACGATATTCATGAAATGGGTTGTATCACACTTCAGAACCACCTTCACATTACTGAAGTCGAATTACCTGAATGACATTCTCCACAAGCACAAGCTGAGCAGCCTTCTGTACAACGACGGGAAATCTCTCGTTACTTATTTGATTCATCTCGTACTTCTTATCAGCAAGGACAAATCCAATCCCAATTCGTCCCAGCTCTTAATTTTTCTGGGCATGGAGTTCAGAACTTCTCTGAATCGAGTTGGCCTCCCTCGGAACGTGCCCTAAAGATCGTTTTCGTTGTTTCTTCCATCTGGGTCTTGGGTCTTCTCGTTTTGGGCCGCTTCTTCATGAAACACCCAAATCTTGCCAGCCAGACCAACTGATCAATTTCGGATTATATGAGGTTCCATATTAGTAAATGGAAAGACCTCTCTTGGAATGTGGTAGGCATTCGGCCTCATGATCAACCGCAGAAAATCACGATTTTCACGAACGACGGCCATAATGGCTGGAGTTCCCATTTCCTACCTTCCTTCCAAAAAATGACCTTGGTTTGGTTCCTTCAGGAGCGGTTTACGCACAATAACACAGTGGAAAGGAGAGCCATAACGAATGCCTTTCGATCGCGGCAAGATACGCTATCATAAAATAGCGTTTTGATTATTCCAGACAACTCTGCTGTCGTCAAATTATCCGAATGCAAGGTGGAACCAAATCCACAGATCTGTAACTTCTTGTTTGGAATTTCCTTAGGTACTGTCATTGTAATCTAAATTAAAGTCCGCCATATCCGGGAAGGTGCATTGTCCCAAAGGATTCGCTGTCAGACGAAATCAGCCACTGTCCAAACGAAATCACACGGAATGGACAATCCACCCCATGGTCTCAAGTCGAACATCGTGGACCTCTTTTCGACGAGTGGAACGCCAAATTCCCCACCGTTATCTCACCTTTCCCACATACGAAGGCCTGGGTAGTCGACGCCCTTTCGCTGAATTAGAACGGGTTCGATGCATAATTCATTTTCCCCAACACCTCAGATTCACAAGGTCATTCAGAAGGTGGGGGAATCCGAGTGCAGACTAATCCTGATTGCACCCCTCAAGTGGGAGGCATCTTGAATAAATGACATCCTAAATCTAACGGCGGAGATCCACAGGTAAATCCTGCCATCGCAACTCCTGCAGAAACAACCGCATATGCAGGTTTTCTATCCCAAACCAGAAATGCTGAACCTGGTTCATATCAAACAAGCCCTCAGAAGGAAACATTTTTACAAACAGGTCAACAGAATTGCCCACGCAAGAGGGTCCACCACATTCAAAGACTGATATTGGAAATGTATAGTCTTCTCCCAGCGCTCTGATAAGAAAAAAAAGATGGGAAAAAAAAACATCGCTCTGTTAAAAGCATTGATACTACTAATAGCTAACTTCCTCCTTTGGATTTAAAGTTAGCCCCGATCTCAGTCGAGTACAACAGTTCCACAATCTCTGACACGTTTTGTCAGTATGAAAGGGAGGACACTGGCCAGAATAAACACCTCTCCTAACATCTAGCATATTTCGAATGACTTGGCCCTTTGTCCGAAATGGAACCTGTCTTGGGTTTGACTTGGTTGAACAAGTCACCCATCGAACCACTGACAGAAGACTCACTCACCTTTCGTGTAAGACCTTCTTCCTGAACACAGTGCTTTTAGCAAGCAGAATCAGTGAAATTCATGGCTTATCGGTCTAACCGAACTACTTGAAGTTCCGCCACGACGGTTAGCTTTCTCGCAAGACCGCCTCTGGTTTCATTGCCTTAAACAGGCTCCCGCTGACTTAGGAAAATCTCGGATCAAAGATAGATAGGCCCAAGACAAGTCGGTTCAAGTTTGGAACAACTTGGACCCAACTCCGATTCAACTCGGCTTTGTGCACTATGATAAAAGACGAATCGGATCAATTGTTGAAGACAATTTTAACCAAATTTTTTAAGACATTCTGGATCGAAAGTTAGCGATAACTACTCATGATATAACTCTTCACTGTTTCCATTATTCATCTACGTGGGTAAGCCGAATAACCGCAACGAACTAAACCTAACCAGAACGAAGCAAAACGAACCGAAACAAATATGTTATACACCGAAACGATGTAAAAATGTGATATTCTGACACGTTTTGAGTGCAGTTTTAGAGGAAAACTTGCCGATATTAACGTGGAGACTATGCTGCTTTAGTGTATCTGTATGTGTAAGTATGACAATATATTATTCTAACATTAACTTTGTGACCTTTGATGGAAACGAGAATGGAATGAATAAATTATTTATATTTTAAAAAAGGAACCTAAAAACAATAAGAACCATAATGATAAAAAGAAGAAAATAAAGCAGACCACAACTTACCAATTCAGAGTCTATTGTTTCCGGACATTAATTCCGTCTGGAGCAGTTGTTGTCAGTCCCGCAAAACATTTCCACCCTCGAATCATCTTACCTCGGTAAGTTGACTCCACTATATTTCCACTTTTATTCAAGTCATGAAGTCATTACACAGGTACGGAATTATCAATAGCAGTAATGGGGGATACTATCCATATGCTTAAAAATCTTACACCATCCTTTTCTCTTATTTTCCTAAAAGTCAGTAATGCAGATGTCAGCTTCATATCCCTAAGATGTACATGCGCCAGTTGATATGACTTTGGAACAGAACCATTCAAGTTGTAGGGGGCGAGGAGTTGTTGCAATAAAGCTTTGTACTCTCTGATTTTGCTATACATTACTACAAAGCCATAGATATCATCATATTCTTTTCATCTCTGTAGGGATTATTTAACTTTTCTTTCCTATGCCTATGAAAATGACTTACTATTAGCCTCTGGTTGGGAATCTCTCTTTACCTATGAAACCAAATGGCCTACTCCCAAACTAGGTTAAGACAGAGAACAAGTTCCTGGTATCTAGCACTGGAAGAGATTGATACATACATACATACATACATACATACATACATACATACATACATACATACATACATACATACATACATACATACATACATACATACATACATACATACACACATACATACATACATACATACATACATACATACATACATACATACATACATACATACATACATACATACATACATACATACATACATACATAGACACATGCATACATACTTCTAAGCTCATTCATTTTTAACAAAATTATACGAAGTTTTGAATGCCTTTTATATTACGTATTCCCTGTTGAAAACTTGGAAGAAACACGCGGCATCGGCATGAGGTAATCGCTTTAGCAGGGCTAGTAAAATTCATTTACATTGCATCGATCCCTATCTGTCTCACATCAGTAAGTAAATATTTATCTTCTCATTCAAAGCAACTTAAAACTATTTTCTCTCTTTAATAAGCTGACGCAGGAGCCAAATTTGCAGTGTTTACAAACTGGACACCGTACTTTTACAATTGCTTACATTGCATGGTCACGTGATCCAAATATCGCGGCGTATTTTTTCTTGACAACAGAGGTACAAAGATCACGTGATACAAACAACGTACGTAAGGAAAAAGCCTATTGCGATCGAATACGTATGTCGCGAGATTTAGTGATCATGTGACTAAGCAACCAGAAAAGTAGTAAATACTGTCTAACCGTCTTATTTGTCGGCTTATTCAAGTTACAAATTATGTGTTCATTGATATATCTGAGAAAATAAATATTCTATTTATCTATATTAGGCAGAATGGGCTTGATACAATTTAGATGAATTTTGTAGCCCCTGTTTAAAGCGACTGGTGGCTAATGATCGGTTTTTAAACAAATTTGATGTATATTTTTAAACCGATATCTTCAATTGACACTTTTTTCTAAGGACGTCTTCGATTGTATATGAAATGTACTGAGCCACTCAGAAGAGTGAGATCTCGTTCGTTCTTACCACCCCAGTAAGGAAGGAGCTATATTTCCGATCAGGCTCTTTTGGCATGGAGTCGTTGAGATACTCGCTCAGCCTGCAAGGAATGATCCTAAACCATATGACTTTCTTATGCATATCGGCTCATGATATTTCGAGCGAAACTACTCCCTGACCGAGATTATTCAAGCCGTGGGATGGAGGTCTGATACGACGTTGCCGAGCTTCTATTTGTCAGACTTTTCGTCGTAAACTGTTCAATGTGACTCAGTGGGGCCTATATCAGCAGCGGAAAAGTCTCAGTCCACACGGCATATCCCTTAGCAGCTTCGTACGCTGGATATGTGGGAGCGATTATCTTTTCCTGAAGACCGATGCTGCTTTTTATATGTTAGGAGACCGGAACCTAACATAGTATGATCAGACAATGTACACTTACATATCTACAAGCTTGATTGATTGATTTTGGATTTAAGACGTGTTCGGCCATTCGGCCATGTCCGTCTGGTTAACAAGTGTGCGCACAGCGCACTATTTCATTATTTGTATGAGCCAGGTTAGAACTCATAATGTCTGTCGTCGCCAAGTTCGAAAAGAACATTCCGGAGGCGCAAAGCGGCAGTTTGAGTTTGAAACGCCACTGACCTACTTTTAATAAAATTCTGCCAAGTTAACTAAGTCGGGCTGTCCCTAACGACCAATTATGTGTTAGCCACATACTTTAATTGTGACAATTAAACTAGTTACACATTTATTTAATTACCTTCAGATTTTAATTTTGTGTACGTAGTGTACTTAATATTTCCGAAAATATAACCAATCCGTGAGTACAAGTTACCCTTCTCAATTTAGTAATCTAGTACTTTTTGTTTATATAAATTCATAGTTGTATTTTAGATGGTGGCCCGAAAATGGTAAAATTTGTAATTTTAAGAGTGTAATCAAAATGGGTTTTCAAAAACCAAATGGAAAACTCCATTGAGTCAGACACTTTCGATTAGCTTGCCGCTGGAGAGTTCTGCTCTGAGGGGTCTTTAGATTTCGCTCTGAGGCTTTCGTCTTCGAGCAGGCTATCTCTACTCGAGCAGCCTTGTGTGCAGCAGTCCTTGGGGATTCCGCTCACTGTGAAGTGGTTGTGGCCTCTTCTCCCGGCTTGCAGCACGCCTGGCATCCGCTGCGTCTGGTTACTTTGCGTAGGTTCCCACAGTGGTCTAAGTTAACACTGGTCCTTCCACTTGTGATCCTAGATTTCGGTAGGGGAGTAGGTTGGTCATCTACTGTGTCGTGTTGTCTCGTATAAGCCGATAAGCCCCTGACTTCCTTTGTGTTAAGTAGCAGGTTGGTCTGTATCTGCACAAGCCAGCACGTGGTAGCGCACAGTTGGCACCTTCCCCTCCTCATCCTACAACAGCGGTGCGGCTAGATGTTTCTCCTTTGACGGCTGGTCTCTGATCCCTAAAAGCGTGTGCACTTCCGCTCAAGTAATATGTGCAATCAGGTCACAAATAATACTTCCAGTTCAGTACCCAGGAATGTAGTCCCAGCCTATTTTTAGATCATTTTTTGGTGGTGATGTATGCATTAGATTTAGGCATTCTTAGTATTGATTTAAAGGAAATTGGTTATTGTTTAGAATATGAGCATTATGGTGTGGTTGTCTGTGTGTATTTTGGCGACAGTGCACAGTGAGTAATGAGCGCCTCTTTGAGGATCAGTTTATTTCGAATCTGTTTAGAGAGTCGAGTATTTCCACTTGCATCAGAAAGAGGCGTTCTGGTTGCAGATCACTATTTACTGCCATCCTTAAATAAATTACAACAATTTCGTACTTTTGACCCATTATGCACCGCGCCGATGTGAAGCTACCAACCATTCAATGCAGTTCGGGGGTGGTGGTGGGGTTTTCTAAATCAGCCCTTCGTGGAATGATATCACACGACGTCACTGACTAACCAATCGGGAGACCGTGATTTGTATTAGTTTGGAGGTTTTCGAGCAGACGATCATGTTTTGGTGGACGCGCCATTATGGCCAGCGAGGTGCAATTTTTTTTATATTTTTGTTACAACAAAACATAGGGATAACGAACGTAAAATAATAATAATAATGAAAATCGCAGTAGACAAAATGCGACTTATCACTTATTTTTCCATTTGTGCCATGGATAGACGTACCGTGACGAATTATTCACCTAATTTGAGTGTTGATGAATAAGTGTGAGAATTAGAATTGCGGGAATGAAACTAATATTATGTCATTGTTATGATCCTAATTTTTTTTTTATAACTTTTTTATGATTGCTCAATGGTCACTTTGCAAAATGAAGTAAGCTAAATAAATGTTGTGTCTTTTAACAAATATGGAGTCGATGATACAGAGAGAGAGAGATAGAGAGAGGTACGGGCGGACATACCGGTAGACGGACAGATACACGCGAGATTTTAAGGTGATCACTGTAATTGTATACATACATGGAGCATATAGTACCTTTTACATCCTTTAAAAGCTAAATTTAACACACACTGCTTGTGAGAAAAGTACGTGCCACTGCCACCAAATTATCGCCTATTGGCACGTGTATGAAAAATAATAATATAAAAAATAAGGAAACAAAATTTCAACTGACAACTGTCGTATCTTCGAATTTGAGGCTAAAATAATACACTTTTAGTGGTATGCTACTATATACATGGGATAGTCAGTTCAATCGCTCTTCAGAATAGAAGAGAAAATCATAGACGCTTGTACGTTTTTTGAAGGCTTCAATTTGTTGAAATACATTTTTGTAATAAGAGTTCTGACATAAGGCCTGACGATACAGGGTAAAATGAACAAAACTTGCAGCTAGTACTTATGAATTTACAAGTTTGGAAGTAATAATAAGATGCATCTATTGCTAAAAACACATCAGACCACTGTGATCTGCAGAGTTAAAAACCTTATTCCTAAATTTGAAGAAGGAAGATAATTAGGGTATTTGTGTATACTTTTGATAACTTTAATTATCACAATAGTCCTTTTAATACATATATATATTCACTTGATACGATGAAAGCAAACTTTTGATAACTTTAATTATCACAATAGTCCTTTTAATACATATATATATTCACTTGATACGATGAAAGCAAACTATGTCCAAAAGCATCCATATTTATATGGTTTTTGCTTAATTTATCCATTTCTTTTTTTCTCAGATTGTTTCTAGGCCGATCATAGATGGCGCCACTATATCTCCAAAATGAGATCAGTGACTTAATAATTTTCGCTGTTTTTCACTGAGCTGCTCGCATACAACTCACGTGCATCAAAATTACAACCCTAGATCTGAATAGTGTGATTTGCCCTTAAGGTAAATGCACGTAGCAGTTATAAGACCAATGCTGATTAAATACAGTGGTCCTTTATGCAAAGTGTCCGCTTGGACAGGTTTTACTTTCGTACTACGATTTGAACAGTATTTAACCAAATTTTGTTTTACGTTTTAACAATAATTGCAGATTATCGCACATCCAGACGTACGCAAACAAATGGGTTTTAAGTGCGCGCGTGTGTGTGTAACCCCCCCCCCCCCTCTCTCTCTCATTTATTCGCGATTTTACTATCTAAGCTTTTGATGTCCAAAGTATGAGTAGGTAATTTAAGCTACTCCCCATCTGCAAATGAAATGACTAGCTATAAATTCATTTAAGTGCTGAACAAACAGTCTAAATTGTGAGAGTGATCTTATTAAATTTTATTTCGGTTTTTAAATTGCATGAAGGCAACTTTTGACCTCTACGATATATTACGAGACAAACAGTCCACGCCTTCAATGTGAATTATATAATGTTATAATTTTACGTCTCCAAGTTACGGAATCACAACATAAATTGTTTACTCAAAATCAAGGACCTTACTTTCGTGTGAAAAGTGCTTCACAATCAGTGAGTGACTAGTTCAAACTTTTCAGGTGATATATGGTGGACACTCTTGCTCATTTATGATATTATATTTCACATAAGTTCAGAAGAACATAGGTACACTTCTGCTCCCTAATCCACATGTGGTCACTATCTAAACAATGACATAGACAGTACAACGAAATAGTTGAGAAAGACCAGTAGAATTGGGGCAGTTATTCACACATAACTGGGTAATGACTTCGCACATTGGAAGCATCATGTGTCTGCCGTGCATTGTGAACGATTGTTGATTTTTCATTTGTTTAGAGTATATTATGAATCAAAGAAAAGTTTATACAAAATATTATTGTGTCAAGGATCAATTCCTATATGTAAAAAGGCAGAATGACAAATTTTCCAATTTATTCTCACTATAAATTATCGATGGGGCACAACGAACATATGTCGCTGAATAGATTCTTCATAGACATCTACATAAGCTTTCCCAAAAAAGACTCATTTGACAAGATAAATAAATACACTTGCTAGTGATCAATCAAATTTTCGTTTTTTCCACGCCGACGACTGCATTAAAATCCAAGCGTACGAAATAAAAAATGAAAATATTTAGGAAATGGCTAAGCGATTGAGAAGAGAGAAATAGGTTTCAGTTTTATTCAGTCGTCATAGAAAGGCCCACGTTGTTCCTTTATATTAGTATGGTTTTCAAAACCGTGATTGAATTCAAAACAATAGTAATCTGGGCCAGTAATTTTTAAAGTCTCCGTGATTTGATCTGTAATTGCTATAGCTGTCCCGCGAAATTGTCAAACTCAACCACTGCACCTGACTGTCAGATATAGTTCCATGTCAAACTCAACCACTGTACCTGACTGTCAGATAGAGTTCCATGTCAAACTCAACCACTGTACCTGACTGTCAGATAGAGTTCCATGTCAAACTCAACCACTGTACCTGACTGTCAGATAGAGTTCCACTCAAACCATCGTTTTGAAAAACTTGTAGAACACTCAATGGTAGAGCATTAGCTAATACTGACAACTTAATGAAACACAATAACTACTGAGGTATGTTTTAAATTCTTCCACTCCAGTTTCAGTCAATTTTTGGAATTTATATGAATACTATATTTAAGCTCGAAACTCAGAATTGACTAAAAACGTGAAAATAAAATATCCCTAAAATACACTAATAATACTGTGCTTGGAATAAATATTTAGATAGATCTAGCTAGTCTACGTATAAACATTTCAACACGATTTGAAAGCCATGAGAGTACACTTTCACCTGATATTTAAATTCCATGATGTCTCTTCAGACTAATCGCATGGTGGCTTTTCTTTCTTAATTGGTTTTTTTTTTTTTTTTTTTTTTCTCTTTTTTTTTTTTATTTTTTTTTTTTAATGTATTTATTTATTTTGGGGATTTTCTAAATAAAAGGTTCATATGCGAGTTTCCTCAGAAAAGTAGACTTAGTTATCAACATTGTTTTCGTGTTTTTTCCTTTCGTTGCTATATATATTTCTCATATACATAGTATGACCAAAAAGTTGACTCTTTGTGTAAGGAGAGATTTATGTATCAAAGATGGTTTCATCAAAAATTTAAAATGGACAAAAAAAATATTTAAAAAAATATTTCACACCCTCTGCTTATACCTGACAAGTTCAAATGGTAGAATTTTCACGAATCTAATCTTAATACCCTGATTTTTTAAAAAACATTTTGCTATTGTATTTTTTATTTTCGATTTATAAAATTGATTGATTGATTGATTGATTTTGTTCTACGTTAGCGTTCAGAATCCAGTTCGAAGATAACACAAATACACAATCTGGTAAAACAGGGTCTATTTGTTTGGATTTTTCACAAAATCTAAAAACCACCAGTGGGTAACTACCACGGGTACTGGGGTTGGGCCCTACCAATTTTCTTGACGACTGATTTAATCTACTCAAAAGCATAATTTATATCTAACAGGTCGCTACAGGTAAGGTGTCAAAATCGTAGATAGCCTATATAATATTTTCCACAAGTGTAGATCATGAAGTATACATAAAATTCATATGATTTTATGACATCTTGGTCTCTCAACTTACCCTCTGGTCTTGGAACTCACTTGACCCTCTTGTGTGTACCAAGAACTATTTTCTGACGTCTTTCGGTAGGAGGTATTTTTCTCTGCCTTGAAACTTTTAATTTATTTTTTGAGAAAAATTTTGTTGGAGAAAAATGTTCAGGGACGGATCATGGATGGTGTTATTCCTGTTCATTGGTATTCTTGTAAATGGTAAGTTATGTGAAAGAAGTATGCCATTTATATACAAACATTAATGAAAATTTTATATTCATTTATCGTAATACCTACAATTTTAAAACTTAACAGAAGTAAACTTAAAAGGAATAGTATCGATATGTATATCCCGAAATTACATTTTTATGATGAAAAATATTGCAATTTTTACTTTCCATCAAATCTGTACAAAAGTCACGTTTGTGTGGAAATTATGCGCCATGGTGTGTTTTTATTTTAAATTAAAAATCCGGTGACGCATACTTTGAGTGGGATATTTCATTAGAAATTTCGTTAGAAATTGGTCAGTGATGATGTACTTTGTTCTTTTTTTATTTTGTGCAAAACAGTTGGTGCTGCATGTCCATATGGTGACATCCGTTTTAACGGACCTTTTATCAGCCAATGCAAGTATCAGGGTACATTTCTAATAAAGTTTTTGGTACCTACTTGTCCGTACTTCTGTTTTGAAAGATGCGATTGGCGAAAAAGAACGCTTACTTAGCATAATTAAATATTTATATGTGTCAAGCAGATGTATTGCTTATAATTACTGATTTTTAACTTTTCTTTGTTTCTTTGTTTGTTTTGTAGAAAGATCGATTTCTATTAATTCTTAGGGGCCGACCATTTAATCTACGTATGTGTGTGTGGGGGGGGGGGGGGGCGGGGGGGATGGGCTAGGATTTTCTTTACAACCGGGATATTTTTTCTCTTTTAGATACTTTACTTTTCTTCAACTAATACAATGGATATAATAGCTTTTTTTTTCTTTATATAAATCAGAGCAAGAATATTTTTTTCAAGTTATTTGTGGTCAGTAAATTGTGTCCCCCCCCCCACACACACACACAATTAAACGGTCGGTCCCTTACTTTACTTGTACGCATTTCGAGGTAAATTTATTTATTTTTGCGGATTCATGTCATGGACGAAAATATTCAACTTAATTAAGTATGTTTTTTCGATAAAGCGTATTGATTAAAATTGCTAAAAAGTCAATTCTGCGTCAAAAAACGAAAAATAAATAAATAAATAAAAGATTGCGGGAAGATTTGTACACTTACAGGATGATGTTTCACAAAGCGATTTTTATACTTACATTGGGGAATGTATAAATATGAGCAAACGAATCATAATTTCTTGATTATGTCTGATTATAATAGAAACGGAATAGCTTAAATTTGTAAATATATTCTTTTAATTTTTAGGAGGGTGAAAGGAAAGTTATACAACCATTATCTTTTGAGACCTATCAGAATGTTCCTATTAGTGGCATACGGATACTGTCATGCAAATATGTTGGAATATTTATTTCAAACAGATAACGCGTGATACGATTCACATCCAATGTATTGCTTCTAAAAATCAATTTATTATGCGTATAAAAAACTACAGTTACATGAATTAATGACATTTAATATAATCTTAAACATTGCAATGTTGTTAGTTGAATTGAATTACGAATAATATATGTATGATTCCACTTGACAAATTCAAAATGCAATTTTTTTTAAAAATTAACCTACCGTATATTGTCCCATATATTGTCTGTTTTTTTTTTGTTGGTTTTATTTTTCTTGTTTTTTTTTTTTTTCATAAGTATCCAGTGATTGCTATATCTTCAGTGCTATTTTTTTTTTTTTTCATAAGTATCCGGTGATTGCTATATCTTCAGTGCTATTTTTTTCATAAGTATTAGGTGATTGCTATATCTTCAGTGCTTTTTTTCCCCAATAGCCGCAAGTCCATTTTAGCTTTCTATTGTTTCCCTACGTCTGTCGTCAGTCATTTTTCGTCTATTGTTTTAACCTTCTACAAGTAATTATTTTTATTTGCAACATTTTATACTCTTTTTGTTAGTGAGCATCTCTCCCCCACCCCCCACCCCCACCCCCACACACACAAACACAAACAAGTTCACCCTGAAGATCGAGCGAAAGAACAATGTCGAACCCACTGCGTTAGTTTGGCTTGAGGTTGTTGTTTTCCTATTTCCGCGGACCTCAAGACAACAGTCGTTGTCAATTGAAGGGTTATTAAACGCGCTAATATCGCAAATAATTTTCCTATAATCATACTAATGACCACATATTAAGGAATCTCTAATTTCACAATTGTATGTTTTTTCTTCCTTCACATTGGTATGATTTATCAGGACACAAAACTAAGTCGTATATAGGTATTTCATGCCACGTACCACAAAACAGACACTAAGTACTTAATATACAGAATTATTCCTATCTCTGATTATACACTTATGCGTGAGAATATCCCAAGAATTTCTTAAGAAATTCCAGGAGCCATTTTACGACAGTAATTCGTGCTACCATATAATCTCGTGAATACAGTTCATTACGACTCCTGGAACTAGTAATTGGCTAATTACTCGGTTTTAGAAATATCTTCTAAACACCAATTCCCCATAATCAAACAAGTATTCACTAAAATCTAACAAATCTATAAATGGAGACATAAATACAAATAGCACATACCCTAAGCCTAGGTTTGTTACAATATTTTAAATGCCACACTCTGCAAATATTGAAATACCTTTCCAGCGATTTTGATACGCTATACCCAATACCGTTTATTCAAAATGTAGAATTTTCTTTTTACCTTCATCAGAGATTACCTGGCCAGTTTTGGGCGAATTTAAAATCCTATTTCGCCGTCAAGAACAGCGAGAGAGAGAGAGAGAGTTCTCTACAACCACTAGATAAATGAGATCAATGTTAATACATTTCATGGGCATGAGTTCCCTGTTGTCTTCAGGTCCCTCGTTTTCTAAGGCACCCTTCACACATACGCACGATTTTTCTTATTGATGTGTACCAAATTTGTGTCCTTTTGACCTTTCCCATTTTCTACTTCGCATGCGTTAGTTTAATGACATAATTACAGAGTATTGCTCTACACTCGTTGGAAACGTGGAGAATTACTCATAATAATCTACTGTGTTGTGTATGCTTCAGCTGCTGAAACTGCCGGCTAGACTCAAAATGGAACGTATTTTTGTTTCTTTCTATATCCTATTACACTCTAACTGTGCCCCATATAAATCGGTTATCATTAAACAAACACTAGCAGACGTTTTTTAACCATGGTAGTCATACGTTTGTCATACATTTATCGGCGTGAAAGACCAGATGGCAGCTGCTCCTTACAAATTAGAGTGAAATTTGCACTTTTTTTTAATCAAGGGACAGTAAGAAGATATCAGCAGCAAGCTACTAATATGGACATTAACAGAAAATCTCCTTTCAGCTATTTGTATCTAGGAATGTTTTGTTTTATTTTATGCTAGGCAGTGAATTACTGGATTTTCCGAGTAAAATAATTGTGATATTTCACTGCAGTGAAACAATATGATATTTTTTTTACTGGCCGTCAATAGACATTCATAACATTATAACTAAGAAATTTCGAAATCTTTTATAAGACTCTTACATGGTGTAAAGGTTAAGATGGCTGCTTCGCATCCAGGCGAACCGGGTTTAAATCCAGCAATCGGCCAATATTTATTATCCGCTGTTTTACCTTGAATTGGGAAGGAGCATTATGTAACTACTGATATTTTATGTGCAAATATACACAAAACAACAGAACATAAACGGTAATCTGCTGACATTATCGCGCGGGATGCAGTAAGAAATCAGCTACTTCAGCGTGTTATACAAATTGCTAGACAATACTCTTAAGCATAAAATAAAAAGAATATTTGCTTGCTCTGAGTGAAGAACGGATATATTTCTCGTGGGTGAAAAACTTCAGTATTTTCACCCACTCGATGAAATATATCCGTTATTCACTCGGAGCAAGCAAATATCCTCTCTATATTTTCCTGAGATTCAAATATTTTATATTAATTATCAAGCATCTTATATAACCATTACTAAAAATGTATTATATATGCTTCAGTATGGAAGACGATGACACCTGAAAAGGGATAGTTTCTCGTCTTCACTTCCTTCATACGGTGCCATTACTTAAGGTCTTTGTAGTTTTTGCATTTTCTACTTGTTTCTGGTAAAGCCTGTTTGTATTCTGTTTCAGTTTATCATTTTGTAAATACTGCAGCAATTAGCTCTCCTGCCAATGATGTTACCACTGATACTACCAATTCCGCAGAGGGAATTTCGATTAGTTCGGATGTTACAAACACCAACGACATGACATCTTCCGCGAACACAGCGAGTAGCGATATGACGACAACAAATACTGAAACAGGAAGTGATATGTCAACCAGAGGCTCAACAGATAGCGATTTGTCAACTTTGTCTGCATCACCTAACGGCGAAACATCAAAAGTTTCAGTTTCTACTGTCAGCGAGATATCGATGACTGTAGGACCAACGGGTAGTAGTATGTCAACGACATTGGACACTTCAGATGGCAATATGTCAACTGAATCAAGTTCGACAAATGGAATAATGTCAAATGCTCCCAGTTCAACAGTTGATGTAATGTCAACTGGCGAAGGTTCAACAGACAGTGACATGTCAACTACCCAAGGTTCAATGGATGGCGCAATATCCACAGTGTCAGATTTAACCCAAGACACTACAACATCGCTAGTTTCAACCTATACTGAGATGTCAACCTCAAATGGCACGACAGATATTGTCACAGCAACTATTTCTGTCTCATCAACCTTGGAAATCTCAAAAATTCCCAGTTCAACAAATCATGATATATCAACTTCATCGATTTCAACAGAGGGTACTGTGTCAACTACGGATAATTCGAGTGATAGCAGTAAATCAACTATTTCAGAGACAACAGATATCTCAATCACAATATATAGTGATGGAACAACTGCCGTTAGTTCAACAGTTAGTGGCATGTCAACAACTCAGGGTTCAACAGTCAACCATGTTTCAACCGCCTTGAGCTCAATAGGCATGGAAACTTCAGCAACATCGGGCGCCACCGGTACTGACATGTCGAATGTATCGGATTTAACAGTCACTGATATATCAACGCCATTCCAATCAACAACAGGCGATATATCTGTTTCGATGTCAACAGAAAGTACCTTTTCCACTGACCCCACAGGATCTCCAGGCTCAACGGATGGTGAAATTTCTACTGTTTCCGAGGTAACGGTTAGTGATGCGCCAACTACATATAGTTCAACAGTAGACGATACCGCAGTCTCTGTGCCAACTGAAACTGAAATTCCTACCACTGTCTGTCCAGCTTGTAGTTCTTCAACCTCCTCCATGACAACAGGCGATGACACGTCTACAGTTGTAACGTCAACGGTTGACGTTTCTCAAATCACATCTGGTGCAGCAGATATTATATCAACTATCACAGGTGTAACTAATGTTGATATCTCTTCTTCCGTATCATCAAGCCCATTGACACCAATATCAAGTGGGAGTGATATGTCAACAGGGACATCATCTACAAGTTCTTCAACTACCAGTTCGGCATCAACTGGCAGCAATATCTCTACTGTTGCAACCGGGACAGATTCCAGTTCCGTATGGACGACGCCATCTGCAACTGTAGATGGTGTATCTACCAAATCAACGCAGACGACAGACTCCGTAATCGAAACATCTGTATCTACTTCGACCAGCGATAATCCAAATACTTCCCAGTCGGCATCTACTGGTTCATTCAGTACGACAGTATCTTCTATTCTGACCTCTGCAACATCCATGTCGACCGTTGGTGATCCATCTACCGTATCGTTGTCAACTCCATTATCTGCCAGCAGCGGATCAACCGTTCAAGACTCAACAGCCATCGTCACACAGACAACCACAAGAACGGTGTCAGCGGAGACTGTGACGACGTTGTCTACATCGTCAGAAGTTAAAACAACATTTTCTACATCAAATATACCTTCATCGGAATCAGGAACTACATCTCCAGCAAACACGTCGTCATCAGGGATCATGGTGTCAACTGCGTCAAATATGCCTTCATCAGGAGTTTCTACTACTCAAAGCACAACCAGACAGACCTCCACATTACCAGCAGGGGTGAATCTCTCTCTCTCTCTCTCTCTCTCTCTCTCTCTCTCTCTCTCTCTCTCTCTCTCTCTCTCTCTCTCTCTCTCTCTCACACACACACACACGCACACGGACACACATCTCTGCAGCCAGGGCGGTCCCAAGTTTGCGCTGGAAGAAACAGCGCCCCGGGGCGCCCCAGGGCGCCCGCGGGCGAGCGTCGCCTTTGGCGCCCCTCACTCGGGGAAAAAATGCCGCAAGCTCCACGAAATGGCGCACCCAGGCTTGGCGCCACGGCGATCGTCCGTTTCGCCCGCCCCTTACGACAGCCCTGTCTGCAGCAAGAAGTTCTCTAGTTCCTCTCTCCCTTTATCAGAAAAAATTAATTTAAATAATATTAATTGGAAGCAGCAATGGTCATATATAAGATTTCAAATTTGTTGCAGAATGTGATAATTTAAAACCTAATGGTAGGTCGTGTAAATAGAAGTGTCCTAATACTGCATATTATTGCTGCGAGACGTACATGTAATGTTTACAAATTGTTAGTGAGAAAGTACAACATGGGTTGATATTAAAGTAATTTGTTCTTCACAAATTGTGCAATATGGCGATAGTTTTCAGAAAGATTAATTACCAAGGATTTTCTTGGGCAAACAATATTTGCATACACTTTCAGTACCAACATTGTAAATGTGAATTGTTTTTGATGATCACATAGATGACCCTTGAACTGTCAATTTCTCTTAATGAACTTCCATTTATTCCAAGAGTTCAAATCATAGATAATATTGTATCTGGGCACCAGTTCATTTTTACTTCATAATAAATTTGATAAGGCAAGCAGTGGCGATAAAATCGTTATCAGTATCTACCCAGGGTCGGGGGTACTCCGTGGGCAGTGTAATTAATTGATCACCAAAGCAGTGTATACAAATACAAACGTCTTTATTGATGCAAAAACTTCCGTTGAAAGTAAAATAATTTTTCTGTACATACTGAAAATTAACTAATAATTGGATGATACTTATTTTCAAAAGTTATGATTATTTTAATGTGTATATGTTATATAGAGACGCTCATCAAGATCTCCAAAATTACTTAAAAAAGCCTAACGACAAGCTTTCATCCTGGCAATAATGACGAAACACTCAAAACCTAGCCAGCTATAGCTACGGTCACTGGGATATTGTTAGCTGCAAACGTGCTATCGTCTGCCTGATATGTGGGCGAAGTCGGGAGCCATTAATTCAGAAATAATGTATGATTTCCTTGCGCGAAAATAAATCAATAAATAAATAAAAAAATACAGGATACAATTTTGATGCTAAAACTAAAGGTATGGTACTCGAGTATTGCATGATAATTTAATATATACCCTGTAACTGCGATGGGGGAGGGGTCAAATTTATATGCTCAGTGATTTGCAATAGCGCTACTCTATCTCTCCAGTTAATATTGTCTTGCTCCTAAAATTAATTTTGTTCACTGTAGATCGCCGAATCGTTCGATTACATTAACGATTCGTTCGTCTACTTTCAGTTTCACACATGTTACAATGTTTCTTGTCTTGGAGCTGGCTGTCTGGAAAATACAACAGCGCAACCTGGTGTGCCATTGTGTGTTATTTCAGGATACTGCTTTGTAAGTATTGTGTTGTTTTTTTTTATAATGAACTTTTCACATGTTGACATCACCATTTTGTGCCCCCGTTTACAAGTAGGAAGGAGTTAATTTCAACCGAAATAGTAGTCTTTTGTTGTTGCTTGAAGCAGAAAAAGTATGTATGTATGTATGTATGTATGTATGTATGTATGTATGTATGTATGTATGTATGTATGTATGTATGTATGTATGTATGTAGGTATGTATGTATGTAGGTATGTATGTATGTATGTATGTATGCATGTATGTATGTATGTATTCGTTCGTTTATTTATATATTTACATGTAACAAAGACCAGCAACTCAAGCTATACCTTTATTTATTTACAGGTAACCAAGATCAGCAACTCAAGCTATACTCGCATAATTGCTGGCTGTTCTGATTCGTGCACGGAGATGGAGCTAGAAGGTCAATATACACAGAGAATCGCGTGCTGCACAGGATTCCTGTGCAATAGGGACGAAAGCTTGCTGGAATCCATATTCAGTTCTGCTATGCAGCAAAAAGTCAATACAATATACTTCATCGTTTTTATTCTTTTCTTGGCGACAATTCGAAATTTGTAAATTCTAATTCGAAAAAAAGTTAATAAATAACATGGACAGAATTCTTCATTTCTTAAATTGGATGCAACTTTTATATAATTTGATGCAAGTGTACCACAAAACTGAGTTTGCATAATACGAAATTTTAATGAAGCTTTTTTTTTACCATGTTCTGTTTATTACCCCTATCTGACTTACTTTTTCACTCAAGTAATAGAGAAAATATTGGTAAAAATGTGCTTTTTTATTTGTGGAGCCTGCTTAGTTTTAAATTCAGAAGCGTATGGAAACTAACGCGATATGAAATTTTTTAAAATTTGTTAAATATTTTTTTATGTTTCATCGCATCCCACTTAAACGCAAAACCACAAGGAGAGAAGAGTATATTTGGTCAGAGAATATATTTTTCAATATAAAAACCTTTCTTTTAAAAGATCATATATGGATGCTTCTCGCGATTGTGTGTTGAAAAAGACTAAACAACAACATGTTACCGATTCTTTACTACGGTGCGCATAATTTGATTTGCTTAGTGTTTACATCGAGGGAAGACTTTATTTGGTGGAAATGAGGATATTTTCCAACTTTATACCAAATGTTCGATTTATATTCCTATTGTGAAATGCGCGTATTCTTCTTGAGAAGTCTTGAAGCTTTTAGGTACGATATGAACGAACCACCCAGCCCAACAGGCTTAATCTATGCTCTGCCATCATATCGCACACGCGCTTTACATGCATATGAAACCTTACGCATGATTTAGTGTAACGCACACATTTTTTTATATTTATTGTCGTTTACCTGAGGCGACGCGAGAATTCAAAGTTTGTTTTTTTGTTCTTCTTGTTCTTGTTATTGTTATTGTTGTTGTTGTTGTTGTTGTTGTTGTTGTTGTTGATGATGATGATGATGATGATGATCTTGGAGTTCTACTTTTGTTATTTATTTCAAGTGAACAACAGCAACACGTAAAGTTTTTGTTCTCAGTAAGATCTAGATAAATACTTTCCGTTTATGTGGGTACGAAGCTTCGGTCACATGATTCAGAGCTCATTATCTCAGACCTACACGTTAAACCACTCGGTACAAAACTGTTATACTATTACAGGATGAAATAGTGTACTCCTACTATTGCCGCAGGTGCTGCTGCCAACTGTGTTTTACACTTGTATTATTATTATTATTATTATTATTATTATTATTATTATTATTTGTGTTTGTCCACCGATGTATCATGAATGTTATGTTTTCACCACGATTCCAAAGAAAGTTTTTTTTGCGGGGAAACTTCTGAAACCTAAAAGTGAGAGTTCGTGACAGCATGTTGACTTCACCTTCGTCACAGTGACTAGGTGTCACTCCAATGAGGGAATTGAACAGGTTGTTAGCGGGGATGCAAGAGGTGACAAGGTTCGATGCTATCTCTTACGAAGAGAAAAGAACTACCAGGATGCAGACATAACTAAGTTCTATTCAAGCACAATAACATTCTATATATAAAATTACATATAAAAAACAAGCAATAAATTATTCTACTTATGCCAGATATTATTTAAGGACTACCAACTTCATATTGCTCTAGAATGTCTGTATTTGAAATATCATATAACATTCTGTAAATAATAAATTAATCGAAAAGTAGCCAAATTTTACTTGAGACGGTGAAGGAAACCTATATTTCTGAATAATACTTCAACCGTTGTGCATGAAATAAAATAAATAAAAAATTTCGAATTTCAGTCCATAAATGCCGAAAACTGAAGGTTTATAACTTTCAAAGTATGAAGAATTCATTTCCAAAAATACCTATAGCAGAGCATGATGTTGGCAGCGATAAACGTTCACAATAACAAAATTGGTGTTATAATAACACACTATAATGACAGAAATATTAAGAATCAATTCCTATATTCCTATTATTACTACACTGTCATAATGACTAGATATAACTTGTTAACAAAGATAGAACATCCCATGACACTCTATATTTTACAATTAGAATAAAACAGAATTCCAATTATTGACAATTTCACAAATATAACGATGAAATGATGGCTACAGTGCTTTCAGACACTCATCAATTTTAGGCCGACGAAGTGTATGAGAAAAGAACTTTCAATCTACAAAGAACAAGTGACGAAATCTATAATTCACAAATAATAAGTTAATTTCACAAATGTAGCAAAGAGAAAGCGAACTCTCTGGATGCAGACATAATTATGCTTGTGTCTGCCTCTGGATAATCCTTTATATAAACTCCTCTGTCCGGAATGTGCCGCACCTCAACGAAAATGGACATTGCAAAAGGGCGACTAACGTAACCCATCGTAACAGTCTAGATACTATTACTAAACACACTCCCAAGTCTACAGGTAGGAAAAAGGCGCATTATCAGACATAGAGTTCAGAACTTTCTCAACGCAACATATCAGATTTTATCTGTGATTGTTTGACATAAACGAAAGCAGAAGAAAATAGGATGACTGGCTTTCTTTACGCTAACAAGTGTTATCAGTCCATAACTGTCAAAACGGAACAGAGAGAGAGAGAGAGAGAATGACTGGCTTAACCCACACCCCTGCACCGAAGGAAACACTTTATTGAAAGTATCCAGCAAATTTGTAGATTTAACTGTATGAAAATTTTTATCCAGCAAATATGTAGATTTAACCGTATGAAAAATTGTAGTAAATTCAGTCCTATTATTATTATTATTATTATTATTATTATTATTATTATCATCATCATCATCATCATCATCTCATGAAGTTAATAAATTGAGTAGAAAACGTAATCTCTTTTTTACTTAGTAAATAAATTAATTAATGTCCATCATACATAGTGCCGTTTACTTTAAATATTTGTTACCACTCTAGGTTTTAAATAATGTAACAGAAAGAAAGTGAAACCAACAATGTAAGTAAAATCAACAAGCAATTTATTTCTAGACAATTAAAGTGAAAATTCAAAAAGACACTTACAATAACGTGAATTAAAGTCCAAATAATCCAATAATCCTACGTGTCCTAATAACAAGTCCTAAATATAGAATGTTCCGAATGAATTCCAGTAGCCTTTGAATGTTCTGATGTGCTAGTAGTCTTGAATGTTCTCAAGTGTCAGTAGTCTTGAATGTGTCCTGATATGCCTGAATGATGTAACCCAGACTATCTTTGAATGAATTCACATAAATCCCAAAGTCAAGTATTAATCCAATATGATAATGAGCACTTTTAGTAATTCCAATGAATATTTCAAATAAATAATTAATCTCTCTGATTTTTGCTCTGATTTTCAAAACTGAAACATCTGATTACTAAAATAAATTCCTTAATAGACTGATCTTAATAATATGAAGTTTAGTATAGTAATGAAATCTTATTTACCAAGCCTGTATAAATATAAGGATAAGTCATCTGACAGAATATTCTAGAATATGAGTAACTCAAGTGGAAATTTCCGGTGCGTACGTGACGTTTCTCACACAAGTCATGGAAAATTCCAATCTAATTGTTAAATGCTATGTAAACAAGACTGACCTTGAACTCAACTGCTGTAAATATGTTGTTTACAAAATGACCACTAAAGTACAACTTACCTCATGGACACATATTATAAATTCAATATACATAACATAGTAAATATATCTTGTACACATCACAGTTACATGCTGTGTTTTGTACAGCACTTATTGCGTTTCTAGTTTGTGTTTTTTTTTTTTTTTTTTTTTCTTGATTTTATTTTACGGTATTTTCAACACATACCGAGGAAATGGGAGCTGATTGCCTTCCCAGGAGTACAGCGAGGCAACCGACGCAGACTGACCTGGGCTGGTATCCAAACAGCGATCCGTCCGACGCTCTACAAAGTGAGATACCGCAGCTTAGTGACCTTTTAATTCTGAAAACTGAAGTCCCGTCCCCTATTAGGACTTTTCCTTGACCTTTAATGAGAATACCATGTAGTGGGTTAATTTAGCAGTGGATACATTTTAGTGATTTTGCGGTCTCTGATTGGGACCGCGAAAATAAAACACGTGAAAATGTATTATGTGCTTAAATAAATGTGATCAAAATGTTTTGTTTTGCTTCGTTTTGTTGTTTGTTTGGTTTTTTTTTTTTTTTTTTTTTTTTGGGGGGGGGGGTTGATTGCGTGAAAATTTCAATTGCAATAGAACAGTCTCCTGTTTGGTTTTTATGAGAATGGTTCACTACTGTCCGTTCTCAGTATGTATGGTAAATATTTAAAACATATTCAAACCACCTCGACTATTTCTGAGAAACAATACTCACAATAGAAAGACAGAGACTATTATCGTTTTAAATCCCAGCCAACGTCTTGGATGAAATCGAAACCATAGTACTCATTTTATTGGCAGAGACTGGTATGCCATTATTTGTTATTTTTTAAATTGTCAGTCTCAGAATATATATGTATAGTCTGAGTTTTTGGCCGCGCGATCCCGCCTGTTGGGTATATATACGGGCCAAGTGTTTGCGATGGTGTGGTGTGGTGTGGAGTGATGTGGAATAAGCAAACGCTAAAGATAAGACGTCCTCCTTTGAGTGAAGTAGTACATATCACCCAGCCGGAGCAATCACACTTGGCTGTAGATCACCGAACAGGATAATGCAGAATGAGGAGTAGTACAGGACGGCACTCGAGAGTCAAACGGTCGCCCTGTGTTAAATAGGGTCAACAAATTTGAGGGCTATGCTGGAATTTAACATAGGCGCCACATTAGTTCATATGGTTTGTAACAGTGTAGCATAAGGTAACAGTCTGCACTTGAAAATGGAAATACCATATGACGTCAGGTGAGTCTGTCTGTCTTGTAGCAGTGTTGCGTGTGTTTGGAAGAGAAGTGCGAGCTTGTCTGCCTTTAAATGAAATGTCGTATAGGAGGCCCGTGTTAAATAGGATCGAAAATTTATAGGGACAAACGAGAATTGAACCTGGGAAAATTAATTAAAAGTTTACAGGGAGAAAGGGTCGAACGTTTACGGGGACAAACGGGAAATTCACATGAAGCTGCCATGTTGAAAGTTTTTTTGTTTTTTTTTAACAGGGTATTGAAGTTGTGTATCTTAACAGAGTTCATGAACGATGACGGACGCCAGTATGGATGACATAAGTTCCAACGTCTTCAGGTTTATTATGTGCATTGTTCTCTTGTTTTAGTTGTTGTCCATAACAAGAACAGGGTAGGATGTAAAACAAGGGGTATAAAATAGAATTTAAATCCCTTGACAATCTTCAGAATGAAACTAAAAACCCTAACCCTAACTCCAATCCCAATTTCTATATAAAGTTAAAATCTCTACATCATTCTATAATATGTCTATCCCGCCCCTCCCTCCTTTTTAAAAACAAAACTACCATCCTCATATTCTTGACATATCAATACTTAATTATCTACTATGCACCAACTAGTGATTTACTACTATACAGCACCCCGTTATATAATATCCACTAACCAAGTATCTACTATCAACACTCAGTGATCTAATATCAAGAATCCCGTTATCTACTATCCACAAACCAATTATCTACTATCCACCAACCAAATATCTGCTATAATGACCATACCCTCACATACTCTTCCATTTTTAAACAAAACTACAAGCACATGCACACAAGGTAGGATTTGAAAAAAGGGGTATAAATAGAAATAATTACTCCCCTAACCGAGCCCCCCTACAATCCCTCTTATAAATAAAGTCAAATCTCTATTCCCATCTGTAATATCCGTAATCGCCACTACTTTCTTAGGATCCCCCTATAACGTTAAAATCTCTAATTCCTTGTATAATATCCCCACCCAACATATAACTTTCTTTTTTAAAAAACAAAACCATCATCCTCATAATTCTTACATATCAACACCGACTCATCTACAGACCCCACACCTTTAGCTGTATAAGAAGCAGTATAAAATACAATTTAAATCCCTTATCAACAAAACTAACTTCATTATTTCCCTTACTACACTATAATCCCTATTATAAAGTACAAATCTCTACCACCATCTATAATGTCCCTACTCTCATATGCTATCATATTTTAAACAAAACTACCAACCCATTCGCGTCCGTCCATTTTCAATTTTTTTAGTTGCAAAAATCCTAGTTTATCTGCAATCTAAATATATGTTACAACAGGGATCTACTATTCAGCAACAAGATATCTACAATCCAACAACCAGGGATCTACTTCCAACAACCAGTTATCTACTATCCAACAACCAGGGATGTACTATTCACCAACCAGTGACCGACTATCCAACAACCAGTGACCTAATATCCACCAACCAAGGATCTACTATCCACCACCCCGTTATATATCCCTTCTATATTAAACTACATCACTTACACCACATACTCTCTATGATCCCTCTGATAAATTAAGTAAAAAAAAGCATATAACCCCTTCTATAAGACCCCTTAGTTACCTCCCTTTATAATATACCTACTCAACCCCCTTCAGTATCTCCACTACATCCCTATATAACTTATTCAACAGGCTACAGACCATATAAAGCCCTTCTAAATAAAATTAACATCTTTGAAAGAAGAGGGATTTTAAAAAAGATATAACCCCCAACCCCGACCCCCTACAAGCCCTCTTATAAATAAAGTATTAAAAAAAAAAAAACATTTAGCCTCTTCAATAATGACTATTAGTTACCTCCCTTTACAATATTCCTAACGTCATAATGTTCTATTTTAAACAAAATACAATCCCATTCGCGTCTATTTGTTATATTTTGGTTGCCCAAAAAATCTGAGTTTATCTAGACTATACTCTAAATTATATTCTTACGAGCTGGATTACAATAGGATTCTTAAATATTCAAGCAAATTCTCTGTTTGTGTTCCAGATCTTAAATATGTTACAATTCTTTAAGCGTACTGGGAGGCCAAAGTTTCATTCATCAAAATTAATACAAAGTTACAATTGAAGGTCTTCACTAGCTATGGTAGATTGATAAAGACACTGACCGACTTTTTTAATCCCCAAGGTCAAATATACTTGTGACAGTTGGAAATTTATTTTTTTAAATCTAGACACAGAGTGTTTTAGCAAATAAATGTAATGTGCTGAAGCTAATTTTGGTTTACTGTTGTTTAAAAATACCAAACTAAAGCATGTGTGTATTTGTGCAAAGAGTGGTGATCAGAAAGAGTTGTTTTCGTAAACTCATGTGTTGGGGTCAGCATTTAAGCAAATTAACTGATTTTGGAATCACGCCTAAAAAACTCATGTACTGTATGTAACATGGGTTCTCTCCACGCTAAAGATTTTTAACATTTATCGGCTCCCTTTTTATTAAAACAGCAAACATATGATATAAATTGTTCTCGTAGCACATGTAAACTTATGCAAAGTCACATAGCTTTCTGGTTCACGTAGACATTTCCAACCTGGCACATTTTTAGACGTATCTTAAAACAGGAAACCGATAAAATTTTGATTTAAATCTAAATCGTTCTATAGGAAGATCAAGGGTGTCTGTCTGTCAATATTACAAAGCATACCCTAGATTATGTCAACCAAGGGTAGTGCAATTTTTTTGTACATCATACACGGCGTTAAAAAAGATCAATATAACGCAACAGAAGTATATCGAAGCGGTTTCGTGATTTATGAGAGAGAGAGAGAGAGAGAGAGAGAGAGAGAGAGAGAGAGAGAGAGAGAGAGAGAGAGAGAGAGAGAGAGAAAGGGTCGTTAATATTATTATTATGGTTATTGTTATTAATTTTTTCAGGATGTGTCCGAGAGGAGTGAACGATCTGACTACCGACCTGGGGTGGTGTCAGAGAGATCGAGAGAGGGAGGGAAAGAGTTATCATTATTATTATTATTATTATTATTATTATTATTATTAAGACCACGAAAGCAGCAATATTTTTTCTTTCTGCAAACGAACACATTCATGATTTATGAGAGAGAATGAAGTGAGTCATTATTATTATTATTATTATTATTATTATTATTATTTATGATATGCGAGAGATACGTGGGTAATCGAAAGTCCAAAGATATCTTAAAGCGGAACAATGTTACAAACAGGCAGCTGTGTGTGTCTGAGAGAGAGAGAGAGAGAGAGAGAGAGAGAGAGAGAGAGAGAGAGAGAGAGAGAGAGAGAGAGAGAGAGAATATTTATTCTACTTGAAACATATCAAAACACAGATAAACTTACTTTGTATGGCATATTTTCATTATAAAATATTAAGATTACGTCCCCAAAAATTCACATCTATATGAAAAATACATCTTTTTTAGGGTACAAGCGCACAAGAGTTAATACAACCCGAGTGTAGATGTAAGGATATCCTAAAATCCGGTATTTTACTGATAGTGGGGCGACTGCAGGTCAATTTTTTTCATTCATCCCACGAAAGTCCATTTTTTTTCTTTCATAACTATGTCTCAGACTAAATAATAATATGGTTCTTTACGTTTCACTTGATTCTGTACAAAGTAATGGTAAATGCGCTCACGCAGTTCCAAAGGTAGATTCAGAATGAAGCTTTTGTGAACTGTCCATTCAGAGGAATGTCTATCTTTTTGATGGAATAGTGAGTGATACGTTTGCCAAACGGAATAATCATATCGTTGAAAATCAGTCACAAACTCACCACACACGACACGTCGTGAAGAAGTCTCTTCTTGAGACGATACTATTTCTTTTAAAAAATGTTGTATTTTTGGAAGTCATGAACTTTGTTCATGGACTTCGTCACATGGAATTCTGTGCAACACACCAACCTTGTAGCTAGATGTCGCGGCATCCAAAGTCTTCGTTATGGATATGGGCCAGGAGGTAAACTACGAATCATCTCCAGTTCTATAGTATTTGCACACTATCCCGTTTGTTTGTACCCCTCTACCGTTTTAAAAACGAAAAGCATCAAGGATATGAAAAATGCACAAAACGTAGTACTTTCATTCATCAATTTATAATTTCTAACCTGATTGTGGCCAGAGAGTCCCTAACACTGTCAAGATATTGGTATTTCAAACAAGAGGTGAAGAGGAAAACTTTGAACAGTGAACAGAAGGAAGAGAGTAAAAACAAAACTGTTAGTATGTTACAAGACATTCTGACAGAGTTAAAACACTTAAAAAAGAATGTATCTTACTTGTTTTGGAGAAACCTAAGAGAAAGAGACCTAACCTTAAACCCACCACTATACAAATGGCAGTAATCCCGGCGACCACTGCCACTACTGCTACCCCAGCAAGAATAGGCCTTGGTGATTGATGATGACAGTTTTGTTTTTAAAAAAAGGAGGATAGGGGAGGGATATACACATTATAGAATGGGGTAGAGATTTTAACTTTATACAGAAATTAGGGTTGGGGCTAGGGTTCTTAGTTTTATTGTGAAGAGATTTAAATTCTATTTTATACCCCTTCTTTTACATCCTACCCTGTTCTTGTAACAGAAAAAAAAAACACAAAAAACAAAACAAAACAACAACAACAAAAAAAACCCAGCACATACTAAACATGAAGACGTTGAAACTTATGTCATCTATACCGGCGCTAGTCATCATGCAGCAGCTCTGTTAAGATGCACAACTTCAATACCCTGTTAAAAAAGGATGGCGGCTTCATTTGAATTTCCCGTTTGTCCCCATAAACTTTCGACCCTTTATTTTCCTATGTTAAATTCTCGTTTGTCTCTATAAACTTTCGACCCTATTTAACACGGGCTTGCTCTACGACATTTCATTTAGAAGGCAGACAAACTCGCATTTCTCTTCCAAACATACGCAACACTGTTACAAGACAGACAGACTCGCCTGACGTTATAGGGTATTTCCATTTTCGAGTCTGGACCGTCACCTCTTGTTACACTGTTACAAACCGTATGTTACACTGTTACAAACCATATGCATAGGTTAAATTCCCGCAGAGCCCTCAACTATCTAACACAGGGCTCCCATTTGGCTAATACTATTAAGGATCTTGAAAGGTTGAAGATTAAGTCTTTCGTCGACCAGAACAAGGGACTTAAAGGCCCGTTAAGAAAGCAAGGAGATTTTGTTAACCAGTATCTTCCATGAATACAGATTGTTAATGTAGATCCGTGTTCTTTTATTACTTCGCCTCTGTTCGTCTTGAAGGAACGACGACTCAGACCAAGACTCAAATTAGTGATTTTCGAGCAAACCACCCACCCTCGATGGGAAACAAAAAAAACTTGTACGTGTAGAGGCTGGAGATTGCAGATGTGAAAAGTAAGCTCGTTTCCACGACGATATCTGATCAAGAATATCAGTGAAGAATATATATATATATATATATATATATATATATATATATATATATATATATATATATATATATATATATATTGACAGCCGTTAGAATGTTTTACACATTGAATGACCTCAACAATGAGTGAATTCCTATAATAACGCCCAGTAAATAAGTTCGAGTTATTATTTCATAAAATGTTTATTGCACAACGGATTTTCCAATTCTAATTCAGGATTTCATACAGGTAGGCATTTTCCAATCTTCTTAAAGTCTGCATGAGGTATTCATACAATATTGATACCCAACCAACTTCTGTTCATCTTATACAGAATTAAAACCTGACACATTTTATTCTCATATTTATCACTTATGCGTGCAGATGGTGTGCATGAATCGTTTTAGGTAAAATAGCAAAATGTATAATAAATAGTGGAAATCTACGTTTTTTTTTAGTAGATATTAGGAAATATTTCACGATTGCAGTAAAAACACTGTATTGTCACGAGTGGACAAGCCACTAGTGGCAATACAAAATGTGTCTACTTCACGAGTGAAATATTTCCTTATATATACTCAAAAATCATATATTTTCTTTTTTTTTAAATACATACAGTGAAACCCCGCTATAACGCGCCCCGATATAACGCGATCGTGGCGTGGCTCCCAAAATTTTATATATTCATTCGCACATGAAATTTTTTTTTTCAAAGTACGAGAAATAGTGTATAAAATGTGTATATTACAGTATCATTTTGGGGAAGAGATCGCGTATGAATTCGAGTATAATAGGTTTGTGGCGTGGTTCCTGAAATTGTATATACATGTACATGTATTTTTCTCGTACACGGAAAAAAATAATTTTTTTTAAGTACGAGAAATAGTGTATACAAAGTTTATTATCATTTTGGGGAAGAGATCACGTATGAATTCGATCGGAAATGTTACTTATTACTGATCCATGAGTAAAGCCAGTAAGTCTTCTTTGTGTTTGTCTTCAATTCATTCTGTATACAATCATTGCTCAAACAATAGCCGACATGTTTTTCTTCTTTAACTGCATACACAATGTGAAAAAAGATTCTAATAAACATCAAAAAACGTAAGCCGCCAACACGTGCACTGGACTTCAATTCATCCTGTATACAATCATTGCGCAAACAATAGCCGACTTATGTTTCTTCTTTAACTGCGTACACAACCAAGCACCAGACAATGCGGTGGTTGATCAAAGGTTGTCATATGTAGGTGCTTATGTAGAGACTGAGCTTGGGCGGCAAGATCAAAGATTGTCAGATGTGGGTGCAAATGTAGAGACTGAGCTTGGTCAACAAGATCACAGGGAGTTCAAATAACCACTCTCTGTTACTTGGCACTGAACAAGTATCAAACTAGTGGCTCAATCAAAGGGTTGTCATGTGGGAAAACAAAGACGGATCGAAATCAGATAGTAAACGGTGTTAATACCCTATTCATGCTATACGTTAGACGTGTATACGTTTTTCTCTGAATAAAGTAAAATATAGTAAAACCCCGCAATAACGCGATCCCGCTTTTTCCGCGATCGAATTTTATTGACCTCCAAATATCGCGTTATAGCGGGGTTTCACTATATTTGCTAAGGCATAAACCTTCGATTTGAGTGGATTTGTTTCTCCATTCTGTGTCAGTGCTATTAACGGCTGAATTACTACATCGATAAAGAAGAAGTTCCAAAAATTTTAAACAATTTTAGGACAACGATTTTTATAAATTTAGATTGTACCTGTACTGCTTCAAATTGTGTATTTTGTCGAATTAATAAATGTTTTCATACGAAAATGAAGAGCTTTTTATTTTCGTTAAAACATTTATTGCGCGGATTGATAGAGTGAACATTGCCGGGGTGGGGTACTGTAGAAACATAACATAACGCTCCAACAGACTTCAGAACATAACATCATTAAACAACAGATTGTAATGCCTGTGAGTTTAGTTGTATGGATTTTGGTTTCTATTTTTTAATTTTTTTTTATTATTTCTGCATTCAGATGTGAATTTTGTGTCTTGGCAAGCTTGCAGTCTATTTCAGTAACTAGCGCTTCACCCAAATTTCGATAGTCACTTAATTTCGGTTTGCAATCGACACTAATCAATGCCTGATATCTCCGTCGTTTTCGGACATTATTATGTTTGTGATGACAGGTAAAATCGCTACTTAAACAATTCGATTACAAGATGTAATCAAGAGTTTTTCGTAAAAATGTGTACCGTTTGTCTTTGAGTGTAACAGGTATACGATACTGTATGGGTGACAGAATATCGAATAACAACAGGTCATGTAAGTTCAGTCACTGACAACTTGCATGATCCACGTGGAAAACTAATTATAAAAAGCTAATATAGAATGGGGTTCATTTTTAGGCATTCTTGACGGCTCCTTTGTTTGATTACATAAATGTTGGCTAAAGGGTTAACACCCTTGACACATTTTAAGATCTATTCATCCTGATGGACAGAGAGATAGGAAGGATGAGAGAGAGAGAGAAAGAGAGAGAGAGAGAAGAAGAAGAAAATTCTTTTAGTCTTAAATACGGAAATACAGGTCTGAATAACGTACATAAGTGCAAATATACTTCCTAAATGGAAAACGAAAGTAGTTCAAAAGTGATATCGCCACTGTGGCGATAAAAGTGGTATCGCCTCTATGGCGATATAATTTTTCTCTCACTGATATATTTCAATATCTCAGTATGAAATATATAATAATGTTAGTTCTGAGCGCCTTATTTATTCCGATCCAATGGTCTGTATTGTTATATGTTATAGCAATCATAAAATGTTTCTATAGTGAACAAAGATTATTCCTCAGAAGGTTGTTGCCATGATCTAATGCACGTCCTCAGCTTTAATGCCACATGTTTCCTATTTATACTAACCCAATGTGGCTCTTTAATTTAATCAGAAAGATTGGATACACAACTAAGTGCTTGTATTGACACAATATTAAGAATGTTGCCAGACGGGACGGCGGAGATATAATTTTTCTTAGTGTGCACACAAACCTCTCGTCACTTTAACGAAATTTTGTCCGCTAAGAAAGACACGGCTGAACATATGAAAACCTAAAAACCTTTAAAATAATTGGCCTTAAAAATGGCCTGTGCCTCAAAATCTTGCAGGAAAAAGGGGACACACCTCCCATACATTTCATTACGCAGGCGTAAATAGTTTGTGATATGTGTTATTATGAGTGAGTGTGAATATCGCAAGGTGTTGGTGTACAGCTGTAGAAAGACTGAAGGAGCGTTTGACGTGAAAAGGTATGTATAGATTATATGTAAGGGAGATAAGCACGGACAGGAGCTACAGTCAATCGAAAAATTCTCAGCCTTTTCCGCCAAGTCAAGTAAGAACCCTCAGATGTTATTCGCCGTCATTGAGAAAAATATTTTAAACAATGGTTTGTTCATATGACACAATATGGCTGCGGAAGGAGACAAAGTCACTATCGGACCATAATTTGCCTTTTCTGTCGCAACATATGTGATACACTGCGCCGAAGTCGAATCACCAAACCATCAAATTTATCTGTATTCCTACAACTACATCCCAGGTTATTTCTCGACTTGACGGAAATGGCTGAGCGATGTTCCGATTGGAGCTTACAGTATGAGGTTACAAAATAGGATAGAAAGGCAGAAAAGGTAATGTAGATAAAGTGTTGAAAGGGAGGAAAGTACAGATGACTTGTACAGTAAAATTATATATATATATATATATATATATATATATATATATATATATATATATATATATATATATATATATATATATCATGTGATAGAGAGAAAAGAGAACTACATGGAAAGAAACACACAACATAAATGGTTGTAGAAGGAAAGGAGACAGAGTGAAGACAAAATTTTCTTTGCCTTGAACTTTAACACAGACATTTTTATTTTTCACCCATTCGGTAATTTTATGTTTGATCTTCCTCTCATTGGCTGGTATTCATCTACATGTTAAATTTCCCATTCTACCGAAAGACCTGTTGGTATTTTGATTAATTTCGTGGCCAAATTTGGTGTGTAATAATAATTTCAATAGCCTATCAATTACAGTTTGCATTTAATTTATCTTTATGGTGTTAAATACCTTTGTTCAGTCTTACATGACCAGATTATCTCATTATCATACATAATATCTGGAGTCTTACATAACCAGATTATCTCATTATCATACATAATATCTGGAGTCTTACATAACCAGATTATCTCATTATCATACATAATATCTGGAGTCTTACATAACCAGATTATCTCATTATCATACATAATATCTGCTTTATTGTATGGTTGAAAAATAAATACAAATATTGATCATTTACCCGATCACATCTGTACTCGTTTAAAGCTCTGTTCAACGAGTGTTGGCCCCTTCTTGTGTTAATTTTATCTTCATACTGAGCAGGGATCAAAGGGGATTTTAATTTAGTTTTTCTCATTTTTTTGGTATTGGAGAATCAATTATCAGAGCCATTTATTCTAGTAATATGTATTCGATATACAGTTGGTATGAAATTGACTTTTCTAGTGATAGTATGTTAATCATCTTCTGATAGTTGTGTTTGTTTCCACAATTACATGTAAATTGTACTTGATTATTTTCCCCTGATCTTAGCATTTTCTCCATTATGACACCAATTTAATTTTATCAAATTAAAACACTGCCTGCGCCATTGCTATTTTGTATTTCGCTTTTCCATCTGTTCAACTGTTTTTTTTATTCTCTGCAATTTACAACATCTGATAGTAGTTATTTATTACTTGTATTTTTTTATATACATACGAATCGGATGGTGTTACTACTCTCTAAAATCATTGTGTCAACTTGTCACGTTTTTTTGGTCATCAACGATTCTATTTGTTTCGGTCTGTTCGGACTCGCTAAAGATATAAACTGGCAAGATCATACACCTTTTTTGTCGACAATATTTAAAACGTTCTTCCCAACACCTATTTGCTCGCAAATGTATGAGTACAAATATCCTATATTTTAGTTATTGGTGATGATGGAAATTGCATTCTCGTCCAAAATTCTTTTGCAATACCAGCAATCATCTTTCATCGTGCAAAATGTCACATTATGATATCCTACCTGCATGAGAAAAATGTTGAAAAACCACTGCTGCCTAAAACGGATCAACAACTTAAGCCCGCTTAAGCATTCACTAGAACCCAACATAGCTGTGTGTAACTTATCAAAGATTACTTATCATGCAGCAGTGGATAGACAACTCTTCCACATCAAAAAGAGCTGAAATCCATGGTAGAGCTAGTTTTGTGGAATGATATGAAGAAAACCATTGTCTTGTAAGTGCATTTATTGCAATGCCTAACGAGCAATAAATAACATTTTGCACAAGTTTTTAAACTTGTGTGAAGTAATTATCCCTGAATAAAAAAATGTGGAAGACATGTAAAACTCCTGACCCCCTATTTTGTATCATGACACACAGATGGTGCAGAAGATCACGCCACAAACTAAACTTGACAGACTTACTCGCAAGAGTCAGATTGCAAGTCCCCCCCCCCCACCACCACCACCACTTCTAAAACCACGGAGATGAAGCCCAGAATGTGCCCAAGAAGCTAGGGAGACATGCCAAATGTCCCGAAAAGCAAAACATATTTGTAAAATAACCTTCTGATTGCATGTACCACAAGAATGAAATAAGTTATAAAGATAAAATAATATATTATATAACCGGGCCAAATATTTACATTGATACATACGCATTGCAAAGAGTACCCAGTTACAATTGTGAAGCAGGTGAGTAAACTGAAATGCACTGAGAAATGGACGTGTCCACAGCATGAATAGAGTCTGTCAGGTACTGAAGCTGGCAGCATCACAGAAGTGTACAGGTGGAAATAAATTCGGATGAAGAGATGTATTTGCAGTACTTATCTTTCCAAAGAATTTGTGGATTGAAGATAGGCTCCCAAACCAGAAGTCCCACCAGGGCTTCCGAGGCTGCATAGAAAATGGGCGCCAGCCTGAAGGAGTGGTATCCTCTACCAAGAACCAAGCAGCCTAAGACTGTCCTGGTATGTTGCATATCCCCTACCAGTAGCCTAAAACAATCTGGCAGAGGTGTACTGGAAATTTTGCAAGTATACAAGTTTGGGAAAATTATCTGGTCCAACACATACATACATACATACATACATACATACATACATACATACATACATACATACATACATACATACATACATACATACATACATACATACATACAGTCAACATGTAGGAGGAAAAATGCTTGACTGCCACAGACAGTTCAAGTTTACTGATGGTTTCGTGAGCGGAGCAGGTGCAAGAAAGGCATCAGCGTTGTGCGAGGAATGCTACCCAATGAACGACATACTACTAGATCTGCCGCCTAAGACAGTCCAATCCTGCGTGAACACTGCAAGTGTTTGAAACATGGGTACACGAATGTAATGTGTATATGCATGAGACCTCCACCTGCCCATAGCCTTAATCTGCGGTTCTGAAAGACCAGATGAGTGAGCAGTTGTGGCTGTCCCAGTCCTGAAGCTATGTGAAGTGTCAGTTCGAGAATTTAAGCCCATGCATTTCACGGCATCGTGTAGCGCCGTACTCCATCAAAATTAAATAAAGGTCCATCGGTAGAGCATCTTAAATGGATGTAACGTCTCAAATGCCTTATAGGACATACAATTTTGCAATTCACAGATGTATGGGGTGATCTACAATGCTGTGTTTGAATTTGTGCATGGTCAAAATGACTTTATCCCGAGCAACGCGCAAATTCTGCATCTAAATGACATTCGACTGTATTCTATTGCTGCGAGGTGTCATCTCGCCTACTCTAAGAAAAGCGAAGAAGGCCAACGAAAACATCTTATTCGCTATGAGATATATGATCAACGGCCAGAAGTAGTTGTTTCAAAACGAAATGCGTAATGGGAAGATGCAAATCAGACGCCGCGCACCAAGGAACATTTTATTAATGAGGAAGTGCTTAGTCTGATCAGGCCAATTATGCAGCTAGTGAAGGTATGAAAGACTGGCAAAGTATGTATAAATAGTACTTCCACCCTTACAGGACCGAAATTGGAATGTAATGAAAGCAGTTAACTGTTGTAGCTAAATAGAAGCACGTAATTTGTGACTGAACTTGTTCTGAGTCAAGTTGAAAGCTATGACAGCATTGCTGTAAGTGGATTTGGTGTTTGGAGCGAGAGCAGCATCGATTAACTTTGCAGCTGTTACAATTATATGTGAAGAAGATGTGGAGGGAATAGAGTGGGTTTGGGTTCCATATGTTGCGCCAACTGCCTGAACTTTGTGATCTGAAAACGGGAAACAAGATCTGGTTCAAAGCCCGAGAGCATAAAGAGGACGTGGGAGGGTCAAAAATAAAGAAATCATGTGAACCATGTGAACAATGCCAAACTTTGAAGACGATATCAAGTGTAAAGCAATGCTGAAAGCCTTAAAAACAGCACACGTGCTCGAGCAGCCCATGGGCAAACATTTATCAAAGTAATACTGGCCCCACCAGGATAAACCAAGAAATTCCTGGTCTATAGGGTGCACGGGATCATAACTCATATCTGACCTCCTAGTTGCCAAGTCACGCACAGTTTCCCCATGTTTAATAACCTGTGAGACCAGACAGGGGAATTGCTCGGCATAAATTGACTCAAAACACAAACAGGCTGTGGTCCAACTTTAAATGTTACAAATTTTCGGGGTCACAGTGTCCCTAACCACTGAGAGTTGGCAATGCGGTTAATATGAATTTTAAATTCCTGATTGTCAGTCGACTGTGTCATATTGGGCAGCAAAGTTGCAAGGTCGATATGTTTGTCATGACCAATGCTGTTTTTAAATTTGGCACGAATCTGGGGGTGAGATAGGTGCAGACAGCAAGGAGGTTGTCCCTGTTCAGCCCCTGTCCACTCACCATCAGCTTCATCGTCTGAGGAAGCTGAAGAATTATTGTCTTCAATATCCGAGTAGTCCGATGAGTCCGGCAATGGACGCTTCCTCGATATGGATGCCATCACCGCATTGGTGATGCGGGCCACCAGCCAGTTTTCATCCACAGCCTGCTGTGTGGGCCCAAAAAATCTCTTCCTAGGAGAGGTCTGGCCTGGTCTCGGGAGTGTGCCGCTTTACACAGGATCCCGCAGCCCAGTCTCTCCAGGGATGACAAATTCCGCCAGCGCAGGTGGATGCCGTCTACTTTGTTGAGGACGGGCCCTGGCTTTCCTGAACGAGCCGAACTGGAACTAGCCTTCGGCATCTGCAGTTTAAAATTTTTAAAAAAGAGCAGTATGCGAGCTCCTTTAGATAATATTATTTTGGAAAATAACAGATATGAAAATGAAAGCACTGGCAGTAACATAAGTGAGACCCTTTCCTTAACAGAAAAGATTTTTGAAGCACTTCGAAGAAGAATATTTGTTTTTGTTTTTGTTGTTGTTGCTGTTGTTGTTTGGTTGTTTGGTTTTTATTGTTGCACACTCACTGTCGTGTTTACTCTGGTTGGAAAGTATGGAGTGTAACGTGACAGCAACAATACAGTTAAGAAACCTTGAAAAGTGCAATCTGAACACTCTTGTTCAGTAATAAAGCAATGTATACACCAACAAATGTACACAAAAATCCCGGACTCAATCAGAACAAACAAGGACAATAACACGTTTAACCGAACACTCTTGTTCAGCAATAATGCTAGATGTATCCAACAATTATGTGGAAAGACCCCTGACTCTATCGGGGTCAACAAAGACCATGGACACGTTTTCATATCATTGTTAACTTTAAAAGAAAATGTGAGGTGTATGAGTGAAGCCAATTCTCCAATATCGCCAGCAAGAAATCAAGATAAAGTAATGTACATGTTTTAGACTGTATGTCAAACAGTGAAGGCAATGCATTGCAAGAGCAGTCATCATTGAACCAATTAGTAACTACAAGTGGTAAGATTTTTTTGACAGACTAACAAGAAGACCCCACACACTATTAAAGTATTGAACATATACCCACCTATTTAAGCGCACTCTGTGTGTAACACCGACGCCTGCTGATTAGCGGGGTATCAGAATCCCTTATGCCTGTAAAAAAACAAAACAAAAAAAAAAAAAACACATTTTCCATATGTGCACAATAATTATTCAAGAACTGGTTTACCTAGTCCACACGTGTGTTGAACCACTCCGTGTCGACAGCATGACCTATTTTTCGAGAAGCGGGCCGACGGTGCAAAATTTGCAGCACTGCAACCCTACTTACATTGAAATTATAACGAAATTTAAAGACTAACTGCAGTATTTTTCGCTGCACATCCCGCGGTTCGAGGGAAGCATCATACAGGTCATTGGTGCCAATAATAATGATCACTATGGCTGGGGAGAAGTCCAGAACGGTCGAGGTACACGTGTGTTCAATGTCAGCCACTCTGGCAGCCCCACGACCCGCGAAGTGAATTGAGATTGATAAATTACAATACCCATCCACTCGTTGGTCGTCCGCCGTCTGCATAAAATGATCAAGACGTCGAATAAAGGAATGTCCACTAATCAACGCTCTAACATGCATGCTTGTCGTACACTAAGAACACGCACACACACACACACACACAGAGTCTTGTAAAACATACAAAACGGGGACATAAGAGTTTTTACTATCAAAATGGGGACATCTTTATTTTAGCAAATTTCGGGCGAAAAAAATCTGTTTTACTATGCATTTGATATATACATGTCTTTTGCAATCGATTTGTGGTTGATTTCCAACAACAATGTATTAGATTTTTTTACCATCAGAACGACGACATACAAAAATACACAAAGTGTCAGAAATTATATGATCAAATCGGGGAAATTCCATAAGTATGTATTTCGATTATAAATAACTATCATATTAATCAAAATACTGCAGTAATCTAAACTCATGTACATAGTTCCCTTCCATATTACCAAACTAAATTGAAATATCATGTTGAATTTTTATATTATGTTTCATGTGTAAATAATTAAAAATGTATGTCCACGAGTTTGAAGAAACCGAATCGTCAGAATTTTATGAAAATACAGAGGATATGTTTCTTTTCTAAAATGAAATAATCAAAGATCTGCATGCCAGATATTCACTTAAAAATTTTTTATTGACAATAATACATTTTAAACATTTTCACTGAAAAACTTTTTTGTTGACAATAATTTTAGAATTTAAAATGCCCCATAAATAACTCATTTGTAACATTTGTGTACTAAAATATGCCACTTTAATACAATCCATTACATTAATAAACCAATGCATAGTAATATCTCTTCGATATGAAACACACCATAAATCTGTTTTAAAAAAATGTCTCATTTCAGCAGGAAGCCAGTCTTTTTATGATTCATATGAAAATGTCCCCGTTTTGTAAGTACCGTATCATGGTTGTGTGTATGAAAATATTCCCGTTTTGTATGTACCTTGACAAGTTCGCGTGTATGAAAACGTCCTCGTTTTTTATGTACCATTTCAAAGATTCTTTTATGCACTACGTCAAGGTTGTGTGTATGATAATGTCCTCAATTTGCATGTATTATGTCAAGGCTGTGTGTATGAAAATGTCCCCGTTTTGTATGTACCCCGTCTAGATAGTGTGTATGTAAATTTCCCCGTTTTGTATGTAGAATTTCATGGTTGTGTGTATTAAAATGTTTTCCTATTGCATGTATCACATCAATGATGTGTGTAACTAAATGTCCCCGTTTTATATGCTCCACTTCAGTGTTGTGTGTATGAAAATGTTTCAAATTTGTATGTACCAGTTCAGGATTGTGTTTGAAAATGTCCCCGTTTTGTATGTAACACTTCAAAAATGTATGTACGAAAAATCCCTGTTTTGCATGAAACAGGTCCATTAGAAGCTATCTCTTCTGTCCAGTTTATCTCCAAGAGTTTGATGAACTCCTCAACTCGTACTTGAAGATTTTTCTCTTAATTTTCAATGGCTTGACTCACAAGGATTTTTGCACGTTTTTGCAAGGACTGACCTAATTTCAGGGCGAGAGATCGCGTGCCATTAATGTTTGAATGTATATCAAATAATGATAATAATATTACTTTGCTGAATTCTAACACAAGTCGAAAATATTTTGGATCTATAAAATCCTTCAGTGATTTATCTGGTCCCTATTCCTTCTTTCTCAGCTCTTTAACCAGAAGCCATATTTCTCTCCATTGTTGTCGTATATAATTGTGTTGTTCTTTGTCGTGGCCATCACAATGCTAAAATGGTATTGTCACTTTTTTGCAATCCTGCTGATTTCATCCTGTTTCAAACTTGCGATGACGGTTTCAAGAATGGCACTCCCACCGGATGTGCAAGACAGGGACAGTGAACTTGACGGAACCATTATTTGCAGTCTTCCCCTTCATACAATTATTTAAAAAACAACTGTGCCGCCAGAGCTTTTTGTGTACATAATAACTGAAACAGTCTGGACATGGACCATAGTCAACAGCAATGAAGTTCTACCATGTAGGTCGATAGCGTACTGTCATCCCCCCCCCCCCCCTCCGCCCCTTTTCTTTAGCACGTCAACGTTGTGGATGTGTTTGGCTATATTTCTGAGTTTATCCAGGAGTTCTTTCCCTTTCTCCTCTTGCTCGTTTTGGGGACTGTTCGTGGCCTCATCTTGTTTAGTACTGGTTCCGAACAGGTAAATTGAACTATTGTATTTGCAATCGATTTCGCAACATTATAAGTCATTTTTTGTACGTAGTTGGTTTGTTGATATTATCTGCTCTTTTTGATACGGGCATTTAATTTGATTAGATTTCATTCGTGGATGCTGGTTTTCTTTGAAGCCTTGGGCTTTGGATATTCCTCTAATTTTTGGCGATCCAATTTAAGCTGATATGGTATTACACCTGAAGCACACGAGTCATTAGAATCTGAACCGGACATATATTGCTCATCATTGGATGACATGTATTCACTATCAGAGTCACTGGATGGCATGTATTCACTATCAGAGTCATTGGATGGCATGTATTCACTATCAAAGTCCTCCTGTAATCGAGAAGAAATAACTAGTAAAAATAGTACCATCACTCATCACATAAATGAAAATTATCCAGCAAATATTTAAATATAAACTAAATTAGTAATACGTATATACATCATTTTTACACAGTGCAAACTTCATTGCAAGAGAGAATGATGTTTAATGGAGGAAATAGTCCGAATATGTTTGTACAAATAGAACCTGCACTTTGTATATACAAGTAAAAACTTGGTTAATTGTTGCTTATTACCGTGTGTGAGCTATTTTCAATATGATGATTTACATAATACATGTAGGTTTTTACTCACGTTTGACACTTTTCTGAGGTGAACACGTTTAACGTTGCGCTGAAAGGCTAACTTAAACAGGGACACTATTGGCAATGCTTCTAATTTTAAAATATTGTGAAAAATGTAAAAATAAATATATCATTTCGGAGATAATTATGTTCATTGTGATTCTCGTTATATAAGAATCAGATAATCACAATTCAGTCTAATGTAGATTGTGTGTACAGTAGTTCTTCAGTGGCAGTTTATTCAGTGTAAAATTTGAAAAACTTACGAAACAAATAAAATTCCATGCCTTTGATAATTTGCAGCGGATGCAAGATTCTTATATTTAAATTATCCACGATGAATTGGAGTAAACATTTGATTACATTAAGAGATGAATATGTAGTGCTAAAACATCAATTCCAATGCAACTCATTACTAAGTCTACCTACCACAGAGTTTTTTAGCGGTATTTGAAAAAAATACATTAAATTTCCAGCCTGGGAGGCACCATACATTTTTTCTCGTCTTCTGCTTCTCTGTATGAAATCAGATTCTCTTGATATTCTAGAAGATATTATCCTTTCATGAATCCTCTTCCCATAAAAACAACTCAACCTAAGACTAAAATAAATATTAGTATTATTCAATACTTTTTTTCAGTCAATATCATTAGATTATCACAGTCGCTAATATACAATTTCAGGTAGTATTGACCATAACTGAGTAATGATATTGACCCAATCTTTTAAGGTAAAGTTAAAACATGTGCTCATACTCGAGATCTCTAGTTATTGTTTACGTGGAAAACAATTTCTACGCCTTTTTTCTCCCATAAAACGAGGGTATGATCATATGAAAAATGTACTTACATAGACCTCACCTACTCTTTTTCGGGAAGTGGACAGTAATGATAAAGGTGAGTTAACCATCCACATTTGTATAATCAGTAGTGAGGAAAACATTATTCTCTCTATTATAGATCGACACTTAGAAATAGGAGTACCGCAAACGGCATATGATATCCAGCCAACATAAGGTTTGACCTTGAACTTCAAAGTACTGACTACAAATTCAGAAGGGCTCTTTATTACAGATAATGGTATAGTTAACAAAAATGTTGACAAATTAGGGTTTTGTCCAGAAATGAAATGCAAAGGCAAAATATATTTTAAATAACAGTAACCTTGACCTTGGAGTTGCTGACCCCTAAACAATAGGCTTCTTTCTAACACTAAGTGAAATGCATGCGTTGAAATCTACTAGTAAAACTAAGTTATCATCCGGAAATTAAATGCATTGTCAAAATCTATTTTAGTAACAGTGACCTTGATCTTGAAAAGTGAATTGACCCTGGAAAGATAAATAAATATCTGGACTTTAAGTCATATTTGGTAGAATAATGTTCCTAGTTAAAGGATATCTGTGCATGAAAACATGGCACGTTCCAGCTACATTTTCTTTTGATGTATTTTGTCTATTCGACATAATAAGCACAAAGAGCAGTGTTTCGTATGGTGCGTTATATTACATTATATTTTGGTTATCATGCAACAGAATCTTGAAAGGTGTTTTTCTTATTAAAAGGGAATATATTTGTAAAACTCGTTTGATTATTGCACAGAATTGAAGAAAAATCATGCTGAAGAAAGTTAAAGATTAAAAAAAAATCCTGCAAATATTTGACTACGAAACTAATTTTAAAGTCAGTTAAATTATTTTTTAAAGGGGAATGTGCATTTTTCATTTATAAACCTTTTCTGATTTAATTAAACTCTCGTCTCCTTTCAAACTGGCATAACACTGATTTGTGCTAATTCATATATTATATTTGACTCAATACCAATTATATTCAACCTATGTAGGGTCATCCAAAATGTATTTGTATGTAGTTTGTATGTTGCCAATATTTCCAAGGATAATGAATCTCTCTCTCTCGCTCTCTCTCCCCCCCCCCCCTCTCTCTCTCTCCAATTTAATTAAAACAAATAAAGGAAAGCTTTGAGAATAAGTTCTTAACCGCCACTAACCAATTTCAAGATATACACACTGGTTATATTCAGATTGGTATGATTATAAATTATAAATTATTATTATTATTATTATTATTATTATTATTATTATTATTATTATTATTATTAATTACGTTATTTGAAAGAGATATGATTTGGCTAATAGTCGAGGACGGGAAAATAACGGGGGGGGGGGGCAGGGGATCACAATGAGTATATTGCAACACATTTTAATAGTTGACAAAGATATACATATACACAACAATTACAAATTACAAATTAAATGAAACACAAGTCGTAATAATACATGGACTCGTTTACATACAGGATGTAATAAGGAAGAAAATTGATATTCATAAAAGAACGAAATATTATGTCTGTTGAAATACAATATTGTTTATGTAGATATAAATACCGGCATACATAAGTTTGTACCAGTTAAACATCCTGTGAATCCGTCTATTAATTTAGTCGATAATTTAACACCTCATGTATATGAATGACCTGGTTTTAATAACTTTGATCTGTTCTATAGACGGAGCTAGGTATTATTGTCCATGTCTAGACGAACAGTGTCCATAAGATCTGAGAAAGTAATTAACTAATTAACCGAAATAACACTCTCGACTAGTATGTTCTGAGACAAACTTGTCGACAAACATGGGAAACGATAATGCTACAGATGTGCAAAAGTCTGTCTGTCTATGTCTCTCTGTCTCTGTCTGTCTGTCTGTCTGTCTCTGTCTCTCTCTCTCTCGAAATCCGACGTATCAATAATGTCTTGTTTTGCTGTACTTCCAGTAATTTGTGTCCTTTTTAGCATTATTTTTCTATTCGATCTGGGATTAAAATACAATGTTCAAGCGTTGATCGTGCGGAAGATATGACGGTGTTGTAATTAAGCAACTTTCTTGAACGAGTCCAAATTCGCGAAAATTTAACGGCGCGAACATTGAGAAAGTAATATCTCATTCTACGGAGTGCCGAAATCGCAAAAATGTATCAAGCTGGACTGTAAAAGTCGTAAACTCGCGAAAAATTAACAACGTAGAAATTCATCCTCATATGCACAGGTAGCTCAGACATCACTTTTAAGAGAAGCATTTTCTTATGACATCTTGCTCTCTCTCTCTCTCTCTCTCTCTCTCTCTCTCCCTCTCTCTCTCTCTCTCTCTCTCTCTCTCTCTCTCTCTCTCTCTCTCTCTCTGAAACCTGAGATGAAGAAGAAATAATGCCTTTTATTTGTTGACAAATAAAGCATCACATTTGAAGGTTGAACTGGTAAGTAAACTATGACTCATGTTCCTCTCCCAGACTAAACTTATTATTGACCTACGGCAGTCCATAATTTTGGGGAAAAAAGAGATGATGGATAAGAAAGGAAGTGCTTGATTTTTCCAAAATTCATGTTCTATTGTACTTATTTTTGCCGCAGTATATCATTTATCTGACAGGCGAATCTAAAACTATTTTTTTCTAATTGAGGTTCGAGTTTTAAACTCGAGTGGTCCGTTTTGCTTATGATGGCAACTTTTCTCTTTTTTATTAACATTAAAAACATGTTTTTAACATGGAAAAGGGGTTTGGTCGAACCAAACACACCCTCCCATAAATCCGCCCCTGTATCTTATCGTAGGTTAACTACATCATTCACATACGCACTGACTAAAAGGTGATACAGACAAGAAACTTTCGGTATAATTAGATAATGATAATTCCATGGTTAAAGTCTAAAGTCTGATTCGCTAAAATGCATTGAATTCAATTTAATTGTTTTTTTTTTCCTCCCTCTTGTCAGCATCACATCTTAATCAGAAATACTATTTACAAATATAGGATGTGAAAGGTATTGTTAACTTATTAACTTCAGTGAAATATAATAAAATACAAAATTAAAGAAAAAAAATTCATAAATTTGAACCCGAAATATCACAATATCACATTCTTTGCAAATGCTTTATGATCAATCATACATCATGTAAATGGGGGTGGGAGTGGGGGCATGGGGCACGTGTGCATTATACGTTTTGTTGAGAATTTCCGCCATGTACCGTTATATAAACAAATTACTGAAATTATATCTTCTTCAAGTAGAAATACATACAGCATTTCCTGCTCCTAAAGTATGGTTAATATAGGTATACTCTAGCTCATGTACATTACTATGGAATTTTTTTACAATGTTACGATTAGGGTTATGTAACAAAAGAAAAAGACTCAAACAACCTTTCAAGATTTAAAATACAAATCTTTAAATTCCTAAAATATTAAAATATTTCAACAAACAATTAAAGTGAAAGAATTAAAAATAATTTACAATATAGAATATCCTTAAAAGTCCTAAATTGTTTTAAAGTTCACTGTTCCGGAAGTTAATACAAATATTCCGAATGTAGTATTCCGAATGAAATAGCCTTCACTGTGCTAATATGTTGATAAGTTTAAGTATATCCAAATAATCCTTGTGAATCTGGAATCTCACAAGTTTTAGAAATGTTTCTGATAATTCCACGGAGCTGTATCATAATTCAGATTAAAGAAAGTACTGAATCCTAAATGTACTGTATTAATAATAAATAAATCTCCAAATAAGTATATCCCACACACAAACTGAACCAATTTCGTAATGACCTCTCTCTTCAAATGTAACTGTAAAGAATATTTAAACACAGGATTATTTCATATATATATATATATAGCATTAATGCGCAGAATCGAAATAAAAACCCATACTACGTCTTCAATAAACAGGGTATTTCAAAATAATACAACCCTCTCCGAACCAATCAGGAATTAGGTTATGCGTGATTCTGCTAAAGTGCTTGAGTACCAGTGTTTTCAACAGTAAACACTGTATTGATTCATTCTTCGAATGTGACCTTAAACTATAATTCCTAGTCAATAATGTTTACTCCTAAAACTACAAGAACTAGATCGAAAGTTCATTACTCTCTTTCGCGCGGAAAATACGTCACATGACTAAAGCTACAAGCAAATAGGTGAAATCTCGATTGAGGCAACCGTATGTATACTCATAAGACGACAGCTGTTTAGACTAAGAACAGAGATCATAAACTAATAAACTATACCATTATTAAAAGGAAAAATATATATAATTCCGTAACAACAATCATACCTCAGTGCAGCGGTATATAGCTAATGATGGTTGTTCTTATATACGTCAATCAGATTTAGCTTTTATGTTAATAGAAAAAGACTTTTCTGATTCGGCTGTAAACAATAAATGTCCTATTATCATGGAAGATCAAATACTTTTTAAAAAAATAATAAGACGAGGAAAAGCGGACAGTTTCAATGTTGTGAAAATTAAATCTGACATATTAGGAGTGTATGATGAATTAGTGGTAGATCCATGGTGACTAAACTCCTCAAGGACAAATATTTAAATTGTGCACAAATTTTTCAAAGACGTACGTTATTAGTCACTTGATTTTTTTTTTTTACAAAAACAAAAAAAACAAGTGAGTTAGAATGAAGAAAGAAAGACAGACAGAACGAACGAACGAAGCAAAGACAGAGAAAGAAGGAAATTAGGAGAAATGTAGATAACATGAAAAAGTACCTACTAAACGGAAGAAAGGAAGAGCAAAAATTGATAATTTACCGCTGAGTCAGGCCAAAATTATATAATTGTTTCGTTTTACATTATTTACTTCAGCAAGCTTGCACATTTAAGTTACATTAAGAAACACTAAATATGAGTATGAAACTTTTTTATTTTCGGTGTCGTGACTGGTACCATATACAAATTCGAAGAAAATTTTTTTTTTTTTTTTTAACTTGTTGGATTTAATTCTAATGTGGTTAATTGCAGGAAAAAAATGGTATTATTTATTTGATTACCATGTAGAGTTGTAGACTGTTCCTTGTTATGCTACTTATCAATAGTGTTGATGATGATGATGGTTTGTAGCAGTAGTACTTGTAGTAGTAGTAATAAACTTAATGGAGGCAAATATTTTAACTGAATATAAAAAACACAACAATCACCGTTGTTACAAGTTGTTAATGAAAATTAAAGTCAATGCACACATGCTTACAATTAGACGACACAAACATTTGATAGAAAAATACATCTGAATGAACTAAAATCTATGTTAATATTTTTCAATGTATTTGTTATCGAAATGCGAATGGCTCACATTAAAATTAAAGATAAAATGTACAAGCCTAGATGAACGGCTAGAATCTCTTTGGCTCATCGTAAAAATCCTGCAGAATATCTGCATGAAACCGTTTGTTCAGTTTTCTCGTGTTTCCGATCTAATTTGGCGAAAATGTCTTATGAAGGGTGGGCTACCCATTAATAAACACATACATCGATCTTGCTCTCTGTGTTAAAAAGAAAATATATAATAAATATTTGTCTACGTTTACATATCTGATTTCAATCCTGTTAGATCTTCTTGATACCATCTTCAGTGAGTAATTCGGAAGCAAAGTGCGCGCGAACACAGCGAAGCAGACAATGAGAATTTTTACCGCGTAAACGAGGACGCAGTTTTCCGACTAATACACACGAGGTTTTGAGTCGAGTGGGACGTGTGTATTTTTGCGTATAGCATGATGTGAAAAAATACCGACCAAACGGGGACATGCTCAGATACGCTTATTTAAATTTTTTTTTTTTATCACTAAGTAAGGTTGTGGCAGTCCATTTTAGCCGCTATTACAAAACGGGGACGTCCCCGTTTCGAGGTGTGTTCCCGGTCTGTTGGTGTGTATTCTCACTGATGTCCCCGTTTCGCGCCTTTTACACACACACACACACACACACACACACACACATATATATATATATATATATATATATATATATATATATATATATATATATATATATAGATATATATATTGTTACGGAATTATGTATCATCTTTTAAAATTATAATATAGTTTTATTTTGTTTATGACCTTTGTGTTATAATCTAATAGCCGTTGTTTTGTATAGTGCACATATACGGTATTTCAATGTGACCCGTACATTGGTCCAGGGAAAGTCAACATTGTCGGTTGAAGCATGAATCATGTCATGGGACCTAGCGCGTGAATTTTTTGTACTTTTGTTCTGACCTGGATTTCGCAATTCAAAGAATGATTTATTTGTTGATCAGAAGTTAGATTGTAAGATCTTAATAATAAGATGTTTATTTAAGACGGAATTAAGAAATGGGTTTTATTTGTTTTAAAGGCGCAGTATACAATACTATACAAGAAATGTAATCTCTGCGTTCTGGATTCTTTCATATTTACATTAGCTTGAGAGGTCATAAACGAGATTGGTTCATTGTGTGTGATTATCTACTTCAGAAATATTTCCAGACTACATTTTTGGGATTAAGTACTGACATTTAATGATTTCAGAATTGTTCAGCTCCGTTGGAATTATTGAAAACATTTTTTAGAACTTGTGTGATATTCTACATTCACGAGGATTTATTTGGAATTATTAATATTTGGATATAACTGATTCTTGTTAGTACATCAGCACAGTGGTGTTTTCATTCGGAACATTCTTCATTTGGAATATTTTGGATAACTTCCGGATCAGTGAACAATAGAACAATTTAGGATTATTTAGGAATTTCTAAACTGTAAGTTAATTTTAATTCTTTCACTTTGTTTGTTTGAAATATTTAATATTTTATGAAATTAAATTTTGTTTGAGTAATTCTTTCTTTTATTACAATACCCCTAGTCGTAACAATATATATGTATATATATATATACATATATATATATATATATATATATATATATATGTGTGTGTGTGTGTGTGTGTGTGTGTGTGTGTGTGTGTGTGTGTTTGATAGCCCAAATTCATGTAAAACTATAGCTCTCCGATGATCTATCGAGCGGCATAATGACAACACAATCCACTCGTAACAGCTACAGCAGATAAGGCCGAAAATGTATGCGCACCAGTCTCTTGCGACAATTGCCCATTAAGGTTTGTATAGCCATATATTTTTTGTTGTTGAGCGGAGACCTTATGAAAAATGTCCAAAATAAATCAAATATTTTACATTTCAAATTACATGAGACACGTGCTACCCCTTTATAACTTAGGGTCCCACCAATTCATTTTCGGGGGATGGTGGGGGGGGGGGGGGCTGAGAGAAACAAAGAAAAACATGTCCAGCGCTCAAATAGCTTTTTAAAAAATCTTCTTGCTCTCTGATTATATGGCACAAAAAGACCCTATTATATCCATTATAATATGATTATTATTATTTTGGGGGGCTTTTTTGGTGAGGGGGCGGAGGACACGCGGTTGCTCAGTTGGTTGAGCGTCGGATTCGTAATCCAAGGGTCGCAGTTCGATACCTTCCTAGACCACAGCCCAGGCCGACTGTCTCGGTGTGTCCTTGGGAAAGGTACTTGGCTTCTACTTTCTCCGCATGATATAGCCATTTATGTCTTTAAAGTGCCGTTAACACCACCCCCACTACCGGCATTTTTTGACAACATTAATGTGTAAGCAACCAGTTGAAATTGCAATATTTAAAAGAAAATACTTCCCGAGTTATTTTTAAACTCCTAATTCAAACCTTTGGATAGATACCAGTTTGAGTTATTCATCAGAAACATGTAACAAATGGAAAGAAAGACAGATATAAAGAAATGGTGTGAACAGAATAAGTATGAATCACAGAATGCAAAATAAATAGAAACTTATTTATATTTTTGAAAAGAGCAAAAGAAAAGATAATAAATAATAATTATTTAAAAAATTTAAGAAAATGCTACGGTAGGACTCGAACAGCTGTTGTCTGTTTAAGTATTATTATATCCCAAATCGTTATACCTTTACACCATTGGCCCGCATACATAACATAGTTGACAATTTACTATATATAAAAAACAATGTGACCTGGTGAGGTTCCTTGGGGTAACACATGTAAATTAAAAAATAATAGATTTTATACACATCGATGCATTAAAAGTAAACTCATATCGTACAATAATCCCTTTTTTCAATACATATTTTTTTGAAACTTCTGTAATCAATATTATTATAGTGATTCAGTGCTGATTTCATAACTTTAATGTATGGGTTTTATTCACATTATTATTCATATCTTGATCCTGTTTGCCTGAGTTCCAATATATTAGAAAGCATATAATATATTTAATAAATGCAACTATTATAATATGATCAAGTTAATGAAAAAATACCCGGAGATTTATTTCTTACCATTATTCCTTTTATCAGACCATTTTAGTCAAAAATAGCATTATCGGCTGCTTCTTTCTTTCTTTCTTTTTTTATTGCTGTGAATCTCATTCCTCGATGCGCCCCTTCTATATTTAGCTGCTCTCATCCAAATATTCCAATTATGATTTGCGCAAAAAGAATGCCTCAAAACGCAATCAGAAACAGTAAGAGAACAAAATAAAATCTCCCATACCAATAGCAATCGACATTTGAACGTCAATTTTGTTTAAATAAATGATAAAATGGCATTTTGTGTTACTGTGAAGTTGGCCTATATGTCGAAGTACATATAACGGGTGATCTAGGAAACGCATTTTGCCATCATTTTTCTGTTCATTAGGGATAAGCGCAATCGAGAACATGCATAAAATTCGCACATGTGTTAGCTGGTTAAAAAAATGTCTTCAGTCAAAAAATCAAACGTGTTCTCGAATGCGCTGCTAGTTTTTGAGGACTTCGAAGATGCGGGAATATGGAAATATTTGAGTTTTTGAATGAACACACGCCTATTTCGGAACAAATTAACTGTTAATTTCACAATATAGCATTATATTTATGTATATATGTTGCAGTAGACATATAGTGGATATGGCATAACTATAACAAATACTCTGACAGACACTTTAATTTATCGCTAATTTAGGGGCAAAAATCGGCCCTTATATAACTTTGTCCTTTTTTTTTTTTTTTATCCTTTTAATGTATTGATTTTTGACCCTGGTTTGAAAAGGGTCTCCCGCAATGATGAATGTACAAGCATCATTTGGTTACTTTTTTCCAGGAGTTTGTAATAGCAACGAGTATCACTGTTCAAACGGCCGCTGCATTGCGAATTACCTAACCTGTAATGGATACAACCCGTGCGGGGATTATTCAGACTGCAATCTATCGGGGGGAGCAGTCGCTGGAATTGTTATCGGTTGTGTTGCCTTCATCTGTTTCCTGACTGTCGTCATTATCTTACTTAGAAGATGCCGACGAATGCGATATGGAAATGTAAAGATTCTCTCTCTCTCTCTCTCTCTCTCTCTCTCTCTCTCTCTCTCTCTCAGATTTTGACATACTAGCTTTGCATCTCTGTCGTACTGCGTTCGATCCCCGATGCCTAAGTTTCCGCACGGTTCATTCGTCGCCCATCCAGCGTCGATGGCATTCTCCGTTTCCTCTGGTTTCCTCTTCCACCAAGACCACTCCACGTCACTGACTGGGCCATCAAGGTTGTAAGAACTTATATTGTACTTCATATATGTAAAACGCTTTGAGATTGGTCTTAAACTCGGGTACTATTAAATGTAATATCCTTTCATATAATGTATTGTCACTGTCGCTAGGATACGTTGCCTAGCAATACAAAGTGAAATACACAATGAAACCGGGTTGTCTTAATGATGTCATTGTTGTAATTTTTGTTCAATCTTTTGACTATGTTTTCTTCAAACTCCCGTGCAGCCGCGACGATCAATCATTCATTTTAAGTACACGTTGAAAAGTAATTGAAAATGGAACCAATGTTGTATTAATATACAAGTAAATATGTTGTTGTTTTCCAAAATTGCTTCGGATGTGCAGATCCCACATAAGAATATCCTTATTTATTGAAATAAAACCACTTACTGCGCAGCTGGAAATGACGCTTTTATTACAATAAGATGTCATCGATATGACGTCATTTTTTACCATAGTATATCGTAGGGCTATGATCTCTGGGAAAGACGGGACGTAAAATGAGGTGGTTGTGACGTTTGTTTCTGATCAAGTAATGAGAAATTCAAATGTTTATCAATTCTAAGAATCGTAATAACAGTTCTGTGAAAGACAATGACACAGTCACCCAAAAGGAGACGAAACTTTGGGAAATCATTACAATTTACGACCTTCTGCAAGTCGGCAGCAAACACTTTCGGTTGTGAAAACCAATGTGAAGATCAATATATGTGTCATACTGGAAAATCTCGGTTTATTCTTGTTTAGCTATATAATCAGCTCAACATATATGTCCACCTTGAAGTACGCCGCAATTCTAAATTTCACATATATACAACGCTCAGGTCAATTAAGCTTCTAAAGATAGCACAAACAACTCTCAATTCAACTGTGTTGCTCGTGGTTGAGTGGGATTTCTATTTAAAATGTGTTTACAGCCTAAGTCCCCTGCTGATTAATACTTGGACTCGCCCGTGTTATTAAACAATGTGCCATCAGATCCGCGTAGGACTGTACGAGATAAATCCGCATATCTTCATATCAAAGATCTAGTCCATGTGTGCATGTGTTCCTGTCACCAACAACAATCACTCGTGTAAGGTTTATGTACCCATTTCGGTCATTGCACCATCTATTTCGGCCATATAAATTCATATGAGCACAGCAGAAAATATACACTGTAATTAATTCTAACTGATAGGAATATCTGGATTACATTATGGTCATTGCTAATAGGTACAAATAATTAATGAACTGCTACTAGAACAATAAATGTTTAATTTTTGTTAGTTTCCAAAACTTAAATGAAAATGATACAGCAGTTAACAGCCATCGTGAAACAACCCCAGCAGAGCACATGATCAAATGTCTTATCACCACAGGTTGTAATTATTTCTAATCGAAAGGAGTACCAAGATTATACTGTGGTAATTACAAATGGGTGCAAATATTTAAACAACTGCCACTGGAACAAACGACGTCTTTTCCGAGTTTTTAAAACTTCACAAACATTGTGCAAAACATTCACATTCATTTTTGAATTCACCCTTTACACATGTAGTTTTCAAGTTGATGTCACTCACCCGTAACATCAGAAAAGACATGTTTTGTTCTTGTGGCAGTTGATTAAATATTTGTATCTATTTGTAATTACCATAGTATAATCTTGGTACTCCTATCGATGGTGCCCCGAGTAGCCGAGTGGTCTAAGGCTCTCGCTATCACAGATCGCTCACAAATCTCACCTCCGTCCGCGTGAGTTCGAGTCTCGCCCCGACCAACGTGGGTACGTGAGAAAGCTTGCCAATAGCTTCCCGTCCATATATAATGGCCGCCATGCATAGCCTATCATGTACTGAAAAATGGCATTAAACCCCATGAAACCCAAACCAAACTCCTATAGGTTAGAATTAATTACAATGTATAGTTTCTGCTGAGCTCATTCTAAGTTGTACAACCAAAATACAGCGTGCAATGACCAAAATGGTATATAAATCTCATGTCGTGCAATTTTTGCCTCCAGGGTTCATATGTATCCGTGAGTGAGACAACAGAAACAATAGCATATCCGCCGCCACCGACATACGGAACCGCTCAGCCAGGATATAACCCGCCGCCGTCCTACCCACAGTGCTATCCGGCTTCTCACCCTCCAACGTACAGATATTAAAGCATGCAGACGTGAGGAGTATCTGGTCAAAACGTTTTCTACAATTGTACCATTCATTTGCCTACCAATAAGCTGAGCTGAGAGAGAGAATGAAATATGGAATACTTATAATGCATATGACAGTTATGTGTGTTTCCATCATTGCTTGTTTTGTTTTGTTTTTTCTTCGTATTTGTATTTACTTCATTAATTTGTGAAGAGCCAAATGGCTTACGTACAGTCCTGTCGGTGCACCAGTTTTGCTATCCGAAACTTTGCCCAGCGTTGATGATAAAAAAAAAATACGGTGTCCTGCATAAAATCTAAATATTCAACTTTGATCCCGATTAAATTTCTGTTAAGTATTTTTTTTTAAACTAGCTCATTTACAAATTTTTCTATGCAAATAAAGAATTGAACATTGCTTTGCTAGAGGTGGGTCACTTCACTGTTTTCCCATGTCCTGCCGACTTGATAACCTCACAGTTTGCAAGCAAAAGAAGAAGAAAAGCACATTCTTGAACTTGACGTGATAACCGAGCGATCTTAGTTTTATATCAGAATACTAAACACATAACGACATCTGGTCCTGTATTCTCCAAATTCTCTCAGCAAGAATCTCCAGCTCAATTCAAAATTTTGCAATTTTGATATCCCGTAACTTTAATTCAAATAAAATTAAAATCGTGGAACTGCCAGGATATTTTAAACTTTAGCTTCTTTATTGAAATGCAAAATTTCTATGACGTAAGTACATACTTTAAGTATCAGATCTAATTTCGGGAATTTGAGCATGAGCTTGAGTATCTTCCTCAAAAGCTTCGAAAATATAATCCTAGGTCCTGTATTCTTTAACCTGTTGAGCACGAAGCCCAGAGCATATATTGTCTAAACCAGTTTAGCACGAAGCCCATGTCTTGTATTCTCCAAACCTCTTGAGTGCAAAGCCCAGGTCATGTATTCTCTAAACATGTGGAGCACGAAACCCAGGTCCTTTATTCCTTAAACTTGTGGAGCAGAAATTCCAGGTCCTATATTATTTAAACTTGTTGAGTACGAAGTCTAGGTCCTATATTCACTAAGATTGCTGAGCACGAATCTCAGGTCCTGTTTTCTCTAAACAAAGCCTAGGTCCTGTATTCTCTAAATCTGTTGAGCACGAAACTTTAGTCCTGTATTCTCTAAACTTTGTGAGCACGAAGCCCAGCATCTATATTCACTACACCAGTTGAGTACGAAGCCCAGGTCCTATATACTGTGAATGTTTTGAGCATGAAGCCCGGCTCCGGTATTCTCCAAACCTATTGAGCACGAAGTCGATGTTGTATATTCTCTTAACCTGTTGAGTACAAAGCCTAGCTCCCGTATTGTCTAAACGTGTTGAGCCCGAAGCCAAGGTCCTTTATTATTTAAGCCTGTTGAGCATGAAGCCTAGGTCCTGTGTTCTCTAAACATGTTGAACACGTAGCCCAGATCCTGTGTTCTCTAAACCTGTTGAGTATTAAGCCTAGGTCTTCTATTGTCTAAACCTGTTGAGCACGAAGTCCATTTGTTGTGTTGTCTAAACTTGTTGAGCACGAAGTCTAGGTCCTGTGTTCTCTAAACCTGTTAAGTACTAAGCCCGGGTCTTGTATTGTCTAAACCTGTTGTGCACGAAGTCTAGGTCTGTGTTGTCTAAATTTGTTGAACACGAAGTCCAGAAGTCCAGGTCCTGTATTCTCTAAACTAATTGGGTAAGACACTCAAGCTCAAGCTCCAAATTATAAATACTACTTAGAGTACATCTACGTCATCGATGTTAAAATTAGATATGATACATAGAGTACACTTTCGTCATCAAGATTAAAATTAGATGTGATACTTAGAGAATATCTACGTCATCGCGGTTTAAATTAGGTAGGTGACGCTCTACAGTTTCGTATTTTTTATAAGGTTAGATTTTTAAAGAAAAAGAATTTCCCAGGTTTTCCTCACTGGTTATCCTGGCTATTTAAAAAAGACCTTTTATATCTTAGGTATTATTAAACGAACTTTTAATTCCCTTTATTTTCGTGTATGGTTGATGAGTGGAATTTGGGTTATACATTATACAGCTTTGTCTTACTTCAGATGTGCACCTATCAAAAAACTGCTACCTCTGCTGGGTCATTTTCACTTCCTGGACTTCAAAGGTAAATTGTAAAAAAAAGAGCTGATAACGTTTTTTACTTTTTATGTATTTTGTAATTCATTCATTATACTTTTAGAAGCTGGTATTGCCTACTCTGGCAAAATTCGTTTTCCCTACTTTAATAACTGCTAAAAATAGTGTACTTTGGACTAATTCAGGCTGATTTTTCGAGCACATGGGAGCATCCATTTTTGTCCACTTTATGCTTAGATCATGTACAATTTCCACAAGTACAATATGTAGGAAATTTAAGTACATGAATATAGCAAAGTGGTATGCCAACATTCTCTTCATTATCCATGTTGCAAATTCAAACAACTTCCCCTTACACCTGTCACTCTCTCACAAATACATAATATCTGTAGAGCGCATCCTTTCATTTCTGTTGGTCTTATTACGTCGTAAATAACCTCACTGACGTCGCAACGACTCGATGTCGTGTCATCACTAATAGCAACTCAAGCAATAGTTTGATGCTATGGAAACTGAATGATTTCTTCATTTTTTTATATTCGAAAGTTCCAGAAATTAAATTAAAAATTTACAGTGTAAGTATTTCATTCACGGTGAAACGTCGTGATATGTTATTTGCAAACCTTATCTGTGTTAATGAGGAACTATTCTTTGTATTTTACCTGATGTTCGTCCGCCAAAATCTTACCAATTTCGTTAGTATCAATCATTACGATTGCTTCAGAGTCTCTTTCTGACAGTCGAAGTTATTCGACTCGCATCTAAAAGAGTCGAGGATGTTCTGAATGCGGCAACAGGTGTCACATTTCTTCGTCTAAAATTTCATCCGGGATAAACTAATATGAGAAACGGTATAAGTGTACATTTTACATTCGTATATTTTTATATATTTTTTTTATATCCTGCATATATTATGGTTCCACTGTCAATGCCACTAATTATTGCTTAAATAGTGAATATATAACCATCAATTTCGATAATCTGATTTAATTTTCCAACTGTGCCTTAGGTTGAGGTTGCTGTCAAAGGTGATAATCATAAAAGTTGTCAAAAGTAAAATTGCTTAAAGTCTTGAAGGCATGTTTTTCGTTATAAATGATACATTTATCCACATAAGTCATTTTTGTTATAGGCCATAATTGATATAATGTAAATCAGCATAAGTTTTGTTTCATTAGTTGAAAATGTGAAAAGGGTCTGACTTGTAGAATCAATGTTAAAGAGTTTTAAAGTTCAACGGTCGGCGTGGATGACAGTGTAAAGAATTCACTGGCTGTGAGAAGTACCATAACTGCATGCAAGAGCAATAGGACTCACGGTACTAATTATATGGAAGAATGGGAACCAGTCTAGAAATGGGTGAAGGTATATTAGAGTATATATATAGGTTTAGCTGGCCATGATTGGTTGATAATGAATAGTAACATTTTGGTGAAACGAACCTTTTGAGAGCTTATCAAAGTTATAACTGAACAAACTAGAGAGAATGTTTTATTGAAGGAATTTCAGTCCTTTTGCAGACTTGACTTTAAAACACCCATTACTGAAATTAGCACCTCATTCTTTAGGTGCGGAATTTAAAACACGTGTTTCAAACAAATGTAGATAAAAAAAAAAAAAAAAAAAAAAAAAAAAATGCCGCGGCTCAAATGGTTTTCTCTACACAGAAGCTTGCATCAAGGATGGGTCTATACTTAGAAGTATAGGTTTGATCATGAGCATTCAGAAAATTAAAGTTATTGAATTTTTAATATCATGGTATTTCCATAGGTTTACTATGTGAGTTAAATTAGTACCGTGAGTCCTATAGCGAACGCGGTGTAATACGAGAGGTGAGAGAGTTTCTAATCGTTGTGTATAAACAAGTTCCTAGTATGACCCACTATATTCAAAGAATGTTTGTAATTCTCGATTACTTGTCCAGTTAAATGCGGGGACTATCTCCCAAAAAATATATGGGAAGTGATTTGTTCAGAAGAAAAATCTCACGGAAATGTGGCCAATTTAATTTAATTAAATTTGGAGACGTTGGTTGATGTGTAAAGTCTTTGTTGACTTTGATATGACAAACCCTGTTCTTTTTTTTTTTTTTTTTTTTTTTTTTATCAACTTGCTGTATTTTACGTTATCTTTTCAAGAGCGTCTGAATGATACTGAATAGAAACGGCGACATTGTGAGCAATGTGTTTGTTCAGAATGTTGACGTTATGATTATCTTGTGAACGGATGTTTGATTTCAGGTGATTTAGCAGGTTTAAAGTTGTTCCCTAGTAGACTAATTAAAAATTGCATTGTTTACAATTCGTCTTCTTTGTTTATTTTGGAACAATGCTACCAAACTCTCTTATTCTAATGTTTGTTTATTCGTTTCAGCTCTACCTCGATATAATATTTGGATGAAACTGGAAATATTGAGTATTTAATTCAATTGAATAAGTGGGCTTGGAACGTGTGAGCCATAAAAATGTCATGGAAAATGAAAGAGGCACTTCTCGCATGTTTTGCATGTCAAGAAACCGAATCGAATGATAATATTTCAAATCTCTAGAGGCACTTCTCGCATCTTTTGCATGTCAAGAAACCGAATCGAATGATAATATTTCAAATCTCTAACTATTTACACTATCTTATACGAAAAAGTAAAATTGAAACACACACATAAACACACACATTCTTGTATTTGGTGGAAATCGAGGACTCGGATATGGAACCCCGTACCGAGGACATTTGTTCTGGCTATCTTGGAGTGAAAAGAGATACATTTTCTGGCAGTAAATTTATAGCAAAAGATGATGTGTGGATGAGGATACTGTATGATTAATTCTAAGGAATATGAAATTTCGCAATGCAAGCGAGGACGCACACGTTTACACAAATGGTCTGTTCTATCCATTTAAACTTAGGACAGACACAACTATTGACCAAAACATGGAAACTGTAGGCAATGGGATGTCATGGACAACTGGGACTCCCATTATCTAGCAAAATGAAAATGAAGAGAAACAGTGTTAATCCGTACATGAACGGTTCACACTCTAAGGATTAGTGCACTCAGACGTAATTGTGTTTCGTTTTTGCATCCCAGACAGATCTTTTTCCAAAATCAAAGAAAGACTACAATGTGAGTATCCCTTCTCTAGGTAATGCATCAGTCGTTAATTGTTAATTCTTACTTCATACAGCAATGTGGCAGCCTGGTGATTCCACACAGTTCATAAATGTGTCTAAACAGAAGCACATGACGGAGTTGGTAAATAAGTTCGTGTATCAAAATGTATATTGTGCTATTGCAGGTGTGCGTAAATTGATACTATCTAGAACAATTTATAGATGACGCCAACCTATTCTACAAAATCTGAAACCATCATATAATTTATAAAATCTGAAACTGATTTTTTTTGTATCATTACTGACTTTGCTTTATTTGGATTATATTATTTGTTTCATAATAGCTATTATATATAAAGTTTGTTAGTTAAGTTAGATCAAAGAATTTAGCGCACGCTTTTACACTGATGGTCTGTACCATACTTAAAACATAAGACAATACATATTTTCAAAAAGCATGAAGACTGTGGAAAATGGTACATCATAGTCGAAGAGGAAATCTGTATGCAAATACAACGAGCTATCAATACAGATAAAAGATGCACATAACAATTGACACAAGCACAGAGACTGTGGACATCATGGACAACGATGACATGTTTACTCAGACAAAATAAACTATCTATACATACTAACGAAGCACGTAATTATTGAGAAAAACATAGAGACTGTGGACATTGGTACATCATGGACAACCTGGACATTTTTACACATCTAGTCTGGACTATCAATACAAACTACGGACGTACACTATTAACAAAAACGTAGAGACAGAGGACATTGGTACATCATGGACAACGAGGACATGTTTACACATCTTGTCTGAACTATCAATATAAACTAAGGACACACACTATTAACATAAACACGGAGACGGCGGACAATGTTATATCTTGAACAGTTGGAACTCGTTTTAACTTGTAAAATGAAATTTAAAACTAAAACATGAGGCCTTGCATGAATAGTCAGACTCAGGTGGTTAGTGCAAACATATATAATAGTGGTTCGTTGTTTAATCCTGGACAGATCCTTGACCCTTTCCAGAAACAAATGATGATTGCACTGTGATTATCCCTTCCCTAGGTAATACATCAATTGTTAATTGCTAATGCATACAGCAAGGTGGCAGCCTGGTGGTTCCATACTTTTACATACATGTAGTGCATAAATAATCTCATGTATGAAAATTTCTTTTTTGATAGTTCGGGTGTGATTAAATTTACACTATCAACCTATTCCAGAAAATATGAGAGCATCATATCATTAATGGTATCTCAAGCTAATTCTTTTTGTTAATTATTATTGCCTTTATTCTATTTGGATTCTGTTAATTTTATATAATATTTACTAAAAAAGAAGTTTGTTGGATAAATTCTATATGATTATTGAATGCACATGTTTACACTGATGGTCCGCAGTACCATGTAAAACGGAATACGCACATAATAATTTACAGAAACATAGGGACTGCAAGTAATGGTTCATAGCGGGCAATCAGGTCATATTTACACAAATAGTCTAAACAATGAATTCAGACTGATGACGCGCCGTTCGATCAAAACATTTATTTACACAAATAGTCTAAAATATCAATTAAAACAAAGGACACAAAACATGTAGATGGGGGTAAATTGGACATAACGGACGATCGGGGCATACTTAGACACAGGCCCGCCAACAGAAATTCCCGGCCTCTGGGCAGAGCAGTTATGAAACAAAACTAGTTGCAGTTGTTGTATATAAAACCTGTAGTAATCTACCATAACTTAGACTCTTGCAAGGAACAAATTTTAATATTTACTGCAAAGATTAATTTATTCATTTTATAACTGATTTGCCCTATAAATTGCCAGGCTCCTGGGCAATTGACCCCCCCCCCCCCCTTCTCTTTTACGGCGGGCCTGCTTACACAGTCTGAAGTATCAATAAGAACAAAGAACTAACATAATTATTTTGAAAAAAAAAATATTTTGACACTGTAGACAGTGTGACATCACAGACAACGAGGATTCACTTTATCCTGAAAAATGAAAATGAAAATAAACAGTTTTATGCCTTGCATGAACGGTTCAGATTTAGGGAGTTAGTGCACTCGGCGTATTTTGGAACATTTTTTAATCCCGAACAGATCATGAATCCTTCAAAGCATTAAAGAATTAACGGACGAACCCATTATGATTATCCCGAGTCGAGGGAATATATTTATTGTCAATTGATACTTCAGACATCAAGGTGACAGCCTCGTGGTTCCATACATGTACTCAGAAATACATGATAGCATGCATCAATTAGGTCGTATATCATAACATCTGTTTGATATTTCAGATGTAATTTTCATGAACAGCAAAGTTTCTACATGATAACAATCTGTTCCTCATAATCTACAGATATTATATAATTCATAAATTCATGAGCTGATCTTTCTCTATTGTTATTCCCTTTGTTCTAGTAGTAGCAAATTGGGTATTTTAGATTTAATATCGTGAACGATTAAAGCCTTCTATACGCCATGGCTTTTTCCTAAAGCAAAATAAGTGTGCACTATTTAGGAGAGCTATTAGTAAATTTTAAAAAGGCATCCAAATAATATTTTTCTCCCGTGTTGTTGAATGAAATTTGTTTTTGTAGAGGAGACACAATACAAACAGAATAAATTGAGAAAATCTCTATTATTCTATAGAGATTAGGGTTGTATACATGGACAAGCACGTCTAATGCGTGTAATGATCATACTAAAATTTCCTCCTTGCTATAGATTGATCTTTCTGTATATATTCCAAGACTTTATGAACTTTGCATAGTAACTCTGTCCATTTTTCTTCATAAAGAGTTTGGAACGGGGTGTTTTAGATTTATTTAGGCTGCAACGTAACAGAAAGGTACATTGCCTCTAAAAACAAAAATAAAAAAGAGAATAAAATTAAAAAGGTTTTATATATATATATATATATATATATATATATATATATATATATATATATATATATATATATACAAATTCTTTACCAGTATTTTTCAAGATTCTAGTTTTACTTTATTATTATTAAATCAAAACCCCTCTATTTGAAAACCAAAACAAATTTCGATCCTAAATTTCAATTTTACACTAAATAAAACCCCATAAAACCGAAACACACTTCAAACTTGGAAACGTATTTTAGCTGCTAAATTCCTGATGCTCGCTGGACCAGATTACTGACGGTTAGCAATTACTCTAGTAGCCCTATCGGTGAGAAAATGTGCCAAGGACACGCGTGGTTAAAACAACACTTGACACGTGAGTCGACACGGATCAGGCCGACTATGATCTAATGTGAAGTCCTTGCACCATCAAAACTAGCCAGCTTTTAAGGTGAATTATTAATAACTAAACGCTTGTAGATAAGTCATTTAAAAAAGAGTATGTTTATCTGCTGATTATATAATTGTGATTGCTGCTTTTAGTTTGTATAAAGGATCCATATAACGAGTTTTGTTTGTTATTTTTTGTAATTAAATTAACATAACTGGCTAATTAAGCGCGGGTATTAATATAAAAAAATCAATGAAATTTGGAGCTTTTATGACAATAATAAGTATATACGCTCTTACATTTTCACAATTAGCATTTTCATATTATTTTAACAGTTCTCGTCAGCTAGAAAAACGGACCGAGGATAAATTTAGGCGTTATATAAATATTTGGCAATGGCTCATTCATTAATTTGTGCTCTATTTAAGCTAAACTTGATTTGTCATTCCATATCATCTGACAACAAAACTTCATCTCCATACATGAATAACAAGTGTTCCCATCCAAATATGCTGGCACACATACCTCTCGATGGAAGATCAGCTACTTACAGCTGGGATTGTGTAATTCTCTTATTAGCGATTCCAAAGCAATATGGATACGTGCATAAAAGAAAATAAAAGAAAGAAAACATACTGTAGAGACACGATTATTCTAAATTTAGTAAGCATGTTATTGAAACAAACAAAGTATTAACTATAAAAAAAAGTTTTATTTTATAAAAAAAATAATATATCACCCTTTATTAATATGTTTAAGGATTTACTTGTCGATACAACTAAAAATCATGTAATTTATTTTTACAATAGACATTTTAATTCCCAAACCAAATATAGAGATCATGATTATACATAAAATTGGGCGTCCTTTGAGATCATCGTAAATGGCATAAAAGTAAGAAGTGTCATCTATGTTCATCTCAAAATATTTGTACGCATTTCTGCGGACTCCTCTTGCCTAACCATAATACAACACAGAACTCTCTCTCTTTCTCATAATATTAATCCATGAACAACGGGGCTCTAAGTACCGTGTTGTTTAACTCAAAAGCCTTGAGCAAGTGCTAAGAGTTTTCCCATAAAACCTGATGGGACAACTTGTATTGAATTGACTAGTATTCGTTTGGTACCAGTTTCTGTGGATTCCGTAGTTGTCACAAACTTCAAATATACAGATCCAACGAAATGTTATACATCTATGAAGACAACAGCACCCCATCACAATCAAAGGCCGATTCACGAATTTATAAACTGATGAAAAAGTCATCTTTTTGCAAAACACTCAATAACATAACGAATGACGGCATGACGATGTATAATGTGGTGTAATGACCAAGACATCCGAATGTAATTTAAAGTATATATATATATATATATATATATATATATATATATATATATATATATATATATATATATATATATATATATATATATATATACACACACACACACAAAAGTACCTTTATGACCGTGCAGTTGAAAGTAGGAATAAATGTTTATTCAATGGTAAAATTTCAATATTTATGACTAGACACCAGTACTCTTATAGGTTACTCTCAGTAAAATGTGAATGTGTAGGAATTAAAACAGGTATGTGCAACCTACGGTCTGCGACCTGGTTTTATCCGCTTAGTTACATCATTGGGTGTGGCTTAAAAAATGGATTATCCGGTCCGCAACCTTGAGAAAGTTGGACATGCCTGTTATAGAAGAATGGACAGCATGCATTGCAGCTGCAGTAGCTTCTAAGGTCGACAATACAAATAGTTTCTGAAGTTGATTTTTTATTAAGAATTATCTGCAGTTTAAAGCTTGGAGTATAATACAAGTAGAAAGCAAATAAACACTTCTATAAAATGAGAAAACTCAGTTAAATTTTCAAACTAAAGTTTCTGTTTCACTAGTTTATGAATAATTAAAAATGTGTGAATTAGTAACATGGAATATATAAATTCTTCAGCCCAATATTCAGTTTTCATTTTTAAAGAATGATATTTTTTATGCTTATTTTCCAGACTAATATTAAAAGTCTGTCGAGAAAAAAATAAAATAAGAAAATAATAATCTTACTATTTTTAAAACCACAGTGGTTGTTTTGTTTTTTTCCTTCACAAAGCCAAAGCAGGAAAACTCCAGTATACACGAACAACTAAAATATAATAATGCCTAATGCGTTTCTTTGCATTTTAAGATATATTTTATTGTCTTGGCTTTTTTCTTCACGTGCACGTTGGTCAAGAAATAAGGTCATTGCTGTGTCAAAACATGTCAGGCGTTAAAGCAGACACAAATCCCTGATAGTAAGTTTCAGTTCAAGGGCATAAAGTTGAAGATTTAATTTTCAGTTGACTTAGATAAAACTAACTGCAGCAAATGGGTGTAAATAACACGATTTATAAGCATCCTTTTTTGGTGATGTGTGCTTGGTCAAGGGGATATGGGATTGTTGCATGCAGGCAAGGCAATGGGTGCCATAATCCACAGATCCGGGTTCGAATCTCAATAGAGTATGAATGAAAATTCTCTAACCTGCATGATAATATTCTTTCTACATGCTTAACAATTCACTTCATATTATCACGCATCCTCCTGTAGGATCAAAGGATAGCACTTTCCGCTCCGTGTGGTGTATATTTGTATCTCACTATATATATGACTGTGCAGTTGAATATAGGAATACATATGTTTATTCAATGGTAGAATTTTAATATTTATGACTAGACAACAGTACTGTTATAGGCTTTTTTTTTCCTTTTTGCAAAAGCACGGAATTTGATACCCACAACATTTTATGACATCACATTATTATGGGCAGCTATGTAGTATTTTGAAGTGGACTTCTGTAATAGTAAAGGGAACAGCAATTTACTGTGAACCAGATACACAGACCAATTCGAACAATACTGTACACTGTAACTGATTACCAGTCGTTAAAATTACTCTGAGTTCTGTTTCGTTTTGTGTGTGTTTGTTTTATCTTATATTAAATGAATAAATTGAGAAAAAAAATTAGATGTTTAAGGTAGCACTTTTATTTCCATTCTTCTAAGCCTACAGAAATGCAAGTTACAAATATCCTTTTTACATATTATTAATCAATCACGGCTATATTTGCAAACAGAGAAACTTTTACATTCCATAAGTTGCCTGTTGGTGTTGTGATATTAAGATTGCGTCAGACATTGCTTATTCGCATTAAATCACCGTTCGTTGCATGATGGTTGATACTGCTTTATGAGATTACATTTAATATTTTATGTTAATGGAAGTAAAATCCTAAATGTCTTGAAAGCTGGCATTAAGTGTGGTACATTATATTTGTAACATCCATATTTAGTCAGTATTCAAAAAGACCAGTGACTGACCATACCAACCTTGGAATTTATTCATCCATGGAGTTTACAAGTTTTTAGTTGGATATACTCTGAATTTCTAAGTTAGCCACCAGGATGACAGGGGCCACGGAAACAAAACGTGACTCATATTAGTTAGGGATGGAGGGCGGGAAGGAGACTGTGTAGTTTGCTCAAATCGCATTTTGCTTGACGGTGTCCCAAAAAACGTGCGAATGGAAATCGACATTGGGTTCGATTACATACACACATGTAAATACCGTGTATAATTGAGATAAAATCTGGGAACTGTTATGATATTTTGAAATAATACACTCTTTGATTGTGAAACATTGATATCACAGTGGAAGAAACATTCATTTTTGAACATTAGGACCTTTATTTAAAGAAAGAAAAGGATAAAATCCCAGTGTTGCTTTTGCTGGTAGTCGAGTGTAGGAAGCATCAGTTTTTGATAGGTGAAACGTTCTTTAAATCTGGTTTTGTTTTATTGGCAGATCTCTCTTTTCTGATAGCCGTTGAGACTAAACGTTGTTACTGATAAATTTGTACTTGTCTGAGGTTTATGTAAAGGTTCTTTCTTATATAAGATTATTAGCATTTCTTCAAGCACATGCTTCAGTCAACCTGTGTAGGGGGAAGGAGTTGTGGTTGGAAAGGGTAGTGGGGTGGGGCGAAGCTTCGTAATTATTATTTTCTTTGCCAGGCCCTTTCTTTAAAACGTCAAGATGTGATGTCATGATGTCAAAAATGACGAAACAGACCACAGGTTCAAATTGACGTCATGATGTGATCGTACGTGGATGTTCTCGAAATGTACTTACTTCAAAATATTGCATTTTGAATTGACACTTCATATACCTCTTTGCAGCAAACCAAACTTCCATCTGGAAAACAGTTAAAAGATCGGGCAAGAATAGGCGAAGTTTTAATGATCATCTATATAGGTTGTATTCTACTTTGATTTGTAATTTAGAAAATTCCTCGGTGTCTTAGATCAATGTTTACTCTTGATCACATACGTTTTTCCTAGCTAATGTCATAGCTTTCTTTCCAGTTTTCATGCTCTTTTATTTCTGGAGTTATAAAACGAGAGTCACAAGAAGTATCTTATACGAGCACTATCTGGCATTTGACCAGCGGCAGACAACTTTTCACAGCTACTTACAAGATCTGCAAATATGGTGTGCATATTTGCAACAGATTCCATCAGTACGTTTCTTTGCATACAGCTACTCTTCAAGTTTGGAAAACAGTTTTTATCTGTTTATGTACCGGAAGGAAAGTCCTGTGGTATTGCACATGAAGTTAACGTACAATTAAACATTTACAGACAAAAAGGGAGGGGTAATTTAATTGTCTGAGTTCATTAGTTTAGGCGCAAGATTTAATATATAACACATTTCTTTCCACACAAGATGTTTGGAATAAACGTCGATAAACCTGAAGGAAACTGTTGAAAATATCCGTCATTTAATACTTAATGAAAATGGACCACGCATGGATATTTGTTATAGATACCGTCTAAACTCGCTTATATGTTGAACCCAAATACAAACTCCACAGACCCAGATCTGCTTTTGCATAATGCGCTGGCTGATCTGGGTCTATGCAGTTTTTTTTAGGAGTAATTAATAGAACAAACAACACAGATCCTGATCTGTAGGCACATTATGCAACATCATATCAGGGTCTATGTTATTTGCAGTTGGACTCGACTTATAGTTGAGTACATATGGTATAATATGACATATTCAAAAGTTGTATTTCATCCAGGAGTGTATCCCCAGTTTACAAAATATTTCGTAAGATAGAATTACATTCATCAGCATAACCATATATATCAACCCGTGTTAATATAAACAGTTTCGCTGACAACTGTGTCACACTTCAGGTGCTCGCAAGGCCGCAGAGAACTAGTATTTTCCATCTTAGTGAAAGTACCGAATCTCTGTGGTAGCGCTCTACAGTTATTATGTACTTCTGATATAGGGACCGGTATAAGGTGAAGTTGTTTGCATTGACAACATCCTCAACGGAGAAAATGTTGGCATACCTCTATGCAACTCAGATGTACAGTGACTGAAATTTCTTTACATGTGGTAGTTATGTAAATTATGCACTATCTAAAGAAGACAGTTGATAAAATGGCTGCTCCCATGTGCTCGAATAAAGAACCTGAACTCGTCCAAAGCACACTCACTTTAGCAGTTTTTCAAATAAGGAAATTAATTTTGCCAATTTAGACAATACCAGCTTTTGAAAGTGCAATGAATGAATTGTAAAATAGACAGAAAGTAAAAAAGGGTTATCTGTTTGTTTTTTTTTGGTTCTAATTTATCTTTGAAATCCAGGAAGTGAAAATGACCAGGTGGAGTTAGCAGTCCTTTGAGAGATGCACATCTGAAGTAAGGCCAAGCTCTATAGCCTATAACCCATATTGCACCCATCAATGATATGATCATACATCAAAATGAAGAGAATTAAAAGTTATTTTAAAAATACCTAAGATATACAAGGTCTGTTTGAAATAACCAGGATAACCAGTGATGAAAATCTGGGAAATTATCTTTCTTTAAAAATCAAACCAATCAAAATGCGAAACTGTAGAGCAGACCCTGTACATTTTTTCTCCATGATGTGCCGCACCGATTAGTCTGGTTCCCTGTTTCGCGTGTTCTCTGCACCGCTACATAACTTAATAAGTGGGAGACACATATTTTAATAATTGTCAGCATATGATATTGGCTTGCCAATATAGGCCGGGCACCAGTGAATGTAAACAATAGGGTCACCGTCCAATATGTATGGGAATACTGCCACCATAATACTATACATGTAGTTTCTATTAGTATATGATGTATATTTTATTTCGCTTTGTTCTTTTTTGCATTTTCTGTGTGTATAGGATATACATTCCAGACTGAATCTTTACATCTGCCAATATTTCTGTCTAAATTTGAAATGCGTGATATTAGAATACTGCAATTTCATATCTTCAAACTCGGAGTGCATATTTTTAATATTACATAACGTCAACATTCCATTTCTAAGCATTTCTAAGATTGCATGATTCCATTTCTCTGCATTGTGACAATTGATTTGATTGCATGTTAATCACCCTACTGGTAAAAATACATAACATCGCAGAAGTTACAATGTAGCACAGTGAAAGTTACAAGTAAGATGTTAGCATTATGCAGGTTGGAATATTATAATCAACACCATCTGTTGTCATAATGGGGTGTTACTGTTATGACCCATTATGACAACTGATGGAGCCGTTAGATTAATCCTGAAGACGAACAACAGTCCTGGGTCCAGTATATTGCAGATTCTAAGCATGGAACCATAGAAAGAATGAAAGAACATTGCAAAAATATGGGTCTGTTACATTTAGCTGAAAAACCCTTCATAAATGATTTTCTTATTAATTTCGAACTAACAAGGAAATCTTTGAGATTCTTAGTTCTTTTATAAGCAAGTGTAGGCCTGCTTTTGTCAAGTGCTTTAATACCTACATTACAAGATAATTGCAAAAGATCCCAATATTTGTGGATAATCTTACCCATATTGGGTAAACTTGGATTATACTCAGTAATGAAAGGAATGAAATTGTCATCTTTGTCCCTGATTTTACATTTTAGTGAATCAAGCTGTGTAAGGGAAGATACCTTTTCGAAAGCAGCATTAATAATGTCAGTTGCATAATTTCTGTTTAAAAAATGCTGACATAATTCTGTCAAAGATGTTTTAAAGACATTATCATCAGAAATAATTCTTCCATATCTTTTTGCTTGACTGTAGGGTCATCCATCTTTGCATGATTTTGGATGACATGAAGAATATTTCAACATATTGATGAACATTTGTGTTTCTAACATGTACAGTAGTAGTTATATCAGCACTTTCATTTTTAGCGACATCTACATCCAAAAATGGTACTTTATTTTTATGCACATTGAACGTAAATTTAATTGTAGCACGAAATGGATTTAAACAGTCTATGAAATAGCATAAGTCTTTAAATGGATGACTCCAGATCATACAAATGTCATCTAGAAACCTTAGCCACACATCTGGTTTAAAAAGGCATTTCTCGAAGAAGTCATTTTCTGATTTTCCCATGAACAGCAATGCGTAAGAAGGAGCCATGAAACTACCAATTGCTGTACCTACCTTTTGAATATAGTTTGTATCACCAAAATGAAAAAAGTTATTTTCAAGCACAAGTTGAATTATATCACAAATGTTTTGTCTGTAGAGTCTACGTGTATTTCATCTTTATTAAGATAGTATTTACAAGTTTCAATACCATCACTGTGTGGTATATCTGTGTAGAGAGAGGTAACATCAAGTGTAACTAGGAAAGATTTGTCTGAGAATTTCCGAAGACATTTCAATTTGCTAATAAAATCTGAAGTGTCTTTGACATATAAAGGAACAGATTTCATTAGGGGTTGTAAATGTATGGTATGCAGCAAGTGCTATAGATCTACCTAAACATTACTTGACGTTATTCAATAGAAAATATTTTTACATTGTTATGGAACTCTTAATATGAACCAATTGCTAGGACTACTTGTTATAACTCTTTTAAAGACGGCAGTATTAATATCACTAATACTGAATGTAAGATAAGGCACTAAGAATCCAACATGTCCAAAAATTATTAAATGATGACTATTTAGCCAAATGGAAATTTTTTGCTACATGCTGGATAGGGTTACAACTTAGGAATATTAATCCAAATTTAGGACTGAATGCACATATGCACATGTTAAAAATGTTTCCCAACTTTACCAAAATGGCCTACAAGTCTGTAGAGAATTCTTAGAACACAATTCTTCATGATTGATAGGGTTACAACTTAGGAATATTAATCCAATTTAGGACTGAATAAATATATGCACATGTTAAATGTTTCCCAACTTTACCAAAATTGCCCGAAAGTCTGTATAGAATTATTAGAACACAATCCTGATTTCATATTCGGTAATATTATATCAAAGATCATTTATCAATTAGATGTGAATTTTTTTATTTTAGATCCTCAAGTAAAAAGACTATATGACCTAGACTACCTTCAGTTTGGAAAAATTTGCATAATAATTTCATTGATCCTGTTACTAAAGATGTTTGTTTTAAAACCATTCATGACATACTACCTGTAAATTATAACATATACCTAAAAGGAATTTCCAAATCAAAGTTGTGCACACATTGTGGCAAAAATGAAACTATCGACGATTTGTTTTTTTAATGTGAAATCATACACTCCATTAAAAAAAAACTAATAATAAAATGGATCAAACACCTATCTCAAAACTCTTTCAACATTTTCTCAAATTTGGCCCCCTTGCCAAAGAGGCTTCATTCTCAGAGCCCGAGTTCTTGGACCTTTACCTCCTATTCGCAGCAGAATATAAATATGTTCTTTGGGTTAAATGCTGTCAGTCTTATTATAATCATGAAACAGTCACAAGCAATACTCTATTGTCCAACTTTATATCTTGTTAAATTCATTGACAAATGGTGTTCACCTGGAATATTCTGTTCCCTTAAAAATGTTGAGCCAGATATAGATTTTAGCATGTAATTAATATCATTTTCCCACATTCTATCCAAATTTATGTCAGTTACACTGCCAGTAACTATTTACCTGTTTTTAAGCTCTCTTCATGCAGCTTGTGCAAAAACCAGTTGATGGGTTGTTGACCCAGTAATGCATGGATGTGCGCTTATCCATAAAAACATATTATATATACATATATGTGTATATATGTATGTGTGTGTGTGGGTATGACATATGTGCATATATGTGTATATGCATATATGTATATATATGTATGTGTGTGTGTGTGTGTGTGGGTATGACAATAAATGTCTTGTAATATAGCAGCTGTGACGTATGCATATGTATACCAGGGGTCAAGCTAGACTTGAATGTTAGGGAGAAGTGACTTCTCCTTTTGGACAGAATAGGGAGAAGTGAGAGCAGAACAGGGAGAAGTGGTAGCAATGCAAGAAACACAATATATATATATATATATATATATATATATATATATATATATATATGTGTGTGTGTGTGTGTGTGTGCACTATAGTTCTCTTATTTGAACGGTGTCCTGTATTTCTCATTATGCATATTTGCATTTAACATTAGTTTTAAGTAATATTTTATCTTCAAGTAGAAAATTCTCTATGTTGTATGTATATTATACACAGTTTGTAAGTGTATGAATGTATCATACTCGAATATAGTGTATTCATACTTAAAAGTGTGTATGTTTAGATGGAGAGAAATATGCAATGTATTTTGGCCATATGACTTCAAAAAAGCATAGCAGAAACTATACATTGTAATTAATTTTAACTGATTAACTGACAGGATTACCTAGATGACAGTATTGTAATTACAAATAGGCAAAAATACTTAAGCAACTGCCACTTAAAGAACAAATTTAATTTTTTGTTAGTTGCTTCACTAGAAAATGGCAGTCGAAAACTAGAAAATGGCAGTCGAAAACATTACGAAATTTGTTTGAAACAACCCCTATATTAGGCTATAACACGCACATAAACATTTGCCTTCAACATCATAGTGTTCATTCATTCAAACCACAATGGTCACTGATGAGTAATCTCATCTTTATAATTGCATTTTAAGGGAGCTGATTCTAAATTAATGTGAATCTTTTGACTGTCATTTTCGTTATTGTTTTTAAAAGTAGATGCATCTATTTTTAGAAACAGGGATTTTCTTCATTTGATCTCTCACTTTCTAGCTTCATTGCAACAATCCCTATATATGAATGAAAATATATGCTTTTAATATTTGTCTACGTGTGCATAATAACATCGTGTACAGGTTGGATATTTTTTTCTTTGCTACTTTTTCTCGTATTTGCATAAAAGTGTGATGTAGCTAACAACCTTGACCTTAAGTTACAGCGCTTATTAATTCGACAACATAGAATTGTCCAATATGTTTCTGACCAACAAATTTTTATTTCAGGCTAAATCTTTTATCACATAATAGTTAAACTTTGCTTTCTACGAATTGTATAATTTCCTTAATGTTTGTACCCAATGAATTACAAAAACAATACAGTCTAATGAAGACATACTTCCAAGACACAGCGATGTCCACCATTATTACCCTTTAACAGGTTCACTTACAATTTCAAACTGATTTTATGAAGAAAATATTGGAAGCACGTCAGTTAAAATCTTCAAACAATATATTTAGAGAGTGCTTTCACCGATTCTATTCTTAAAACACAAATTGTTATTTACATATAGATGATTTAGTTTCGAAACACAAGTTATTAAGTTTTCAGCATCAAATGATAACTTGCGGAAATCGGGCAGCGATATCTTGCGGGGCCAAAGAGTTTAATTGGCATCAGCTATTAAGACACATGCCAGTTAATGTGCAAGAGTTTGTTTGTTGACGCAATTGATATGAATACATGCTAAGGCAACACGCAATCCATTTCGCTTGGGGCTTAACACTACTTGGCTGGGTTGAGGGAGCATCTCAAAACCCATAAACTACAGGCCCTCGGTGTAGCTAAAAAAAAAAATTAAAAAAAATGACAGGGCGAAGTAGTTTTCGCTTTCCTAATACAAGAAGACGAAGTTTACATTTTTTCGCCGACTTAGTCGCCCACTCTGCCTGGTAGCGTGACCCCTGGCATACTTGCGATTTATATCATATTTAACACATATAATATGCATATATGTTTGTAAATAGTCATCTGTATATTTTAAAATACACATATTAAATAAATATTGTATGAAAAAGAAAGAAAAAAAAAAGAAATAACAAAATACGAAATATTATCAACTTATTAATGAATTTCATATGTAGCTTTAGAGTTTAGACCTTTTGGATAGATAGTATCCAGACGGTGAATGCAATATGTTTCTTTTTACACGCATTAAATTTCCAAATGAACAATATCACTTGTTGCCAGAATGAGTGTAGCCGAGTTATCCCTATTAGTCAAGTCAAATGCTGATGGAGCTTCTGTATGTGAGGATGCATCCAAGTCACTTCAGCTGCTGCAGCCTATTCCTGATACCAAGTCATACCTGAAAAAGACAACAGAATGTCAGAACTTTGGAGGAATGAGACTTGTAGATAATGAACAAATGGCAGATGCGTGAAATACATCTCTAAAGTATCATCACCAAGAATGCCCCCCATTGCTATGCCTCTGAAATGCAGATTGATAAGGAAACAAAATGGGGAGTCTGCTGGAAAATAATACTAAAGTGTGTAAAGTCTTACTTTCAAGCACCTGAATGTAAGCTGTATAAGGAAGTGATGACAAGCATGTCAGGACCAAACCCTGCTGCAGCACATATTGGACTTTCGGTTGGTCTTCACAACACGCTTGTATGCAATACAAAAGCACAACTTAGTATGACAAACATGGATAAGCCACCCCCAGTCAGAAGCAGCATGCAACCGACATCTAATATTGTGGGAAGGAATGTGTCAGTATTAACTAAAAGTGATATTGCTGAAAAAATAGAATATTGAAACCCGTACAGAAAAATCTCACCAATTCACATGAGCTTCTCATAAGCTGCACATGAGAACCTTGTTAGAAACATATGCAAATTGAGTAAATTTTGCAAGCTCATGTGTGCAGTTTGTTAGATCTTGTGAGCCATTGAAAAACTAACCAATTTTCTCATGTGCAGATTTTGCTCACGTGAGAATTTGAATGTTCTCATGAGAAAGTATAACTTAGAAAATATTCTTTCCCCTTACATCTGACCACAGGGGCTCGTTACAAACAAAATTAGGAGTATCGGTCAATGGATAGTGGGCTGAGGGGATCGTTATAGGTTGTTATAGGTTATAGATTGTTATAGGTTGGATCCCCCCAGCCCACTATCCATTGACCGATACTCCTAATTTTGTTTCTAACGAGCCCCTGTGCATCTGACTATGTTTGAAAATAAGGCAGAGTTCTAATTTCTCACGTGAGAAATTTGGACTTCGATTCTGATCAGACACATTTTAGATTTGTTCTAAGTTGGTTTTTCTCATGTGAGTTAGAGACCCATCCCATTCTGCCAGCATTCTATTAAGAATTATGCTTCAAGAATTTTGCTTTAAAAAACCAATTCAAATTGTAAAATAAAATCACATCAGATTAAATGTGGTTTTTCGCGACTGAGAGGTAATCCGTTAGAGACAATGACCCTTGTTTACAGTCAGGAGACTGGTTTACTGACCGCAAAATATACACATAACTTTTTGAAGGTACTACAACACACAACTACCATGGTAGCCTCGCTTTCAAATAGGCGCCGTTTAATTTTAAAAAGAATTGAAGCTGGAACTGTCACAATTTAGCTCGATAGTTCGGAAAATTTCATTGCAAGCCCAATACATGTGCAGCAACTAACCATAGAAACCAGGAGATAATTTAAAATCATGGAATTATCATGTTGGTGAGTAAAATCAAGATGCACTGTTGTCAGTTATTGACAATAGGGCGACGAGATTAGAATCCTCGAAGTACTATGGTTCGTGCCCTCAACGTTAATTTTAACGTTTATATTATAATATTGGGAGAAACTATTGAAATCGCCATAGAAAGTGTTCAACTATATCTGCTTCATTTATTCATCATTATAAAGTCTCCAAATTCTTTGCAAGCTACCGTTTTTCCGAGTGTGTCTAAATTTGTCTATTGCCGGAATTATATCTATGCTTCGTGCACATGAAATAAAGGCCACGTGACGTAAGATTGGAATGTGATAATTAGGTCGATGTTTACTTTAGAAATCGATTGTGTATGATGTCCCCATATTATTAATATTTGCATATGCAATACAAATCATTACTTTCAAACGCATATCGACTGCAATAAAACACTTATTTATAAATAATGATGGCAAAAATATCAAAGAAAAAAAAAAACATGATGCATTTTTAATTTTTTTTCTTCAAGTTGTCTGACAAAATTATCATATTTAAAGATACTGTAAAGTTTTACAAGATTTTTTTTCATGCTATTTCATAGCAAAGATTTTTTTTCCCTTAGGCCCAAAAATAAAATAAAAATATGTTTCCAGTCGGCCGACCGTCCCTGTTTCTCATTGCCGACTCTAGCACTTATTCCCCACCCCCACCCATTTTTTTTTTTTTATTATTTTTTTAAATTTTTTTTTTTCATTAAAAAAAAATCACATTTGTGCATCTAATTTAACCGGTTTTCATGCCCAGTACTTTGAAGTGCTTGAAATATTTTTGCTTTGTATGTAATTAAAAAAAAAAAAAAAAAAAAAACTACTGCCTACCCTAATTTTAAAACCAGTGCAATAGGAAACACATATTCTTTTTTTTTTTGGCCTTATATTAAAATATTTCAATGAAAAATTTCATACTATATAGTTTTTCATTGGATTTATTTTTTCTAACATGTTATAAGAAGTGCATGTTATAATGACCAAATTTTTACATTGCCTTTGTGGTCTAAAAAATCTCTGTCTTGGGTTTCCCGCTAATCAAAAGGTAAAGAAAACCAACATGTGAACAGCGGCCCTGGCTTAAATGGCTAACACTCACGCCAGGGTCACAAAGTGTATGTCATGAGTCAAATTTGCCATTTTCATTGTGTTTTTTCAATTTGATTTGTATTAAGTATTCAAATATGTCTTAATCAGCACTTATTGTTATTGTCAACGAATGCTAGTGACCCAGTTGATTACGTCAGGATCTCAAAACAAGCGTGTGAGGTCACGAGAAACATGGCGCACGAATCAAGGATAAGCTGGAAGTTTGGATGGTTGACGATAAATTACATACAAGCTTGTTAATCTCATTTATTTTTTTTGTTAGGGACTGTTTTTCTTCAAGCATATCAAATTCTACAATTGTCTTCATGCAGTGAAGTTTGAACTTTAAATGAAGCAAGTTCAGAAGTCGTATACATGTAGGTATGCTTCTAATTTTTATACTTTTAATTTTTCAAAGAATATAGCATTGGATCTATTTCAAAGGTTTTAAGGTGTAAAGTGAGTTTATTTCATATTGCTTTTTTTGTGTTTAAAGACGTAAAGTACCAAACGTTTGACAGATATGATGTTGCAGCTTTCAAACTAAATGGTCATGAATAACACTTACAGATGTTTCTAAGACTAGTGAAGTGATTTTAGAATGTTAAATTAAAAAAGAAATGCCATTGCCAAACAGGTATATAGTCACATTTGTTGTCCAGGTTACATAGTACATGTTGTTGCATGTATAATCTATTTCAGTGTACCTGAATCGGATTTAGGATTTTATTCTGAGAGGATTTGTTTAGAAGAGGTGGTTCAGTGCAATTCAAATGGCTAACATTCTTGTTTTTCACCTAATAGTGTACGATTTTAACAGATGGGGAGAGGAACCTTTAACCATCTGACAACATCCCCCTCCCCAAAATGGATTTCTATATGGAAGTGAAGTAAAAAGTGCCTAAACCCATACAGAAAAAAGTGAAGATTTCCCACATATTCAAGAAAGCGGCTGTGAGAGATGCTTTTAACTGAAGAAGTTGTCTTTCTGTGTACCACATATTTGAGAAAGCGGCTGTGATAGATTCCTTAGACTGAAGAGCTTGCCTTTCTGTGCATCAGCCTGAATTTTCTGGAATCTTTCTTTAATAATGCATTGGATTTGATCTAGGTCATACATCCACTGTCTCCTTAATTTGCTCCGCGTGCAACAATTTTGCAAAGAATGCAATATGCTTAATTTAAAAAGATATTGTAACAGCTAATGAAATATATTTTGTGTTCAGAGTGTTTTACAAAAGAAATTGGACAGAATATCAGTACATCATGGTACTCTATTGAGAGGTTTCATTTTAACAAACTTTTAAATATTATGATAGAAACTACTGATATATTGCACAAGCTTGTACAAAATAATGTTTAACTTTGATAAATACAGTTTTAAGCAATTATGATAAATATTGTTTCAAACAATTATGAATTTGTATTCATTCCTCCCCATGTCATTTCCTTTGATTTATTCAGATTTTAGGGGTCCCTAGTGAAACTGTATGATTAACAGCAAACAAGCTGGAGTATGTATAATGAGTTCTAGAAAGTTTGCATATGTAAAACAAGATACATGGCTCAAAATTAGGATTTTTTTTCACTAACCCACAGGATCACCAAAATAATATTTTCATTGATCCTGTCTAAATTTCGCTGATCTTGCTAAAACCAAACAGAAGCCAGTTCAGTTTCTAATTCAACATTTATTATTCATTAACATCAACTCAAAACAATAACTGTATTTCACCAACAACACAGTCTCTCCTGTGTCACACTTTAGCCATTAGTGTCCATTTTCCCAGCATTTCTGGTACTTTCTTAGTCTCTTATGTTCATCATATATATGATTATGCTCCCTTGTCATCTAATTTTTGCCATTTCGGTGGCAGCTGCACACCTTGCAAATACTTCTACATGTTTACAATTGTCAGTGCATAATGCACTGAATGTTTATCAACAATAATATAAATATTAAAACATTGTTTGGTATAATTTTGGATTATTCATTGAGTCAATAAAAGCAACCTTTTCTGATTGGTCAATGCAAGCCTGAGACCCTATGCCTTTTGTTATCATCAGCAATGAAATCAGTGATTGGATATAGTACACCTAGCTGGTTTCATGTGCATCAAGACCATTGCTTTTACAATAATCACACTAATTTGCTTGATGAGTGAATGAGTGTTTTACACCTGCCCATTTGTGCTGCGATCATTTATTGTTACAGAATGCATGCGATATAATAATTTCAATAATTGAACATTATTTTTATCACATATTTATATGAGTTGTCTTTTTTCTCATGTGAGAAACCTCACAAAAACATGCATAATTGAACTTGAATATGCTCATCTTCTAGATTTTAATATCACTTTGAAAATCTCTAACATGAGTTAGATCTCATGTGAGAATCTTATGTGCAAAAGGTTAGCCAAATTTGGTGTGGGAAGATATTAATGTGAATCACGGAAATGAACCCAGTACTATAAACATTGCAATGGATGGCAGATACAATTCGACAAGCATAGTAAGTCACAAAAAGGCCCAGCCAGAATGCTTTACAAGCTATTGGTATTGCATGTAAAACTATGACTGACAAGAAGTTTATCATAAGTGCCTGCTTCCAAAATAAACTTTGCTGGACTGGACCTTGGTTGAAGGGACAAGGAATGGATGTGCAATGTCCAGGTGGTCATCCAGAGTGTACAGCAAACTTATCGCCCTTTGCCCCACTGTCAGAATATGATATGGGAAAGGAAATTGGTAGTCAGCTTGCGCTACAAGGTGCACTTATAAAATATGCCACCACAGATGCAGATGAAAGATCAGCTCAGGGAATAGACTATGTTCTCTGAGCTCTTGATCCCATGTGGAAAGTGCAGCAGCAAGCTGACCCAGTTCATTTGGGACAAGCTCAATTTTGACACTGTAACAAGCATACCTGTGATTCTACCGGTGGTAGGCCAAAAACACCATTTTAAAGACCGTCTACCACACATACCGTTTAGTAGTCAAAATCTACCGATTTTTAAAATTTCAAGAAAAATTTAAACAAAAAAAAAATCCCCGGTTTTTTTATGCGTTCTATCAATGCATTAGATAAACCAGCCAGAACCAGTCTACTGGGAAACGGAAATGTTCCACCTATGATATGACCGGTGCGACGATGCGTGGTTGAGTAGTCGGTTTACAATTGTTAGCATGTGTACACAAGAAGTGACTAATTGATTACCTTATTGTTGTAATTTGGAGAGTTTAAGGCCAAATGCGAGATGTTGTTTGAGGTGTTATAAGTAATAAAAGGATCAAAGGTAATCCATGATGACCATGAGTCTTTGATTAAAACTCGGCCGATCTGTCGTGGAAAGAAGATAAAATGGAGAGACCGACTAAAAATGATCTTGGCAGAAACACTTAAGTAAGTATTTTGATTTGATGTCTTTTAATTGTTCTTGTATTGTTCACGATGGTTTAAGATGAATATTTAAAATATATCAGAGAGTTAAAAAGGTATTACCTAATATTTAATTTTAAAGTTGGGATAAATTATTAAAATCATGTGTTTTTTAAACTGTTTATTTCAAGTCTAAATCTAATTTGTTTAAAATTAATTACAGTGGTGAAACTTGGCAACAGATTTTTGGACATAAACCTAGAAGAGAAACAAGCCCTTGAGGATGAGGCTCAGGAATAGATATTAAGTTCAAGCCAGGAACTTCCTCCTCGGGGTGAAATGAGCTTGGAGCAGTATTGGAGATCAGTCAGCAGCCTCAGAAACCCAGCAACAGGAAAACTTAAATTAGAACTTCTTTCCAGACTGAGTGTAGTTGTCTATCATTGCCACATTCCAATGCTGACACAGAGAGGACATTCTCCATTCTTCGGAAAATCCAGAGTGATTCACGGGAAAGTCTGGACCAGAAAACTATTGAGAGCCTGCTAAGTGTGAAGGTTAACAATCACAGTGAATGTCACCAGTGGTCACCAGACAGTGATCTTGTGAAGAAAACTAAAAATGCCTGTGGATTTTATAAAAAAACTTTGCAGTGAACTGTGAGATGTACAACTCTTCCTTTTTCATTTAATTAACAATATACTGGCTCATATTAACTAACTATTATTGTAACATTTTCCATCAGATTCTGAATCTGAATCATGTTCAAAATTTGTGTTTTAATATAATATGAATAGAATACATATTATGTGACAAAATGAACTTGTTTTGTTTTCAATCCCCTTAAAACACGAAAAATTTTTGCCAATAAAAAATCAACCTTTTTAGAAGCCAATCTACTGATCAAAATTTGTAAATCTACTGGTTTGAAATCATGGTTCTGTCACAGGTATGAACAAGGCAAATTTGAACTCAGACATGTTTCCTGGAACAACTCGTGTAGAAAAACTGGAAACTCAGAAGGCCCTTAGGCAGGATGAAAAATCTAGATGTAATATGATTCTAAAGAAGCTAACGAAAGAGCATACCAGTAATATGACTACTCTTAGTAAACACTTACTAAAAGTTCTTGAATCCTCTCTGCTGTGCTAAACTGGAGACTGTTCATGGTGTGCAACATACTCTGTTGTGTGTAGTGGAGGAGTAACCAGTAACTGGTGGCATCATTCCAAGTATCTTGGATTGCACAGAGTCACTGACCTAAACATCCATGAAAGTGACAAAGAGTTACTTCTTGAAATTTTGAAAATGAAACTGAGTGTATCAGCAAAATGATGAAATGAAACTGTATACAGATACTCAGAAATGTAAAGCAGTTAAGAGATCACAGAGTGTTTCACTACCAAAAACATGTGAATTATTCTAGGAATATTGTTGGTAGAACTTCTTCAACCATTCACAGATTGAATAACAACCCTGCAACATCATCCATGAAAAAATGTGAGGATTCTGGTGTGGAACTTTCATTGCATGCAAAACATGCACTATATTAAATGGATACTCGAAAAGGAATATCAAACAAACATGTCAAAAGAAGCCAGATATTGTGAAAGGAAATGTATTCAGCAGGGAAATAAGATATCTGAACATTTGAAATACAAGCAGTTAAATCATTGTGAATCAGATTACAATAAAGGGCAGATGGATCCAAAACCCTCAACAAGTTCTCAAGGAATGCACAATTAAAAATCACTTCTACTCAATGTGAGGATGGACAATTCTGTGGGCAGGACATTTACTTGTCGACTATTGTCAACTAACTCTTTAAGAGAGATACATTCTGAACATTTTCAATCTTTCTAGAATTATTTTGAAGTTAACATTCATCTATTTGTGTTTTAATGTGATGATAATTAAAATATTTATGAATTTTATACTGCTGCATGAAAAGTAATATCATTATTAATAAATGTTATGAATTGAATATGATATCTTTGTTATTTTTTCTATATCTTTATATCAAGTAGGCATGGAGAATATTCTCCAAGCCCCTTGAAAGCACTTCTGTTTACACATTTCATTCTCTCTGCATTCACTACATGTAGCTCAGCAGAGAGGTGATCTTTCAAAATGCACTGAGAGTTATGCTACAGATGACTCATTTCCAGGTTTTCTATCTCCATCCTCTCATTAAAGACCATTTGGCAGATACTGGTGACTTAAAATTTATTGCACCATAACCTCTAGACTTTACAGCCCTGGTCCAGATCAAACTGAAAATTAAATTTAATGTTAAAAAATTACAATTAATTTTTAAATTTAAAAGAAATGTAAAAAAGAATTCTGTTACTGTCCAATTTTTTAAAGTATTGACCACAACTGTGTGAATTTTCAGGTCTGTATCATAAGTACTTGTATCTGAATGAGAGATCAAAGAGGCATACCCCCCTTCAAATAAGAACTTCCATACAGTTTACACTTTTTGCACCAAGTCCTAGTCAAACTAACATATCTTCAAGAAAGACATATTTTAAACTTACTTAGCAAATGTTATCAAGTATTATGCACTACTAACAAATCTGTAGCCATTTAAAATGATGCCCTGTTGCTGTTCGGCAAGGTGCAAATGTGCAGCCTGATGTGCCTACATGTGAGAAATTCAATTTGTAATAACTTTTTCATTTATTGGAATTTGTTCATGTAGTAAAATATAATTTGAAATTTCGAATAATCTCTATGAGAAAATTTAATTAAAAAGTGCTCATGACAGTAAATGTAATTTGTTTAAAAAAATTAAAAAATTGGTAAAATGTTTTACAAAATTTAATTTAAATATTATATTATAATAAAAATTAAAAGTCAGAAACTGGTGATGTTTAGATAACAAAGTTGACACAAATGTGCTGAGCACAGCAAGTGATCACACATGCAGAGGTTAGATAGTGTATTAAATCTAGTGGCAGTGGGGCACAATAGCCCCCTGCAGAATGCCAGAGAATGCACAATACAATTAAGTCCTCAGGTACTGGACTTGGCAATAAACAAATACTGACACTTGCCATGTGGTAGTTGCAAGGTGTCAGGGATGTGCCTAGTTGTCAGGGTAGCTAACAGGATATCAAAATTACATATAAATACCAGAGCTGCACCAAGGTCTATCAGATCAATGCAAAGTGTAGTATTAAATGCAGTGATGAAAGATGACCATAAGGGAAGAAAAGCACAGTTACAGGGAGGTAATTCTCCTTGGAATAAGGGCATTACTCTGCTGAAGACTCACCCACCACTGTTGCACCACAGTCCAGAATTGTTGCTAGAATGAGTGAAGCCGAGTTTTCCATAGTAGTCAAGTCAAATGGTGATGGAGCTTTTGTATCAACACCAGACTGTGAGGGTGCATCCAAGTCACTTCAGCTGTTGCAGCCTATTCTCAATACCAAGTCATACCTGAAAAAGACAACAGAATGTCAGGACTTTGAAGAACTGAGACTTGAAGATAATGAACAAATGGCAGATGCATCGAATACATCTCTAAAGTATCATTACCAAGCATCTCCCCATTGCAATGACCCCGAAATGCAGATTGAAAAGGAGATGAAATGGGGAGTCTGCTGGAAAATAATGCTAAAGTGTGTAAAGTCTTACTTACAATCACCTGAATGTAAGCTGTATAGGGAAGTGAAGACAAACATGCCAGAACCAAACCCTGCCGCACCAAATATTGGACTTGCAGTCGATCTTCACAACACGCATGTATGTAATAAAAAAGCATATCTTTATATCAAGCAGTCATGGAGAATATTCTCCAAGCCACATGAAAGCACCTCTGTTTACACATTTCATTCTCTCTGTATTCACTACATGTAGCTCAGCAGACAGGTGATCTTTAAAATGCACAGAGTTATACTACAGATGACTCACTTCCAGGTTCTCTATCTCCATCCTCTCATTAAAGACCATTTTCCAGATATTGCTAACTTAAACCTTATTGCATCATAACCACTAGACTTTACAGCCCTGGTCCAGATCAAACATTGCAAATTGGAGTACACTGTGTGCCAAAATAAGTTCCCTATATTTCTTGAAACAGCCATAAAATTTGGACTTTTAGCAGAATAAAGATGAAAATGAGGCTCAAGAAGATGTGTAAGGATATAAACAATGACCTCTGACCTCATCATGATACAAGTTGACTGATATAATGCTGAAAATTAAATTGAATGTTAAAAAGTCAATTTTTATATTTAAAAGAAATGAAAAAAAAATGTTCAATAAAAAAGTGAGAAGTTCAATTTGTAATAATTTTTTCAAAAACTATTTTTAACTTCAGCAAGTTTCTGAACTAATTAGAATGTTTCAATCCTGTAAGTTATGAACATGTTTTTCCCATTGTGAAAATCCATAAAATAGCAAGGCATGTACCTTTACCTTCAGTTGGTAAAGGTAGAGTAACTCTGATTTTTGGCTAGGGGAATTGGTATGCCCAGAGGAAAGAATGATCTGCCCTTTTGACAACTTACATTCTAACTATCAAAAGATTTGTTGATACACTACCTTGAGTAAATCAAGTTTTTGGTGCAAAGAAAAACTGCTATACCAGTCAAAAGAAGCAAAATAACAGGAGATTATATGCAAGTTCAATTTACAGGACTGCTGAACTATCAACAAGCAATGAACATATGGCATAAACCCAACATTTTTTTTACCGAATAGGATACATTTGGCACAAGCATTATGTCCAACTTTTAAACTGTTCCCTCTTTGATAACTGACACTAGAATTTTAAAGATAGATGAGTAACATTGATACATTTCTGTGAGATATAAATCTCTGAGATGTCAACTTTACAGTGGGGTCAGAAAGTTAGAAACTACCAGTAAGTCTGTGTTTAAAACTTATTCTTCTTCCCCAACACACACATCCTAAATATGTGTGTGTTAAAATTGGTAATTACATCAAAATGATTTTGGTGATCTGGAAAATTAGGGCCATTAAATAGATCAAGTCTCACCTGTTGGTAAACTTTCCATGTATAGTGAGGGGCTGACACTTTTTTGATTTTTCTGCACCTCATGAAGTCCACAGCTAAAGCAGAGAAAATCCATACAACAGAGTGGAAGCAATTATGAACAAATATTAGAAGATTGCACTTGACCAAATAAGAAGCGGATTCCACACAATGTCTCTTTAGAAATCATAGCTTGTTTCAAAAGTGTCTGTGCTTCTCTTATTTGGTCAAGTGCAATCTTCTAATATTTGTTCGTAATTGCTTCCACTCTGGTGTATGGGTTTTCTCTGCATGAGCTGCAGCTACCAATATGACATGCACTAAACACACTTTGTCTTGGTCATTGTTGATCTCGACTATGTTTCTTTTGAGAGTGTGGAGTTGATCCATGGACAACACTTTATAACACTGTTGTCCACTGTTTGAAGGTTAAATTTGAGTGACATACACATTTGCTTTCCATCAGTGATGTCAAATTCATCGTTTCATTGTTGCAAATATTGAATTTTTTCATGATCTATCAGCTTGCATCCACCAGAAGGCTGAACATCAACAGACCTGTCCATCCATAGGCAGCCTGGAAAAAGTTAGGGTCTGATATCAATGCAATTACTATTGTTGCATCACTCTTCAGGAACAGAATATACTTTAAACAAGAAAACAAAAATGTGTGTGTGGGGGGGGGGGGAATAAATTCTGATGAATGCAATGTTAATGTTCTTCTCTTCTAATGTTAAACAAGAGATCACTTGCCTGCATGCACAACTGACAACTAAGCTTGTGAAAGAAAATGTATACATTAGTGAAACTGTGGAGTGGAAAGAACAGTTGGGATGTACATAGTTGCAACATGGTCTATTAAGTCTAACAAAATATTAATGTTTCAGGTTATGCTAAATAAGATTGGATTGGTTGGTTGGAATAAGATTTTTAAACATCTTCCCCTCCATTTACTGAAAATGAACCTCTGTTCCATGACCTAATTTTATTCCTTAAAAAAAGACCTTGTTAGTATTACTCAACAATATGATGCTTCATGGTAGTTAGATATACCACACTCTATATAATTACTTGAATAATTTTCATTTGTCTCATATAACTTGCTGTAAATTTGAACTGACCATGATTAGCACCAAACATGCAAAAGTTGCCATTATTGACATGCTGCCTAGTCTATGTCCAGAAGCTAAAAAATACTAGAAGATATAGTAGAAGTCTAAATAATCATGATGTCTTGTACTGTTACATATGAATGAAATGAAATGTGGTCTGGTCACAACAATCGGAGAATCTGGATGTTTTTTTGTTTTTTTGTATTGTTTTATGGTAAGAAAATTTCTAGGGTAGGTGTTTGAAGAAGTGGAGGGACTGTCAAGTCAGGATCATGACACTGGTAGTTACTTTTATTTTTTTATTTTTATTTCAGTTGTTCTTCAGCTTTAAATAACAGATTTTCAATTTAATCTCTAAGTTGTATTATTTTCATACTTTATATCAGTTGTTCAATTGAGACCCATGAATCCTGTATTCTAAATTTTTTTCAAAAATTTTTTTAAGGGGAAGAACTCATGACCTAATGCCTGTGACTCATTATACTTGATCATAGGTTACTTTCCTTGCTTTAATATGCAAACTATTTTAATCTCCGCAGCAGTTACAGTCTCCTACTTCTAGACGATAAAAGCCCATATTTCAAATTTGATCAAAATATAATCAGAAATGTGGCTTCCAGAGTGGTAACAAGCTCAGTCTATCAGATGCAAGGTCACCAAATTAGTAAGCATGAATGTTGCTCATTATTGTACTCATCCAAGTTCTTAATGATGTAAGGAAATATTTCAAGTTGAATCTAAATTGTTTGAGAAATGTGGTCTTTAGAGTGGTAACAAGCTCAGTCAATCAGATGCATGCTCACCTCATTTGTATCCATGGATCTCGTTCATTATCAAACTTGTTCAAAATCTTAATGGCATAAGCATATATTTCTTTAAAATGCACTTGTCCCAGACTAGTGACTTGGAAAATTTTACTTGCCCGACTTCAAAAATGAATAGTCTGGGATGTCTGGCTATGGGATTTGCTCAGCCCTGTATGCACAGGATTTTTATGTTATGAAATAATATATTAAACAAAGAAGGCCAATCACTGTTTATAGATATTTGAAAGACTTGATACCGCAATACCAGAATCAGTCACATGCACTGAAAGAAATCATGATGTGGATCATAGAGAAGCCAAACGATGAAAATGAACTGCAATTATATTCTCTGGTTAGATGAAAATTGCATCTGCAAGACCACTCAATTGCAGCATATCACATGGCACAACATACAGTATCTTTCAAGGCACGGGAATCTAGCCAATCAAATTACAGCACACATCTATGTACAAATAAAGGTATTTAAAGACCAAGTGGCTACCTGTTATCAACAGGCACATGGAAGCAGGACCTGTCCATAAATGTGAATCCTACATGACCTTGACCTGAATAATTGCAATATCACCTGTTATGTGACCTTGACCTCGACCATGACATGAATGAGTGCAAGAATTCCACTATGTACAAATAAAGGTATTCAAATACCAAGTGGCTAGCTAGAGTGCTTCCTAAATGACCTTGACCTGAATAATTAGATGTTGTGTGACTTCGACCTTGACCATGACATGGATGAGTGCAAGAATTCCACTATATGGATGATGACAATATCAATGTGTTATTGACCCTGACCATGAGTAACATCATTAATGGATGCAATAACGTTGCCGAAAAGGTCTCGATTCCACGAGAAACTGTTGAATCACACCTTTTCAGTTATTCCTTCCAAATAAGGTGCCTTCTGAACCCTGCCCCACTCCCCCCATAAAAAACTTTCCTGGAAGTAGGACCCATCCATAAATTTTAATCCTATATGTACTGGAAACTTTATGTCAAATGAAGCACAGCTCTATAAAAAGCCAAATAGTTCTAAACCTAACACTAACACACTGGTATCTAAGCCTAACAGACCTATTCTAAAGCCCTAACTAAGAGAGCAAAGTAGTCATCACTATTCGCAAACCCAAGTGCAAATGGTCAGAAAGAGACCAAATCATGCACCAGAGTTGTCTGCAAATATGAACGCAAAATAATGAATCAAACAAAACAAAATCATTAGTATCCAGTGTTCTCCTAATTTACTTGTAAGCTGTGCCTTGCCTCTACCTAAGTCCGGATTTCCTTACTGTAAATATAAATGTTTAATGGGTACTGCAGGCCCCTACCTATACCCCACCCCACCCCCCTTCCTCCCATAATGTTACCTCCATCCACAAGTAACCCTTACCCCCACTGTACCCACCCCCTTCCTGCTGTACCCTTTCAATGACCTATTCTCCAGGCACCTCATAATAAATCCCCAATTTTTTTGTTCCTACAAAATTTCCTTAAAAGTAAGACCCCGGGCAGTTCCATTAATCATTGTAGGAAAAGTGTGAATGGAATGACCTTTTTGCCGCATCTAAATGATGCACAGTGTAAAAAACAATCAGCAGTTCCTGCTATAATGCGCATATATGCATGCAGACTGACCCGGTCACCAATGCTTTACACCTGTTAAATTTTGCCTTGATAAAAGATCTGGATCCATTCCAAAATGTTAATATTTAAAACCTGTGCTTCAATAACAAACCATAATAATTGCATATGGCATGTTCTATTTAATAGCCAAAGTGCAGAGACATCTCTCTTGTTTAGTTTGAATTTTGAACTGGTGCACCATTAACTTGTATTGTCTCTTTGAATGTATAGTTGCAGCTTTTATTGACTCTGGTGAGATAGCCCTAACTAGTCCTAACCAATTTGGAATAGCCATCACTTTGAATATGACAAAAAAATATTGCCACATCTAACAGACCTACTATTCACAGGTGTAGCTGTCCACTCTGGGTCAACAGTCACAGGTAGTACCATCTACTGTTACTTACGGTAGCAGGCGTAGCCCGACCTGACATAGACCAATAAGAAAGCATTAGTTATTTACCTTGACCTTTAACCTCTTTGACCCCAATATCAATAGACTTTTTTCTTACCCCAAGTGCAAGCCATGCAAAGTTAAGTTCAGGTATGTTATGTAGGAGTAATGGTATTGTGTGTAAACCACATTGGTATGATATGGACTGACAGATGGATCGACGAACAAATGGACAGACATCAGAATATATTGCCATATCTAGCAGATCCATGTACCTAATACACATAAATATACAAATAAATAAGCACCCCACCCCACTGCCTTCCAGAACATTACCTCCACCCAGAAGTAACCTTGACCCTGAATTTACCCCAAATCCCCAATTGTTATGTCCCTATATTAACCCTACAATTAATGCCCCCAGGCAGTCCCAAATGCCAAATGTTTAATGGGTACTGCAATCCCCTAGTACCCGCCTATAACACCACACACTACCCCAAAAAATGTTCCCTCCACCCAGAAGTAACCTTTATCCCATTTTACCCAAAATCCCCAATTTTTATGTCCCTACATTAACCTTAAAATTAACACCCCGGGCAGTCCCAAATGCCAAATGTTTAATGGGTACTGCAATCCCCTAGTACCCACCTATAACCCCACCCTCTTCCCCCCAAAACATTCCCTCCACCCAGAATTAACCTTTATCCCATTTTACCCAAAATCCCCAATTTTTGTATCTACATTTACACTCAAGTGAACACCCAAGGCAGTCCCAAATGCCAAATGTTTAATGGATACTGCAATCCCCCTACCCATCTACAACACCACCCCCTGCCTGCCAGATAAATATAAACATACAAATAAATATGCATCAATGTAAATGGGAAAATATCATTTACAAATAAACAAATACAATCACAAACACAAATCAATAGTACACATCAATCTTTAGTAAACATCACAGAAGTAACCTTTACCCCAAATCCCCAATTTTTATGTCCCTACATTAACTCTACAATTAACGCCCCCAGGCAGTCCCAAATGCCAAATGTTTAATGGGTACTGCAATCTCCATCTCCAACATCCCCTGCCTGCCAGATAAATATAAATATACAAATGAATATGCATCAATGTAAATGGGAAAATTTCATACACAAATAAACAAATATAATCACAAACACACATACACATCAATCATACAAGTAAACATCATGCAAACTGAAAGAAGAAAAGAAAGATTAACAAATAAATACACAAATAAACAAATATAATCACAAACACAGATACACATAAATCATACACATACACATCAATCATACAAGTAAACATCACGCAAAACTGAAAGAACAAAAGAAAGATTAACAAATAAATATGCATCAATGTAAATGGGAAAATGTCATACACAAAAAAACAAATAGGATCACAAACACACATACAAATCAATCATAGAAGTAAACATCAATCATACAAGTAAACATCACGCAAACTAAAAGGAGAAAAGAAAGATTAACAAATAATATGCATAAATGTAAATGGGAAAATGTTATACACAAATAAACAAATAAAATCACAAACACAGATACACATCAATCATGCACATACACATCAATCAAACAAGTAAAAATCACGCAAAAATGAAAGAACAAAAGAAAGATTAACAAATAAATATGCATCAATGTAAATGGGAAAATGTACACAAATAAACAAATATAATCACAAACACATGCACATCAATCATACAAGTAAACATCACGCAAACTGAAAGAAGAAAAGAAAGATTAACAAATAAATATGCATAAATGTAAATGGGAAAATGTCATACACAAATAAACAAATACAATCACAAAGACACATCAATCATACACATACACATCAATCATACAAGAAAACATCATGCAAACTGAAAGAAGAAAAGAAAGATTAACAAAATAAATATGCATAAATGTAAATGGGAAAACGTTGTACACAAATAAACAAAAACAATCACAAACACACATACAAATCAATCATACAAGTAAACATCACGCAAACTGAAAGAAGAAAAGAAAGATTAACAAATAATATGCATAAATGTAAATGGGAAAATGTCATACACAAATACACAAATAAACAAATACAATCACAAACACAGATACACATCAATCATACACATACACATCAATCAAACAAGTAAAAATCACGCAAAAATGAAAGAACAAAAGAAAAATTAGCAAATAAATATGCATCAATGTAAATGGGAAAATGTCGTACACAAATAAACAAATATAATCACAAACATACACATCAATCATACAAGTAAACATCACACAAACTGAAAGAAGATAAGAAAGATTAACAAATAAATATGCATAAATGTAAATGGGAAAATGTCATACACAAATAAAAAAATACAATCACAAAGACACATACACATCAATCATACAAATAAATATCATGCAAACTGAAAGAAGAAAAGAAAGATTAACAAATAAATATGCATCAATGTAAATGGGAAAATGTCATACACAAATATAATCACAAAGACACATACATATCAATCATACACATCAATCATACAAGTAAACATCACGTAAACTGAAAGAAGAAAAGAAAGATTAACAAATAAATATGCATAAATGTAAATGGGAAAATGTCATACACAAATAAACAAAAACAATCACAAACACACATACACATCAATCATACACATACACATCAATCATACAAGTAAACATCACGCAAACTGAAAGAAGAAAAGAAAGATTAACAAATAATATGCATAAATGTAAATGGGAAAATGTCATACACAAATACACAAATAAACAAATACAATCACAAACACAGATACACATCAATCATACACATACACATCAATCATACAAGTAAACATCACGCAAACTGAAAGAAGAAAAGAAAGATTAACAAATAAATATGCATAAATGTAAATGAGAAAATGTCATACACAAATAAAAAAAATACAATCACAAAGACACATACACATCAATCATACAAGTAAACATCATGCAAACTGAAGGAAGAAAAGAAAGATTAACTAATAAATATGCATCAATATAAATGGGAAAATGTCATACACAAATATAATCACAAACACACATACACATCAATCATACACATTCACATGAATCATACAAGTAAACATCACGCAAACTGAAAGAAGAAAAGACAGATTAACAAATAAATATGCATAAATGTAAATGGGAAAATGTCATACACAAATAAACAAATACAATCACAAACACAGATACACATCAATCATACACTTACACATCAATCAAACAAGTAAAAATCACGCAAAAATGAAAGAACAAAAGAAAGATTAACAAATAAATATGCATCAATGTAAATGGGAAAATGTCGTACACAAATAAACAAATATAATCACAAACACATACACATCAATCATACACATACACATCAATCATACAAGTAAACATCATGCAAACTGAAAGAAGAAAAGAAAGATTAACAAATAATATGAATAAATGTAAATGGGAAAATGTCATACACAAATAAAAAAATACAATCACAAAGACACATACAAATCAATCATACAAGTAAACATCATGCAAACTGAAAGAAGAAAAGAAAGATTAACAAAAAAATATGCATCAATGTAAATGGGAAAATGTCATACACAAATATAATCAAAAACACACATACACATCAATCATACACATACACATCAATCATACAAGTAAACATCACGCAAACTGAAAGAAGAAAAGAAAGATTAACAAATAAATATGCATAAATGTAAATGGGAAAATGTCATACACAAATAAACAAATACAATCACAAACACAGATACACATCAATCATACACATACACATCAATCATACAAGTAAACATCATGCAAACTGAAAGAAGAAAAGAAAGATTAACAAATAAAAATATACATAAATGTAAATGGGAAAATGTCATACACAAATAAACAAATACAATCACAAACACAGATACACATCAATCATACACATACACATCAATCATACAAGTAAACATCATGCAAACTGAAAGAAGAAAAGAAAGATTACCAAATAAATATACATAAATGTAAATGGGAAAATGTCATACACAAATAAAAAGATACAATCACAAACACACATACACATTAATCATACAAGTAAACATCACGCAAACTGAAAGAAAAAAAGAAAGATTAACTAATAAATATGCATCAATCTAAATGGGAAAATGTCATACACAAATATAATCACAAACACACATACACATCAATCATACAAGTAAACATCATGCAAACAGAAAGAAGAAAAGAAAGATTAACAAATAATACGCATAAATGTAAATGGGAAAATGTCATACACAAATTACACAAATAAACAAATACAATCACAAACACAGATACACATACACATCAATCAAAAAATTAAAAATCACGCAAAAATGAAAGAACAAAAGAAAGATTAACAGATAAATATGCATCAATGTAAATGGGAAAATGTCGTACACAAATAAACAAATATAATCACAAACACATACACATCAATCATACACATACACATCAATCATACAAGTAAACATCATGCAAACTGAAAGAAGAAAAGAAAGATTAACAAATAAATATGCATCAATGTAAATGGGAAAATGTCATACACAAATAAACAAAAACAATCACAAACACACATACAAATCAATCATACACATACACATCAATCATACAAGTAAACATCACGCAAACTGAAAGAAGAAAAGAAAGATTAACAAATAATATGCATAAATGTAAATGGGAAAATGTCATACACAAATAAAAAAAATACAATCACAAACACAAATACACATCAATCATACACATACACATCAATCAAACAAGTAAAAATCATGCAAAAATGAAAGAACAAAAGAAAGATTAACAAATAAATATGTATCAATGTAAATTGGAAAATGTCGTACACAAATAAACAAATATAATCACAAACACATACACATCAATCATACAAGTAAACATCACGCAAACTGAAAGAAGAAAAGAAAGATTAACAAATAAATATGCACAAATGTAAATGGGAAAATGTCATACACAAATAAAATAATACAATCACAAACACATACACATCAATCTTACAAGTAAACATCATGCAAACTGAAAGAAGAAAAGAAAGATTAACTAATAAATATGCATCAATCTAAATGGGAAAATGTCATACACAAAATATAATCACAAACACACATACACATCAATCATACACATACACATCAATCACACAAGTAAACATCACACAACCTGAAAGAAGAAAAGACAGATTAACAAATAAATATGCATAAATGTAAATGGGAAAATGTCATACACAAATAAACAAATACAATCACAAACACAGATACACATCAATCATACACATACAAATCAATCAAACAATTAAACATCACACAAAAATGAAAGAACAAAAGAAAGATTAACAAATAAATATGCATCAATGTAAATGGGAAAATGTCATACACAAATAAACAAATACAATCACAAAGACATACACATCAATCATACACATACACATCAATCATACAAGTTAACATCATGCAAATAGTAAGAAGAAAAGAAAGATTAACATATAAATATGCATCAATGTAAATGGGAAAATGTCATACACAAATATAATCACAAACACACATACACATCAATCATACACATACACATCAATCATACAAGTAAACATCAGCCAAACTGAAAGAAGAAAAGAAAGATTAACAAATAAATATGCATAAATGTAAATGGGAAAATGTCATACACAAATAAACAAATACAATCACAAACACAGATACACATCAATCATAAACATACACATCAAACAAGTAAACATCACGCAAAAATGAAAGAACAAAAGAAAGATTAACAAATAAATATGCATAAATGTAAATGGGAAAATGTCATACACAAATAAACAAATATAATCACAAACACATACACATAAATCATACACATACACATCAATCATACAAGTAAACATCATGCAAACTGAAAGAAGAAAAGAAAGATTAATGAATAAATATGCATAAATGTAAATGGGAAAATGTCATACACAAATAAACAAATACAATCACAAACACAGATACACATCAATCAAACAAGTAAACATCACACAAAAATGAAAAAAAGAAAGATTAACAAATAAATATGCATCAATGTAAATGGGAAAATGTCGTACACAAACAAACATAATCACAAACACACATACACATCAATCATACAAATAAACATCACGCAAACTGAAGGAAGAAAAGAAAGATTAACAAATGAATATGCATAAATGTAAATGGGAAAATGTCATACACAAATACAATCACAAACACAGATAAACATCAATAATACACATACACATCAATCAAACAAGTAAACATCACACAACAATGAAAGAACAAAAGAAATATTAACAAATAAATATGCATCAATGTAAATGGGAAAATGTCGTACACAAATAAACAAATAAAATCAAGCCTGATGTAACACACCAACAAATGCATACACACAAGCACAGACAACAGGGTAAGGCACCGGGCGGGACAAGACAAGACAAGACACACAAGACATGTAACACAACACACCAACAAATGCATACACACAAGCACAGACAACAGGGTACGGCATAGGACGGGACAAGACAAAACAAGACACACAAGACGTGTAACACACCAACAAATGCATACACACAAGCACAGACAACAGGGTATGGCACAGGATGGGACAAAACGAGACAAGACACACAACAGCAACAAATGCATACACACAAGCACAGATAACAGGGTACAGCACAGGACGGGACAAGACAAGACAAGACAAGACACACAAGACATGTAACACACCAACAAATGCATAGACACAAGCACAGACAACAGGACTGGACAAGACAAGACATTCTCGCGTGTCTGTCTCCTCCTGTCCTGTCCCATATCATACCGTTAAGTCATCTCTGAAACTGTCCCTTGCCATGTTGTGGGACACAAGACAAGTTGGCACACGATGGGACAGACCAGGACAATACACAATGGCACAGAACAGGACAAGACAACACAAGACGACACAGCATGGCAAAGGATAGGATAAGACAAAACAGCCTGGCATGGGATGGGACAGGACGGAACAAGGCAAGACACACAAGACATGGAAAACACCAACAAATGCATACACATAAGCACGGACAACAGGGTACGGCACAGGATGGGACAAGATAAGACAAGACACACAAGACATGAAACACAACAACAAATGCATACACACAAGCACAGACAACAGGGTATGGTACAGGATGAGACAAGTCAAGACAAGACAAGACACACAAGACATGTAACACACCAACAAAAATTGCATACACACAAGCACAGACAACAGGGTACGGCACAGGACAGGACAAGACAAGACAAGACAAGACACAGAAGATGTGTAACACACCAACAAATGCTTACACACAAGCACAGACAACAGGGTATGGCACAGGATGGGACAAGACGAGACAAGACACACAAGACATGTAACACACCAACAAATGCATACACACAAGCACAGACAACAGGGTACGGCACAGGACGGGACAGGACAAGACATTCTCGCGTGTCTGTTTTCTCCTGTCCTGTCCCATAACATACCATTAAGTCATGTCTTACCCTGTCCCTTGTCATGTTGTGGGAGACAAGACAAGTTGGCACACGATGGGACAGCACAGGACAATACACAATGGCACAGCACAGGACAAGACAACACAAGACGGCACAGCATGGGAAAGGATAGGATAAGACAAGACAGCCTGGCATGGGATGGGACAGGATGCGGACAAGGCAAGACACACAAGACATGAAACATAACAACAAATGCATACACACAAGCACAGACAACAGGGTATGGCACAGGACGGGACAAGACAAGACAAGACACACAAGACATGAAACACACCAACAAATGCATACACAGAAGCACAGACAACAGGGGAAGGTACAGGATGGGACAAGACAAGACAAGACACACAAGACATGTAACACACCAACAAATGCATACACACAAGCACAGACAACAGGGTACGGCACCGGACGGGACAAGACACACAAGACATGTAACACACCAACAAATGCATACACACAAGCACAGACAACAGGGTAATGCACAGGATGGGACAAGACACAAAAGACATGTAACACACCAAGAAATGCATACACACAAGCACAGACAAACAGGGTACGGCACAGGACGGGACAAGACAAGACACACAAGACATGTAACACACCAACAAATGCATACGCACAAGGACAGACAACAGGGTATGGCACAGGATGGGACAAGACAAGACAAGACACACAAGACATGTAACACACCAACAAATGCATACACATAAGCACAGACAACAGGGTACGGCACCGGACGGGACAAGACACACAAGACATGAAACACACCAACAAATGCATACACACAAGCACAGACAACAGGGTACGGTACAGGACGGGACAAGACAAGACAAAACACACAAGACATGTAACACACCAACAAAATATGCATACACACAAGCACAGACAACAGGGTACTGCACCGGACGGGATAAGACACACAAGACATGTAACACACCAACAAATGCATACACACAAGCACAGACAACATGGTATGGCACAGGACGGGACAAGACAAGACAAGACATGTAACACACCAACAAATGCATACACACAAGCACAGACAACAGGGTAATGCACAGGATGGGACAAGACACAAAAGACGTGTAACACACCAAGAAATGCATACACACAAGCACAGACAAACAGGGTACGGCACAGGACGGGACAAGACAAGACACACAAGACATGTAACACACCAACAAATGCATACACACAAGGACGGACAACAGGGTATGGCACAGGACGGGACAAGACAAGACAAGACACACAAGACATGAAACACACCAACAAATGCATACACAGAAGCACAGACAACAGGGGAAGGTACAGGATGGGACAAGACAAGACAAGACACACAAGACATGTAACACACCAACAAATGCATACACACAAGCACAGACAACAGGGTACGGCACCGGACGGGACAAGACACACAAGACATGTAACACACCAACAAATGCATACACACAAGCACAGACAACAGGGTAATGCACAGGATGGGACAAGACACAAAAGACATGTAACACACCAAGAAATGCATACACACAAGCACAGACAAACAGGGTACGGCACAGGACGGGACAAGACAAGACACACAAGACATGTAACACACCAACAAATGCATACACACAAGGACGGACAACAGGGTACGGCAGAGGACAGGACAAGACAAGATACACAAGACATGTAACACACCAACAAATGTATACACACAAGCACAGACAACTTGGTACGGCACCGGACGGGACAAGACAAGACATGTAACACACCAACAAATATATACACACAAGCACAGACAACAGTGTACGGCACAGGACGGGAGAAGACACACAAGACATGTAACACACCAAGAAATGCATACACACAAGCACAGACAACAGGGTACGGCACAAGACGGGACAAGACACACAAGACATGTAACACACCAACAAATGCATACACACAAGCACAGACATCAGGCAACAGCACAAGACGGGACAAGATAAGACAAGACACACAAGACATGTAACACACCAACAAATGCATACACACAAGCACAGACAACATGGTATGGCACAGGAGAGGACAAGATTAGACAAGACACACAAGACATGTAACACACCAACAAATGCATACACCCAAGCACAGACAACAGGGTACGGCACATGACGGGACAAGACAAGACAAGACACACAAGACATGTAACACACCAACAAATGCATACACACAAGCACAGACAACAATGTACGGCACAGGATGGGACAAGACAAGATAATACACACAAGACATGTAACACACCAAGAAATGCATACACACAAGCACAGACAAACAGGGTACGGCAGATAACGGGACATGACAAGACACACAAGACATGTAACACACCAAGAAATGCATACACACAAGCACAGACAACAGAGTACGGCACAGGACGGGGACAAGACAAGACAAGACAAGACACACAAGACATGTAACACACCAACAAATGCATACACACAAGCACAGACAACAGGGTACGGCACCGGAAGGGACAAGACAAGAGAAGACACACAAGACATGTAACACACCAACAAATGCATACACACAAGCCCAGACAACAGGGTACGGCACAGGACGGGACAAGACAAGACAAGACAAGACACACAAAACATGCAACACACCAACAAAAGCATACACACAAGCACAGACAACAGGGTACGGCACAAAATGGGACAAGACAAGAGAAGACACACAAGACATGTAACATGTAACGCCAACAAATGCATACACACAAGCATAGACAACAGGGTATGGCACAGGACGGGACAAGACAAGACACACACTGATGTAACACACGAACATATGCATACACACAGGCACATATCTCCATACAGGCAGACATACATACCCAAGGTCCACAGCCTGGAAGAGAGAGCTTTGATGATGCACCAGACACACCTCTCCTTCCCCACTGAAATCTCCCTCTACATCAGCAACCATCCCTGACGACGGTCCCACTGTCTGGACTGTGAAGTTCAGATTGGTACCTAAAATCGCTAGGTCAGACAGTTCAAAACCAGCTGATGCTTCGGATGCACTTTCTGCTTCCGACTCCAGAGTCACAGTAAGTGGATCCTCCAGAATCACCTCTGAGACAGGGGAGGGGTCTGACAGGGGGTCAGGGAGATCCAACAATGGGAGGACATCGACCACAGTCTCTGCATCCCTTGCCAGTTCTGGAGTCTGCATCTGAAAAACATTGTAAAAGTTTATTAGCAAAAGGAGATATAGAGCCACTCAGCTGTTGGTTACTAATGATAGCATCAGAGCAAAAAGCAGAGACATGATCAGAGTTTCTGATGCCATGTTTGCAATGTGAACAAAGTCCTTATGCACAACTGTCAGATCAATATTGGGTCTTATTCCGATGGGCACAAGTTAGACAGGTGTCTGTTATATAAAAGGACATTATTAAAAGAATTTTTACTGGGGATTAACAAATGTTCATTTTTAACATGTGTTTGTTATATTGCTGTAGGTGTTTCCCAGTTTCAGTTCTTTTCAAAAATTACATTTCTTTCCAACACCTGTGAATACACCCCCCAAATGGCCATTTTTTACCGTTATGCTGTTGCACTGAAAAATATTTCATTTTTCAAAAAAGAATATTATTATTTCCTTATATTAGAAGAACAGTGTTGTCAGTATTCTTACAGAAAATTTCATCACAAAAATTTTAATGTATTTGTCGAAAGTAAAGGTAGAAAATTGGTGGATATATCAATAAAAATGTGGAACCTATACTTTGTTATGCTTTTTTATATTCTTGTTACCCTCTTCTAGTTATGTCTGTAATTATTAGGAAAGATTTCATATTATTTTACTGAATTTCATATATAAAAGTTAAACTATAGATATAAATGCTGCAGAAACCAAAGAAATGTCAGATTGGAGTCAAATTTTTTATTTTACTGAGTATCCACTGAAATAAAACCTGGTGCGGAAAAATTTGTAGAGTCCATAACCACTCACAGTTTTCCTATTTTGAAGACACTCACAACAGTTTTATTAATTTTGGTTATACATACTGTGGGTATGGTTTCAAAGATATACAAGTCATGGATATATTTTTCATTACAAATTTCCTGATGGACAAAACGTGGTTACGGACACTACAAAAAACTGTAGTGTCCGTAACCTGAAAATATATGTAATAGTTCTGGAGCCATTTTTCAAAACTTTAACCATATCAAACTAAAACTTTCCATATCTTTAGTATTGCATCATCTTTGGCTGAAAATATTCCATGTTACAGGATGATGCAACAATTTCTTTATGCAATATTGCATCATTAATTGTTTGTCTGCAAAAAAGAAAAAAAAGTCCATTGTATTTGCATCCAAGTAGTACATTCCAGCAGCCTTGGCTTCAACCGAGTCACTTGGAAGCATGGAGGGATTCCTCAACATCATTACCGACAAGAAATTATCTGTCAAAGTTGAAATAATGATAAGTATGAAAGTGAAATACTGTACCAATATTTTCTGTAGAGTCCATAACCTATATTAGGCAAATGAGATATCAATTTTTTATGTCATTATTATGCTCGAATACAGCACTTTTTATGTTAAACTGTCCTTTATCATACCTATTTTAAATACTTAAGTCAATACTTTTTGCGAAATTAAATTTTGTTTGATTATTGAATTAAAAATAGCGAAATTTAAAGAAAAGTTAGAATAAAAGTAATTATGTCCAATTTTTCCCCATTTAGTTCACTTTCAATCTTTCCTTCAGAATAATTATATGACTGTTTTCAATATATGCACAAACTAACTGACACTAAAGGGTTTCAAATATGTGTACATATCGATGATGTTAATATGATGCAAAAAGGTTACGGACACTACGCATTGTAAACATGTATGTTTTAAATGTTCATACTATAATACACATATTTATTAAATGCATACTGACATAAAAGCCCTACCTAAACAAGATTTCTTTTCTGCAAAAGGGTTTTGATGAGTAAAATGTTTTAATTCCTATAAATCCTGAGAAGTCTATTAAAAAGCTTGACATTGTTGGTATTATATTAATAAGTAGACACAAATATTTGCAAATGAAAGTGCAAGTAATAACCTCCTGGTTACACATGACACAGGTTAACGATATTAATAACTGGTAATGCAGAAGCACTATGTTAAGGCACAACTTCAGTTTGATAATGATACAGATTTCTAATTCAGGTTGTTGTTTTTCCTCAACAGTATCCAATATGGATTTAAGATCATCCAAACTATCCAGAAACCATGAAGCTGGTGGGCATATCGAGAGGGAAAAAAAACAGAAACAGATGATGTAATGAAAAGAAGAAAAAATGCCCTGAAAGTGAAAGTCTGGAGGGCAAAACAAAAGTTAGACAAATCCAGAGATAAAGAATTGAAGGAAAGGGACAGAGAAAGAAAGAAAAGAGCAAGGCAAGAAGAAAAAGAAACAACCAAGTCCTATCCAGAGAAGCTACAATTACTTAAACAGCGAAAACGCAATGAAATGCAACAGTACAGAGAAAAGGTCAAAAACAAGAAAACATTATTGCAGGGCAACAATAAGTCTGCAGACAGAACAAACAATACCCAGAAGAACAGCTGAAAACTAAGAGACAGACATCACTTCTGGAAAAGAAAACAGTTGTTCAAAGAACCCAAATATGGAGATTGAGAGTCCAACTGAAAGGAAGTGAGCAATGTTCGTCAAAAAACTCAGAACTAGATCTTCCCAGTTCGTCACAGCAAGATGGGAATATCTTTTCTTCCAGATATTCCAAATACAGAAGTCTGAGGAAAGTGAAATCAGCTCTTCCAAAAACTCCAAAGAGAAAAGCTGAAGCATTAAAATATTTGATTAACTCTCCATCTACCTCAAAGATTTTCAAACAACAGAATGTTATTGCAAGTCCAGAATGCAGAAGAAAAATTGAAGTAGCAGACACAATACTTAAAAGAATTCAGGAAAATCTAACTGAAGTGAAAGAGCCAAAGCAAAAGAGAACGACAAAAGGAATGCATATAACATCATTTGTGGAGCTGTAATTAAGAGGGGCCCCTTTGGGACAAACACAGTGCTAAAGAAACACCTCAATTTGTTTGCATATATTCATTAAACACTTAATTTCATAAGTTTAGCATTATACTGATAGCTTGTCGTTATAATTTGATATGAAAGGTTCATAATTTCAGTATTGCAAGACTGTTAATGGGCTCTAGTTAATAACAAATGTACCAATCTTTCAAGATTTCATTATCTTTTTCAATTTCTGTTTAATGATAAAGGAATGAAAGAGATTATTTAAGCAGAACATGTCAAAATAAGTTTATTCATTTCGTGAATTATGTAGTGTCCGTAACTGTTTGGACATTTATCTGGTACATTAATTTAATTTTTTTCATATGCAGTTCTGGAACTAGAACATGTGGTTGATTATTGCCTATAGGTTCAAACAACAATATATAAGCAATATTTTCAATTTCCCTTGACCTTGTTAGTATATTCTGATAAAGTTATACTCCGTTAAAATAGTGTTTCAGCAGGTGTTGAAGAGAGAGAGTAAGGTTTTATTCGCCTATGACCTATCTAGTCACATAAAAGTTATTATTTTTGTTTGTTTATGAGTTCAAGTTTGTTATACTACAAAAAATTAAATGTTCAAGTGAAAACCATGACTGATTTTGCATGTTATATTCACCCTGTAGTGTTCGTAACCAGAACCTACTCTACCTCCAGCAAACAAGAAAAAAATAAACTTGCCATTTTCTCTTCAATAAACCATTAAATTTTCAGAGGTTTAAAGTGTTGAACTTCCAAAATCAGGTTGTTTCAACAGAATTCTGTGAAGTTGAAATTTGACCCCCATATGCAACACATCTGGGCCAAATACCGTGATTTACCCGTCTTGTCTATTCTCATTTCTTTGCGCATTGATATATTTTGTAATTCCCCTATTTGTCTCTTTTCTTGTACATTCATTTATTATTTTGTTAATTCATTCATTTGTTCACATATTTACTCTCAGACTCTGCTCCTATGTGTATTTGTTTGTACAGTCCTTCCAGTACAGAAAAATCTTGCCTATTCACACGAGCTGCCCATAAGCTGCACATGAGAAACTTGTTAGCAATGCGTGTAAATTGGGTAGATTTTGCAAGCTCATTTGTGCAGTTTGTTAGATCTTGTGAGCCATTGAAAAACTAACCAAATTTTCTCATGTGCAGATTTTGCTCAGGTGAGAATTTGAATGTTCACATCAGAAAGTATAACTTAGAAAACATTTTTTCACCATTACATCGGACTACGTTTGAAAATAAGGCAGAGTTCTAATTTCTCATTCCAGTTATCTTTTTTAAAGGATAACCAGCAAAATTGCCAACTGAATTAGATCATTATTGGAAGTCTAAGTAAAATTAATCAGAAAAACTCAACTGTCCACAAAACCCGAGACTGTAATGACAACACAAATTAGACTCGGGTACAATCTTAACACCGTGATAATTGAAACTTCCTTCATGGAAAAATATTTGCATGAACTTCATTAAAACTATATATTGCATGAAACATCTAAATTTCAGTTGTTGTTGAGGGATTTATTTAATTTGACAATCCTAAGTTATCGGAAGCATTAAAGCAATTTCTTGATCATCAAATATTTAAGACTAGTAAATGTGATTCTTTGATTTTTTAACTATATATTTTGAATAAAAGTTGCTAAAATCTTTACATGCAAAAGCTGGTGAAACCCATGTTTGCTAGTCACTGGAAAAAACTTGAATGCCGAACAGTTTAAGCTAGTTATATGTACAATAGGTATCTTGGTACAATGTAAATAATGTAGAACTACATGAAACAGGGGGGCGGGGTGGATGTTCATGTCCATTCTTATGTATTCATTCAATTTTTAAATGCCCATAGCATTCTTTTATATTGGTTTGGGGATGATTTTGTACCAGTAATTCTTTAAGGAAAAGGAAAAGATAGTTCTCATGTTTAATCAATATAAGTAAAACTTCATGCTGATTTAAAATTAGATAGTGGAGAGGTCACATGTACTCTCACTTAAAATCTAATGTTGTATCCATGTTTCATCTACATCGGATTTTTAAAACTTTTTAATAACATTCTTGATCCTTGGTTTGGGGATGATTTTGTAACAGTAATTCTTCAAGGACAAATTAAAGATAGTTGTCACGTTTAATCAATATGAGTAAAACTTCACGCCGATTTCAAATTGGATATCGGAGATGTCACACACACCCTATTTAAAATCTCCCAATTTTGCGTCCATGTTTCATCTTCATCTGATTTTTTAAAATTTAAATAACATTCTTTATCATTGGTTCTGGGATGATTTCATACAACTAATTATATTGGGTGGGTGGGGGTGGAAGATAACTTTCATGTTTACTTGATACGTGTAACATCCCGTTAATATAATATTTGATAGCTGCAGTGTAACCAGTACCAAATTCTACAGTAACACATTTTTTGTGTCATTTGTTATGTCTAGTTGTTTGAAATGAGCAAACCTTTTATTAAAAGGTCTTAGTACTTGGATATGAAAAAAAATCAGAATTCACTTATTATAATATGTAATGCAATGTTTTTTGCAAAAACTTGAGATGAAATATGATGTAACTGCTCAACAAATATGTAACAAGGACAACAAAAACTCGCATCTTTCTTGCATCTCACTGTATAATTTCTTGTTCATTATTATGTACCCCATAGATCGACTAAATGACAAATTATGGAAATGATAGGTGGTTAGAACAAGTACACTTACAGTCATGTGCAAAGATGTTGATCTTTGTGTAGATGGACAAATAAGTTGTGTAATCAGGGTTCTAAATATTGGGATGCACACATGCATTACTTGATTCTCTCCACAAGGTATGTTCTGCTTAGGTGTTTAAAGTTGTCGAGATGGATTAGAGTCTATACTATGTATGATTAAAAGTAATTTGGACAGGATTAAAGATGTTAATTGATTATGATTGGATTACTCAAGAGCTGAAGTGGCATAAAACTGGGTCAGTTTGACTTCAGTGTTTAAAGTTCATCAAGATGTCTCCCAATGCCAAAATACCAAAACTGAAGCAACTGAATTATCACATGAAATTCAGTGATGGATAGAAAGTTCAAAGGGACATAAATATGTATTCTGCTCTTCCTGTAAAGCTGATTTTAAAATCTGTTATGGTGGCAAGAAAGACGTGTGATGCAGAAACCCCATCATATAAAAGCATATTAACTGCGACAACAAATATGCCATCACTTTAATCCATGTTTGCAGATTCTGCATCAAATGTGGACAAAGTTGCATGTCCTGAGACACTATTTGCGGACAAAGTTGCATGTCCTGAGACACTATTTGCCAACTTTATAGTCAAAATAATGTTCCCGGACTTGGAAATTGCACAAAAGTTCTCATGCAAACAGACAAAAACTACTCGTATTATGACCCAAGCTTTAGGTCTTCATTGGGATGAGAAAGTCACAGACATGTGCCGCAATGAAAAATTCACCATTCTCACTGATGAGTTAAATGATCAAGGGGATAATAAAATGCTGACAGTCTGAGTTCGTGTAAACAGGATATCCACAAGATTCCTTGGAATACCAACATGTAACATTGGATCAGGAGAACTCCTTATGCAAGTTTAAAACTTTTTAATTGTTCATAAGAAATCATGATCACAACTGTATTATAATTATAATAATAATAATACATGCAATATGAATAATATGAATATTATGGATACAGTACAGGAATCCATAATGCCTTGGCTTGAATGAGGATTTTGTCTTCGTTTGTAATGCTAGTTAAGTGATAATCATTTTCTGGATTTCATTGTTGTTGTTAAAGGATGGTGATTGTGATGATAATGATGACAACAAAGGCATCTGAAAATTAGGCTTAAAGTCACAAAGGGTGTGATAGTATAATGCATGCATCAGTGCCTCATGTGGACAAAAATCTTAGACATTAAAACAACATTAGATGCTTGGGAGTGCAATCAATACTCGCTAATCTGATTAGGTAGGTCGTCTTTTCTCCCATGATCAATATTGATAATTATTAGCTATTCATGGGTGAACAATGAAACAATATTATTAGTCTGCAATACTAATTGGAAATTAACAGCAGTGATGGGTACCATTGAAGGAAAATTTCTCCCCAGTGCATATTTGCCATATTCCCAGACAGTGTTGGGGGTTTTTTTTAGATTCAAAAAGTGTGTTTTTAGGTCCCAAGGGGGGTCAGTGCGCGTGACCCCACAAAAGCGACGTCATCCAAATGAGAATAAGCTATCTTTTGAAATCAGCCTATAGCAAATGACTGGAAATTCAAATCTGAATAATAGAAAATACCATGTGTTTTCTCTGAAGCATTTCATATACTTAAAAACAAAAACAAAAAAACAAAAAAAAAATGGTAGATTTAGCATTGTCAAATAACGTCACCAAAAACATTGTAACAACTTCACAGATATTAAATACAAAAATACACCAAGTTACTGTCTTTAAAATCCATTGGACAGTGGAATGTATTTTTAATTACATGCAGTCTATGCTCGTTTCAATATTTATGTAGTTAGTTTGACGGTAAAGTAAGTGTCATTTGTGTTCACAAATATGCCTACACTTTTCCATCGTGAATGAGCATCCATGCACGTCTAAGTTGGCGCAAGCAATGGCTTAAGTCGCTTAAAGTGATAAAACCTGTAAGATGGCAATGAATATCCATTTCAAAACAATTAATTGTCAATGAAAACAGTCAAGGTGGTAGTCGGCCGAGTTGCTCAAGTCTTTGACTGCTGCTATTGTAACATATTTTCGAGGTTAAAGTCACAACTACGGTAGTGAAGATTTAATTTATTCTCCCACTGAATTATTGAAAAGAGGTACTAATTTATGCAAATACACAATTTGTCATTTTATTAATAATTTAACACTTTTAAATTATCAAAATTCCATGGTGCAGTTCATTTCAGGTTAACCAGATATTCAAACATGTTATGGTTTCATGAGTTACTTGATCACATGATAAAATGTTTATTGCAATCATGTAAATGTCCAAGGAAAATATGAAAAAGTTAAGGTGGCAAAAGATTATCTTTTTTTTTTTTTAAGCACTTCTAGTGCATTATGTACTACAATTTTCCTTTGTCCCTTTACAATGTTGTGTATCCCCCCAATCTGGAGGGTGAGGGGACACAGTTTCCCCTGACCTTTGGATTCAAGTTGCAACACTGCAGTAGAGATTGAATGGTGCTGTTATTCAACCTACCAAAATAATCAAGTTTTGAATTTTATATATGGAGTAAAAATCCGACTTCAAAAGAAACGTTGCCACTAATCGCAAACTTTAATAAAGATGGCTTCAACATTTCTCATTCAATACAGTCAGTGATGTGTAATAACATTTGTTTTTCAACACGTATCTGTTTAACTGGGTTGTTCCACTTAGTGTACTTTACCTATGCAAATTAGCCTAATGGGCTCTCCCTCGGCAGTGCTCAAAGGATTTGACATGACACATCACCCTTGCTTTTGTAAGCCAATTCAGTAAATATCTGAAAGGTGTCTGTTTATCTCTGACCACCTTACCTTTTAATTGTCTTTAAAACAGCTGTATAAGCTGCCCCGAGGATAGTTTTACATGAGCTCTAAGCACGACTGTTTACTGTTTATACATACAACAGATTACGGGCATATATCAATGTGATCAAGAAATGTAAAAAAAAAAAATTATGGGAATTTTTTTTTTTTTTCCTCGCAAGATTGCTGAAAATCGAAAAACGACCATGTTGGGGGGTTTGGGAGTCCAAAATCGTGTTTTTCGCGTGACACGTCGTGTTATGGCATGTATGCCAGTGGTTGTTTTTTTAAACTGTTTCAATGAAATTCCGAGAGAATTATATTGGTAGAAGTAATTTCTGCATTTAAATCTTATGAACATGTAATATTTCTTAGAAATCTCAACTGCAGCATAAAAAACAGAGTTTATTAGAAAGTTCTTCTGTTTTGCATTTTGTATTGCAGTGGTGAAGCTGTCTGAGAAGTTCATGATATTAACCCAGAATGAGAAAACTGCACTAGTCTGGAATAAGAAATTCAGGACTACATTCCGACTCCCAAAGAAGAACTTCCCAAATCGACCCAGACAGTACAGTACCAATCTGGAGCAGTTTTGGCAGACAGTCAGCAATCTGAAACTACCCACAAGCAGGAAACAATTTAAGCTTCTTGGTGAACTTGGTAGAGTTGTATTGACATTGCCACATTCTAATGCAGACATTGAAAGGACATTTTCCATTCTGAGGAAAATTCAGGTTGACTCTAAAGGAAATCTGGATCCAGTGACAGTTCATCGTCTTTTAAGTTTCAAATTGATGATCATTCGTTTGGATAACCATCTGCATACCTGTCAACCTGTACAGGAATCCCGTAATTTGTATGTTTTTTGAGGTGGTTTTGCAGTGTATTGCCGTACAACCATTTTGTACAGTTTTTATAAAAAAAAAAAAAAATCTCAGCAAGTCCTTATTTTCGTGCTTTAATTACTACATCTACCTTTTTTTTGGCCATTCATGCCCTCTGGGCATACTGAATATTTGATTCTACCACTCTCCATGTATACATTTATATCCTGTATAACACCTACAGGTGCTCAGTGATAACTATCGCGTAAGTGTACATTCTGTTACCACTTGACTGCATATCGGGCTAAGCGACCAAATTATCGGCAAATCAAAACACCTCAAACAAAACAAAGCCGGTATGATTAATTAACAGTGTTTTAAGCGGCTTTGTGCACTGTGTTTATTCAAACCAGATCCTCACAAGTGGCTCACTTTGATTTTAATCCAGCGAGTCAGGTAATTAAATTAATGAAAGGTATACTTTACCAACATCAGTGTTGGTTTCCTTATGAACTGATTAAATGAAAGTAATGATTCTTTCATTTTTAACTGATTATACAGACGATCAACTTTCACGTGCGATATTGCGTTTGAAGCGAAACAATTATGCTAATTAATGAGCTCTGTTCGTATTTAAAAGAGAAAATGTTTATGATCACTTTAGAAGTAGTTGTCAAGCAATCTGATATTTACTATGTGTATAAAATGAGTTTTGCTAATTATTTTCACAAGGAAGGTAATAAGGACGATTTGAAGAAGTAAAAATCTTGTGAAAGTGGAGGGATAAAACGTAAGACTGCTACTGAGTGTGAGAATTCCTTAAACCAAGAGAGTGTAAAAATTCTAATGAACATTTCACCAAATGGACCAGAGCTTGAGGACTTTAACTCAGACACAGCTATCAACTGCTAGCTTAGTGCTGCTGCCGGTGGCAGACATGTACATTGACATTTTTTTCAAAATCCAGCAGCTAAAACATATTTACATGTACCTGAAGTAGCCAAACGTACATCAACAACCGTTTTAGAAAAATGAAATTCTTTTAAGAAATAATTATGTTGTATATTATTTCATTTGTTCTTTCTATGGATTAAGTACATACATCTCATCAAATCTCAGCAAGTGATTACCATTTTGGGACAAGTGAAAAATAAGGTGGGACAAGTGAATTTTCTGAAACCACTTCTACTGGAAAAGTGGATGAAAAAAAAAATTTGCTCAGCCCTGTCTTTGGCATAAGGTTTTTCTGGTCTTTGTAAGTTTCTTTTTGGTCTGCTGTACAGGTTTTTGTCTCGGGGGGTTGACAGGTATGCATCTGATGTATTTCACAATCATTGTTAAAAAGCAAATATGGTATGCTGTTAAATCTGCAGCATATTAATGGCTACAGTTTCCATATCCTGACCTATATGTTAAATATAAGAACCGAGATTTGTTCTTTGCATCCTCTTTAATTACACAATCACAATATCATTTGGATATTTTTCAATGATAATGTTGAAATTGTTTGAAAATTATCTCATTTGGTGTCTTGTGTTACATCTTTTGTTCAACCCAAAAAAATATTTTGTTTGACACAATACGCATAAGGAACTATCTCCTTTCATACAGAAATAAATATCAGGTGTTTTATAATTATGTAACCTGGACAAGTTATAATAACTCTAAAAAAAATTAAAAGTGAGTCTGAGATGTAACACAAATTTTATGACAAATAAATTCTGTACCATTTATCTATTCATTATATTTGAAAAATATGTAAATTTTAAAAAATCTGAATTTAAAAAGTGATATATTTTATTCAGTTCTAATGTTTTGTATTACCAAAGATAAATTCAAGGAATTAGGGAACAAAACAAGGAGTCTGTGAAGAAATTGAAGGACTTCTCAAAGATAAAACCATTTTTAAAATTCAAGTTCAAGGCAACCCATCAAAATCACAGATTTTTCAAAGTTGTACGAACAATGTGTAACAATGATCAAACCTACCAAAAAAGCATATCTGCACTCATTCCCAGTAACTCGTTTTTAAAGTCATCAAAACCAGCCTGTTGTACTGATTTAAAATGATATATAAATTGGCACAGGACTTGCCTGAAAATATGTACAAATGTCGATAGGGCCGTTTTTACAATAAACTACCAACTGGAAATAAAGGCAACATTAATATTAATTTTATGAGGAAACATCAATACAATGAACAAGTTTTTGGCAAGTAATTTTCCATAATGGTTTCTATACTGGACAACAGAACCATGGGTTATGTTTTTAGATCTTAAGACCTTTGTGCATTAAAAGTTCTGACCTTTAAAACAAGGACATAAAAGTATTTCATTTTCTCTCTACAACTTGCACCGAGAGGATAAATGCCATGGACATGATTTTTAAGGCTAAATATTTCCTCAGGATGCCGTTAAGAAAAGCATGGGTACTGTCATGACTTTCTTTACATTACAATGGATATATTTTCAACACCATTTCAGGTGAAATACATACCTCAGCAACTCTCATCCTTGCCATGGATCTTGTCACTACCGTACTGCACACACCGCTGTGGCAGCGATAGTAATTCCTCAAGGGAATAACCATTGCTGCAACAACACCAATTTCTATCTAAATATTCTTAAAGGCTATGGGGGATTTCAGGCACTGCTCAAAATATTACTGAAAAAGAAAAAAATACAAACTAGTACAGCAATATTGCATTTAGAACTATTTGAGAAGGAGGAAGAATGAGAGAAAGAAAAATTATATTATACAATTACAGACTCTTTGCCATACACCTGGTTACAACCTGATGCCTCTGCGGCAGCAACAGTAGTTCCTCAAGGGAAATAACCATTGCTACCACTACACCTATTCCTATATAAATACTCTCAAAGCACAATATTATATAATTATAAACTTTTATTTAGGTGAATATCAAGATTTATGAAAAAGTAAACATCATACTGACTGATGTGAAGCACCAAGATTAATACGATAGGTTTACTTGTTCCTAAAACTTCATCTTCCTCAAAACAAAGTTCTGCAATAATGTTTTATTACACAATAGAGAAAAAATGAAAAAATCTGCTTTAGAATTCTAGATATGCCATTTCAACTGCACAACACTAAGAATATAATATTGTGACATCACATTTAAGCCAATAATATCATGATCATGTGACAAGAATAACTGAGGCCCCGGGTGTCCAAGTGGTCTAAGGCCCTTGATTTTTCAGATCACTGACATCTCCCCTCTGTCCACGTGGGTTTGAATCTTCGGCTGGGCCAAAGTGGGTATGTGAGAAAGCTTGTCAGTAGCTTCCCATTGGTCGCTGGTTCTTCCCTGGGTTTTCGCCAGGTTCTTCCTCCACCAGATGTGGACAGAGGTGAGATGTGAGAGCGACATGTAAAGGCCACCAAGGGCCCCAATAACAGAGAGATCGAGACGTATCTTAACCACCATGATATATGCCTGTAACCTGTAGAATGCATAAATAGTCAACAGTCCTGCCTAGAGCTCAGTAAAACTATCTTCAGCTATTGTCATAGAGGCAATTAAAAGGCAAGTGGTCAGAGATGAACAGCCACCATTTCACAAGATTACTTAATTGGTTGATAATAGCTAAGGTGATATTGTATTAAGTCCTTTGAACACTGCTGTGGGAGAACTCATTAGGATAATTTGCTAATTTGCATAGCTAAAGTACACAAGTGGAACAACCCCCCGTACAGAAAAATCTCACCAATTCACATGAGCTTCTCATAAGCTGCACATGAGAACCTTGTTAGAAACGTATGCAAATTGGGTAGATTTTGCAAGCTAATGTGTGCAGTTTGTTAGATCTTGTGAGCCATTGAAAAACTAACCAATTTTCTCATGTGAAGATTTTGCTCACGTGAGAATTTGAATGTTCACAAGAGAACTTAGAAAATATTCTTTCCCCTTACATCTGACTATGTTTGAAAATAAGGCAGAGTTCTAATTTCTCACGTGAGAAATTTGGACTTCGATTCTGATCAGACACATTTTAGATTTGATCTAAGTTGGTTTTTCTCATGTGAGTTAGAGATCCATCCCATTCTTCCAGCATTCTATAAAGAATTATGCTTCAAGAATTTTGCTTTCAAAAACCAAATCAAATAATAAAATAAAATCACACAAGATTAAATGTGCTTTTCCACGACTGAGACCTAATGCGGTATCGAGAAAATAACACCGGTTATTTCCCATGTTTACAGTCTGGAGACTGGTTTACTGATCGCAAAATATACACATAATGTTTTGAAGACGCTACAACACACAACTACCATGGTAGCCTCGCTTTCAAACAAGCGCCATTTTTTAAATTAAGCTTGTTAATTCGGGAAATTTCATTGCAAGCAATACCAATATATGTGCAGCAACTGATCATAGAAACCAGGAGATAATTTAAAATCATGGAATTATCATGTTGGTGAGTAAAATCAAGACCGTATTGCATTTTCGCTGCCGCTTTCGCAGCTAGTTGCCCCCACGATTTAATACGTCAAATAAGATGACCTTGTAATCTTGCTCCTAACAATCATTGAGACGATAATTTTTCAGATCATTATTATTTACTGCTGCGCCTGCCAAACTGCAGTTCTCAATGCATTAATGTTGTCAGTTATCGAGAATAGTGTGACAAGATTAATTGATCTACCATGGTTCGTGTCCTCAACGTTAATTTTAACGCTTATATTATAATTTTGTGAGAAACAATTGAAATCGCCATAGAAAGTGTTCAACTATATCTGCTTAATTTATTAATAAACTGTCCAAATTCTTTGCGAGCTGCCGTTTTTCTGAGCGTGTCTAAATGTGTCTATTTCCGGAAGTAATCGGTGGTTCGTGCCCCTGAAATAAAGGCCAATTGATGTAAGATTGGAATGTGACAATTAGGTCAATATTTACTCTAGAAATCGATCGTGTATGATGTCCCTGTATTATTAATATTTGCATATGCAATACAAATCATTTCTTTCAAACGCATATTGACTGCAATAAAACACTTATAAATAATGATGGCAATAATATTAAAGAAAAAAAAATGATGCATATTTTTTTTTCAAGCTGTCTGATAAAATTGTCATATTTTAAAGTACTGTAAAGTTTTAAAAGATTTTTTGTTTATGCTATTTCATAACAAAGATTTTGTTCCCTTAGGCCAAAAAAAAAAAAAAAATGCGTTTCCGGTCGGCCAACCGTCCCTGTTTCACGTTGCTAACCCTAGCACTTGCCCCCCCCCCCCCCCCACACACACATTTTTTTTTATTATTAAATCACATTGCCGAAATTGATTTGTGCATCTAACTGAGCCAGTTTTGACCAATACTTTGAAGCCCTTGAAATTTTATTTGATTTATATATAATGTTTAAAAAAAAAAAATTATTATAAAAAAAAGTCACATTGCTGAAATTGATTTGTGCATTTAATTGAGCCGGTTTTGCCCAGTACTTTGAAGGGCTATAAATATTATTTGATTTATATGTAATGTTTTTTTTTTAAATTTAATTTTTTTTTTATTATAAACAAAATCATATTGCCGAAATTGATTTTTGCATCTAATTGAGCCAGTTATGCCTGGTACTTTGAAGCGCTTTAAATATTATTTGATTTATATATAATGTTTAAAAAAAAAAAAAAAAAAAAAAAAAAACAGTACCTGCCTATCCTAATTTTAAAACCAGTGCAATAGGAAACACATATTTTTTTTTGTTGGTATTATATTAAAATATTTCAATGAAAAATTGCATACTATATAGTTTTTCATTGGATTTATTTTTTCTAATGATATAAGAAGTGCATGTTATAATGACCCGATTTTTACATTGCCTTTGCTGTCTAAAAAATCTCTTTTCGGTTTCCCGCTAATCAAAAGGTAAAGAAAATCAACATGTGAACAGTAGCCCTGGCTTGAATGGCTAACACTCACTCCAGGGCCACAAAGTGTATGGCATGAGTAAAATTGGCCATTTTCATTGTATTTTTTCAATTCGATTTGTATTAAGTATTCGAATATGTCTTAATCAGCACTTACTGTCACTGTAAAACAAATGCTACTGACCCAGTTGATTACGTCAGGATCTCAAAACAAGCGTGTTAGGTCACGAGAAACATGGCGCATGAATCAGGGATAAACACGAAGTTAGGACAGTTGACGATAACTTACATGCAAGCTTGTTAATTTAAGTTCTGTTTTTGTTAGGGACTGTTTTTCTTCTAGCATATCAAATTCTACAATTGTCTTCATGCAATGAAGTTTGAACTGCAACTGAGGCAAGTTCAGAAGTCATATACATGTAGGTATGCTTCTAAGAATACGGCAGTGGATCTATTTCAAAGGTTTTAAGGTGTAAAGTGAGTAATTTCATATTGCTTTTGTTTTGTTTTTGTTTAAAGACGTAAAGTACCAAACGTTTGACAGATATGATGTTGCAGCTTTCAAACTGGATGGTCATGAATAACACATACAGATGTTTCTAAGATTTATGAAGTGATTTTCGAATGTTGAATTAAAAAAAAAAGCCTTTGCAAAACAGGAAAATAGTCACATTTGTTGTCCAGGTTAGATAGTACATGTTGCTGCATATAATCTATTTCAGTGGATGATACTTGAATCATACAAGAAGTAGGGAAGGATTTAGGATTTTATTCTGAGAGGATTTGTTTAGAAGAGGTGGTTCAGTGTAATTCAAATGGCTAACATTCTTGTTTTTCACCTAATAGTGTAAGATTTTAACAGATGGGGAGGGGGAACCTTTAACCACCTGACAACATCCCCCCTCTCCAAAATGGATTTCTATATGGACGTGAAGTAAAAAGTCTAAACCCAAACAGAAAAAAAGTTAAGATTTCCCACTTATTCAAGAAAATGGCTGTGAGAGATTTCTTTGACTGAAGAGCTTGCCTTTCTGTGTACCACATATTCGAGAAAGCGGCTGTGTAAGAGATTCCTTAGACTGAAGAGCTTGCCTTTCTGTGTATCAGCCTGAATTTTCTGGAATATTTCCTTAATAATACATTGGATATGATCTAGATCATACATCCACTGTCTCCTTAATTTGCTCCGCGTGCAACAATTTAGCAAGGAACGCAGAATGCTTAACTTAAAAAAGACAACGTAACAGCTAATGAAATTTATTTTGTGTACAGAGTGTTTTACAAAAGAAATTGAACAGAATATCAGTACATAATGGTACTCTAGAGGTTTCATTTTAACAAACTTTTAAATGTTATGATGGAAACTACTGATATATTGGACAAGTGTACAAAATAATGTTTAACTTGGATAAGTACAGTTTTAACCAATTATGATAAATATTGTTTTGAACAATTATGAATTTGTATTCATTCCTTCCCACTTTGTTTCCTTTGATTTATTCAGATTTTAGGGGTCCCCACTGAAATTGTATGATTAACAGCAAACATGTAGGAGTATGTGTAATGAGTTCTAGAAAGTTTGCATATGTAAAACAAGATACATGGCTAAAAATTAGGATTTTTTTCACAAACCCACAGTATCACCAAAATCATATTTTCATTGATCCTGTCTAAATTTCACTGATCTTGGTAAAATCAAACAGAAGCCAGTTCAGTTTCTAATTCAACATTTATTATTCATTAACATCAACTCAAAACAATAACTGTATTTCACCAGCAACACAGTCTCTCCTGTGTCACACTTTAGCCATTAGTGTCCATTTTCCCAGCATTTCTGGTACTTTCTTAGTCTCTTATGTTCATCATATATGTGATCGCGCTCCCTTGTCATCTAATTTTTGACATTTCGGTGACAGCTGCACACCTTGCAAATACTTCTACATGTTTACAATTGTCAGTGCTTAATGCACTGAATGTTTATCAACAACAATATAAATACTAAAACATTGTTTGGTATAAGTCAATAAAAGCAACCTTTTCTGATTGGTCAATGCTAGCCTGAGACCCTATGCCTTTTGTTATCATCAGCAATGAAATCAGTGATTGGATATAGTACACCTAGCTGGTTTCATGTGCATCAAGACCATTGCTTTTACAATAATCACACTAATTTGCTTGATGAGTGAATGAGTGTTTTACACCTGCTCATTTGTGCTGCGATCATTTATTGTTAGATAATGCATGTGATATAATAATTACAATAATTGAAAATCATTATTATCACATATTTATATACGGGTTGTCTTTTTTCTCATGTGAGAAACCTCACAAAAACGTGAATAACTGAACTTGAATATGCTCATCTTCGCTAGATTTTAATATCACTTTGAAAATCTCTTTATTGCTGCTAAATAAGTTTTATTATAGGAACTTGGTTCTTTTTAATTCTTGTCAAAAATATTTATCAAATACAAATCAAATCCTAGTAATTTTTTTCCTATTGCTCAAGTGAGCAAACTCTTCCTTACATTAACCATTCCTGCTCATGTGATTTTCACATGAGCAGACTTGCTCACGTGAGCAAGGTCTTGCTCATATTAACAATTATTCCTGCTCATGTGATTTTCAGATTTTGTTAGATTCTATTGCTCATGTGAGTTCTACCTTATTTGCATGTTAAAATGCACATGAGACTAACATGAGTTAGATCTCATGTGAGAATCTTATGTGCAAAAGGTTAGCCAAATTGTTTGAAGTCCGGTAAATCAAAGAGATGTTTGTTGAATAACAAGTTTTTACACATCATTGCCTTGAATGAGAATGTTTAAACCATCTTTATTAAATATTTTTGGCAAGTTCATGATCAAAGGCAACATTTCATTGAAGTCTGAGTTTACTCCTTATATAAAATGCAAAACCTGATTATTTTGGTAGTCAGAATAGTGTACAAGACTAGTGATTCATCTTTTAAGGCAAAAGGTCGAAATGCAATTGTGATTCTGGGAAGGAAAATCCATTTGTGAAGCAAAACTAAATTTCAGAACTCCTGGTTGACAAAGTTTGGCTTTGTGAAGTGCAGCAGGAAGAAAGCATCTTGTTCTTTACACATATTGCAAAAACCATGTCAGCATTAGCCATTCTGCTTTGCACATACTGCAAACACCATATAGACATTGGTCATTATGAAATGGACAACATCTGTCCACATAGCAACTACAACTAACATTGGGACAATTCATGAATGTACAGCTCAATACCAAAGCAAGTTACAGGTTTAAACAATCAGCAGAAGATGTTGCAAATCATTTTTCAGACCTGTGTATGGAAATGTTCCTGAATAGCAATATTGCTAGCAAATGCAGTTGTAAAAGGACAAAAGCAATGAATATCATAAATAATGCAATTGCACCAATGTTGGACAATCAAATAACCGAGTTATGCCCAAATAACAAATACATGTACTCGGTCCTGATTGATGAATCTAAAGACAATGGAGGTGACAAGACAATCGCTATTTTTGACCCAGGTGTATGACCATGCCATGAATAAAGTTTGTCATCTACCTTCAGGAAAACCAAGATATGATAATCTAACTTGGGTGGCCACTGCATGTTTGACACTGCACCACAACAGTGCAGATGCAGAAATATCATTTTCTATGCTGAGAAAAATTCAACAAGATCTTTGGGGAAGTTTTAATAACAGTCCCATAGTCTTTATTGAGATGAACACAAATGCCACTTGCATTGCCTTCAAACCCACAACTGTACTACCAAGAGCAGCAAAGACTGCCTTTATTCCACAATGCAATGGATGTTAAAGACAGAAACTTGGTGTATTTTCTTATTTAACGTCTGTGTGGTTGTGATTATGTGATTGTGTTTGCATACATGTGTGTGTGTGTTTATGACATTTGACAATGCAAAGTCTACTATTTTTTGTTTGCAAGTGTATTAACTGCTTTGAAGAAAACCAATGTTATTTTCTTTTATTCAAATTTGAATTTCCTTTTATATAGGCTCAGATAAAAAGATGGCTTATTCTCATGACACTGTATTTTTGGGATCACATGCACTGACTCCCCTTGGGGCACGAAAACACTTTCTGGGACTCTGGCAGGTATGCTTCCTAATCTCGTTTGTCTATGTCAAGTGATTTTTGCACAATCATGCTAGCAAGGCCTTCACACCCCACACCCAGTCCCAAAAATATAAAGTCCAAAAAGCTCAAATATTTGTTTTAAAAAATCTTATTTGTCTGTTAACGGTTGCACAGGGATGCACAGACTGACATGGTACAGATGTATGGACATAGGGACAGTGAGAAACTAGATGTGGAGTCTGGTGGAAAGCCCATGTCAATGTGACTTTCTGTTGAGCAGAAAAAGCTTTAACAAGATTTTCAACATAGCAGCTATGCTGGCAATATTGGATGTCTGACTGGCACTATTTTGATTTATGTTCAACTAGACATCACAAGAAGTCTTTTGGTGAAACCCATGTCAATATGACAATCCACTGAGGTGTAGCAATAACAAGATTTTCAAGTTGGCCACTGTGGCAAAATTTTCATTTGGGATCAACTAAACATCACAAATAGTCTAGCAGTGAAAACCCCATGTTGATATGACTTTCCACTCAAGAGGAGTAGTGGTAACAAGATTTTCAATACAAACGCCGTGGTTGCCATATTGAAAATCAAATTGGCACAATTTTTATTTAGGACCAAATAGACATCATAAGAAGTCTTCTGGTAAAACTCCATCCCAATATGAATTTCTGTTCAGGAGGAGTAGCTATAACAAGATTTGAAGATGGCTGTGATGGCTGCCATATTGGATATCATTTCAGCACCATTTTCATTTAGGACCAAGAAGGCATCATAAGAAGTCTTTAAGAGTGAAAACCCCATGTTGATATAGACATCCACCAACACTGTCTGGAAGGCTGGCATGTATGAATAATGGTGCATTATTCTTTTATCAACTATTTCAACACTTGTAATCTGATTCACGATGATCAGTTTGGCTCTATGATTGATAAATGGCTACAAGCAGTTGATAAAGGAGAAATAGATGGCACTATTGTGGTTGATTTTTCTAAAGCTTTTGATCTTGTAGACCATAAAAAGGCACTTTAAAAACTGACATTCTACCAATGTAATGAAAACTCCCTAAACTGATTTACTTCTTACTTAACTGATAGAGTGCAAAAAGTATCTTTAAATGGTCCCCTTTCTGAAATAAAAAATACTGTGGATTACCACAAGGATCTATCCTTAGACCTTTCTTATTCATTCCATTTATTAACAACTTACCTTTTAAAATATGAAATTCAATTTCTTCCACTGACCTTTATGCAAATGATACCACACTATCAAGTCAGGTAAAATTAAAACTTGACATAAAAATAACTTACAAGATGATCTTAACAGGCTTGAAAATTGGTACAAGGAAAACAGTATGATTATAAATAAAGAAGAAAAAAACAGGTGATACTAGCTACAACAAAACAACAAGATTAAGGCTAGATAGTGACAAACTCCCAATTTCTGTTTGACAATGTTAACCATAATATGACTTCTCATGACAAAATTCTTGGTGTATATGTAGACAACAATCCAACCTGGTCTATTCACATTAAACATGTTTCAAAAAAGGTTAATTCTTATCTTTGGCTACTTAAGATCATCAGAACATTCATTCTTTTTTCAGTATAGGGTCACATTTTATAGAAGTTAAATTCAGTCATATTTGGACTATTGTAATGAAATTTGGGGTACATATAATTCCTCCAATTCAAACATAACAAAACTTTCAAGACTCCAAAATGCCATTTAATTTTAGAGCAATGTATAGACAATTTTGAGGACAATGAATTGTATAACATGTTTACAAATATATGAAAGAATATTCTTTAGGAAGGCTAAGTTCATGTATAAAGTGTGCAGAAAAGTCATTCTGGTCTATCTAAGCAATATCTTTCAACAAAGAGATGCTGATGGTAATCCAAATTTAAGGTCTGTTGGAAATAAAAATTACATTATACCAAAGCCAAAGAAGAAATTGTTTAAAAAGAACTTTCAATATACTGATCCACTGGTATGGAACACCATCCCCAGTGACATAAGGCAGGCTCCTGGGATTTCTTCTTTTCATAATAAATGTCTTAAATGGATGAGATCTTAAGACGGTCAAACAGTTCTAATATAAATACATCCTGTTTTTCTTTGCTTATAGATCTTTTTCACATATGAATTTTTTAATACAATATTTCACAGGGGCTCGTTACAAACAAAATTAGGAGTATCGGTCAATGGATAGTGGGCTGGGGGGATCCAATCTATAACAATATAACACAAGGGAAGACACGACTACTCACCCCTCGCTATTTCCAACCCTGCTAGCTTGTCCTATTTTCGTCTCCAAATGTAACAATTATGACAGCTGTAATAAAAAATGGATCAATTATCTTAACATCTCAACCGACCTCGTTCAATTCATGGCATATTGGAGAAAATTCCATATTTGTTCGCCGATTTTGCAGAAGGAAGAAGTACGATGACGGAAGTTGCCGTTAGCATTTGGCTAGTCTTGGATTTCACCCTTGACGGAGAGGTAAGTTCCGAACAACCGCTATACAAAAATTCAGCACGAAATACAAGCAGACGATATCGAGCGAAGAAATGGATAATTTTATTGTGTCATGGTAAAATAAACATACAAGCGTAAATACAGATAATTATCCAAATGAAACATTTATTCAATATTTTAAGTATGTTTGGGAATGTGGTTCGGAACTTACCTCTCCGTCAAGGGTGAAATCCAAGACTAGCCAAATGCTAGCTCAAACTTCCGTCATCGTACTTCTCCCTTTTGCAAAATCGGCGAACAAATATGGAATTTTCTCCAATATGCCATGAATTGAACGAGGTCGGTTGAGATGTTAAGATAATTGATTCATTTTTGATTACAGCTGTCATAATTGTTACATTTGGAGACGAAAATAGGACAAGCTAGCAGGGTTGGAAATAGCGAGGGGTGAGTAGTCGTGTCTTCCTTTGTGTTATATTGTTATAGGTTGGATCCCCCCAGCCGACTATCCATTGACCGATACTCCTAATTTTGTTTGTAACGAGCCCCTGTGTTGTGCTGTATATACTTTTTATATCGTAAATAACTGAAGGCCTTGTGGTAGATTAGTTCCTGTACTAACAAAATTACCTTCTCTAAATAGTCATTATTATTATTATTATTATTATTATTATTATTATTATTATTATTATTATTATTATTATTATTATTCAATACCATTGGCAGAAATACCCCTACCCCAGTAAATATTAAACGCAAAATCCTATATATACGTTCTAGCCATTTCGGTTGTACATTGGCATACCAAAATAAACATGCTTACTCACCAGCTCAGAACTTGAAATCCAACGAGATCATAAAGTGATCAGAGTATTATACCCACTAAAACCACGTGATACACTAACCAGGGCCTCTTGTAGCTGAAACGTCCAACAACAAAGAGTGTGTCCATTGCTACGAGAAACAAAAATGTACATTTACTCATGTGAACGTAAAGCACGAGATTTATGAGCAAAATTCACTTATGCAGTTAAACGTCTGACTAAATAATGGGTGGAAATCATCCATACTAGATCATACCGGAATCCAGTCTAGTTCCCTGTATACCTAAAGGCATCAATTTCTGCAGGTGCTAAGGTACCGTCCATGCGAAGCTATTTTTAGGCGTGAGGTCATTATAAGTGGCGTAGCTCCTGCCAAATTCGTAACCTGCTATTGATGCCTTCAGAAAATGTATAATAGCCAGTTACAAGGTATAAATGAAAGAGTATCATTGATTACACTATAGTCGGAGTTTAATAATAAAAGGTTGTCAATTGTGACCCATTATTGGAGACCGCATAAATACACCCGCCCTAAAAAGAACGCCACTTCATGGAATTTTCCACACAGGTGTCGAATTCCGATGGAAAATAGGTTTTATTTGTCTATTTCTTCAAGAAAGCTCTATGCCGATTTATTTCCATTAGTATAGCAAGGGTTGTTATTCTATTTTATTGCGTCTACTGTTGTCAATGGCTCTCAGTTTGCTTTTGGTTTTTTAAAAGTGATATATTCGATACACCGATATATGATATTTAAAATATTTAACATTTCACCATACTTCTATTCCTACGACTGGCTGAAGTAACAGGAAATGGGTGCTCTGGCTGACCAGTATGAGGAAGATACGATACGATGATATTATGATAATAGCGGCATACATTTCTAAATTGTATTTGGTAATGAATACAAAGGAAACTCATCAGGAGATACTAACTTGAACAGAGAGAGAGAGAGAGAGAGAGAGAGAGAGAGAGAGAGAGAGAGAGAGAGAGAGAGAGAGAGAGAGAGAGAGAGATGCAAGCAATCCGGTAAACGTTACGCGTGATATTTGAAATTTGAAATGGCAATTCGCTGTCCGATATCAATGTTTTTCTTGTCACCTTAGGGTGCAATTGTTTATTCTTCTGTTTGAATCAGTTTCCCCCTTTGGACTAGGGACCATTTGTGTACCATCTGTTTTTCTTTTTTTTTCCCCCTTTTTTTTTAAATAGAGCTAACTTCAATCAATAACGGCTTTTATTTTGACGTGTAGATTCCAAATAGATCTGACGAATGAAATAAACTCCATGAATGCATTACAACAAAATAAAATATTCACTGAAGTTCTCCTGTGCTCAAGTTATCCAAATGGTTCATGTACGAGTTCTTAACTACGACAAAGTCACAAACAAACAGAAAAGGACGCGTGCAAATGTATCAAAAAGTATGTAGTCAATAATAATTTACAATACGAGATGCACCAAAACTGTCTCTTTAATTATACCCAGAAATATCAAGCGACAACTAGCTGAGATCATATGATCATCAGAGTTGCAGAATCAAGACGAATAATATAATAATGTCTTGTTGTGAAAATAATATATATTTAATGGATAAAATAAACACATTGCTCTATGGATGTATTCAATCACCTTGTAGTCAAATAAAAAAAATTGTTTCGTTATAAGTTTGTTCTTTCCTTGTGTTTAAGGGTATGCTCGCCTATAAGTCGAACCCAACTGCAAACAACATCGACCTAGATCTGCTGTCAGATAATGCGCCAGCAGATCTGGGTCTATGCAGTTTGTTAGGAATAATCAGTAGAACACACAATGCAGACCCTGGTCTCCCGTTACATTATGCGATGACAGATCAGGGTCATTATTGTTTGCAATTGGACCCATCTTATACGCCAGTACAGACGGTATATAATATCTGTCCCTTCATACAATCAGGTAAAACAGGATTTTCTTCAAACAAGGTTTCTAATACTTTCTTGTCCTTCGAATAGAAGGCAAGAAGGAACCTTGTACTTTCTCTGAAATCTTTCACGATAAAATCATACTTTTTGACAATTGAAACCTACCACCACCCCACCCCCCCATCTGTCTGCCACACCTAAGAACTGACCAATCAGATGTCATCAATGATTGCTGATCAGACCTAATTAACTGCGAGCACCTTAGACAGTTAGACAACTGACCATGTTTTAGTTGAATTAAATAGTAATTTTTTAACATAAGTATCTTACAAAAATTAAAGGCCGAATTTTACAAAATTCATAGGTTGTAATCATTTTCATATATACTATTATGCTTGAAAAATTCAACAAATTTTAACAAAAATAAAAATGAATATGCTAACGAACTAGGAGGAGTTAAAGGTGGCTATGTTGTTTGCAAACACATATGTCCCATAGTACCTAACACTGAAAGCCAACTTGGTACAAATCCGACAATCCTTGGTTGGCGATTCTGTAACCAACTAGTCCAAATTTGTAATAAAGGGAAACAACTCGGTTCACT